>OY728138.1:1007634630-1008259630 GCA_963277665.1 Viscum album
TTTCATTTTCCATTTAAATTATTGTTGATAAAATTTATCACAAAGTACTGTATAATCTATATAAATATCATGCACTCTGACATCCATTGATTGAAAACCAAACGTGGTCCACGAATAAAAAATCACATGAACTCCAAATGAACTATATTTTATTATGTTTTAAATTTTTAAAGATATCCAAAACGTTATGGGAATGGAAGGATATATTGTTAGTTGATTGGATGTGTGTTTGGAGTGTGACTTGATGGTTCTTGAGGGAGGATGATTGTATGATGGGATATTGGTAAATCAATTATTCATATTTCATGGTGGGATATGTGGAGTTTTCATTAGTTTAAATCATATTACTAGTGTCGTATGAGAATGGAATACATCAAAATAAGGTGAGACAACTCAGAATGATTGGTAATGCAGATGAAGCACACACTTGTCAATGGGGTGTGTTGTATAATTGACAATAGTTTACTACATAGGATGATTTTGGTTCACAACACAAGGAATAATTGGCCTTCTAGAAATGTCATCTTGATGTGTGATGTGGGTGGTGGAAATTCAAGTAGCATTGTGATGGGTTCTTCCCATGATAATCATCCATCGATATGTAGTGAAACTCATTCTCCATGGGTTTACTCGACTCATACACGATACACATATACATTAAAAAAAATTTGTTGGATCCTTAAAATTCTAAATTTTTATATTGTAATAAATAATTTTTTTATCATAATAATTTCTCTTGATTAGTATGGATAAGTTTACTATGATTGTATCAGTTTATCATGATTTTAGTATAGTGATTTAATGTTTTTACATTCAGTCTAACTGAAAACAAGATTTTTATCAATTATAATTTAGTCATAAAGTGATTTTTTCTATAACTATCCTATTGTATTATTTAAAGATAATGAATATTCACACCAAATAGGGGAAAAAATGTTGTGGGTGATGTTGATTCTTCGATTCCAAAATGATATTAAGAGCATGCGGGATGAAATGTAACCTCTTCAATAAACATTTTTGATATCTACTCAATCTAAATGATATGATAGAGGGTACTTTTTATCATCACTATAGAAAAAATGATAATAGATCCCCTATATTAGGTTGTATTTTTAGCATTGACAATAGGCACCCATAAACAACCACTTTTCCTACTGCTAATAAAAGTTATATTTTTGAGCCCTCCAAAATAACAAATAAATTTTATCCATTATATATGATAGATAAAATATTTATAATAATGGGTATCTTTTATTAGTGCTAAAAATTGTAGAAAAAATCCACCCATTATCAATACATTTATTTTAGTGTTGATAAAGGTTACATTTTTTGAGTAATAAAAAATAAATGATAAAAGAAACCACATGTCATTGCTGATAAACAAAGTTATAAATAGAACCAATTATTAGTGTGGATAAACATGCCCTTTATCTATGTGATAAAAAACATCAAATAAAGTGAAAATTTTATCTGGGATAAAAAATCGCTGATAAAAACCACCCTTTTTAGTTATTTTATATTAGAACTGTGAAAACACACCCTTTATCTGTTTATTATTTAGCAAAAATAAATGGTATATTTCATAAAAAATATATTAATTTGTATTATAAATTATATATATATAAATATATTAACATTCATATAAATATTTTATATTGTTTATATTATATTAGTATAAGAATATATATAAATTTATCCTTAATATATAAGATATATGTTAAATAATGAACTATAAAATAAATAATAAATAATATGAATTAATAATTTTCAAATTATTATAGAGTAATTATCATGTGATATAAATTGGATGAAATCAAATTCCATAAACTAAAAAATAAACTACGATAAGTTGAAAAAATTAATTGAATATGAAACGTCCGTATGATTTTATCCTTGTGTAAAATTAGGATCTAAAATATTTCAAATTAGTTCATTCAAATTTAAATACAAAAACATTAATTTGGGGATCCTTGTAACTAGTTTTCAGGCCCAATGAAATGGCCTGGAAGGCCGTCAAAATGAGTTTTAAGTTGGGATACCTTGATTTTTTAATATTTCATTGGATTTCACATTATTTAAAGAGGGTAACATTGTAATTTTTATATGGAAGCTGAATTTATTCCTAGATATAACATTCATTTATATATTATGTTTTTTAAATTTTAACATTTTTCATATTATAATTTTTTATAAATAAATATATGCATTTTCTATTATAATTTTATATATTAAGTAAATTTTAAAAAGATGTAAATATATTTTGATAGAAATATAATATTAATTATATAATACTTATGGAAATAATAAAATTAATGTTTATATATAAATATGCGTGTGCCAAAATAATATATATTTATCTGCCAATTCAAATATATTTACATAAGAACATATAAATAAATACATGATGTGTATGTTAAAATTAAAAATGTCAACGTGTTTGTAAAAATATGTGCATTTGTGTGAGTGTGTGACAATATTTTTTTGATAAGTAAATTTAAAATTTTACTTATAAATATGTCCTCATCATTAAATATACCATATGAATGTATTCACAGAATATGCTTATAAATAAATTATATGAAATTTATAAATATATATGTAAATATACTCATATATATATATGTGCTATGTATAAATTTTATATTTAAATGTAAAAATTGTATAAATATATTAAAATTTTATTTAAAATAAATTAATTACATCATATTGAAATTATTATTATCATTCTCATTTAAAATAATATATTTCCATCATTATAATTTATAAAAATATATGAATATGTATATATACTTATATAAATATTCATGTAATATTTAAATACACATTTTCTTCTATGTTAATATATAGAAATATATTTGTATTTATATTCAAATACATGTAAATGAATAAATAATATATGTAAATAAATATAAAATATATTTAAAAAAATATATGTATATATATATCATGTAAACACACAATCATATATTTATGAAATGTATTTAAATATAATGTTGTGTATATATGTAAACAATTTATCATATATATTTATATAAATATCATAATATATAGAAAAAATGTGTTTGTTGTAGTGGTTAATGTGTTAAAATTTCACATGGGTGGTCCAAGGATCAAATCCAGGTATTTGTGGCGTTGTATAGGATGCTGAGAAATGGAATAGAACTGACAAATCCCCCCCCCTTGAGCATGAACATGGGGTGGGGTGGTGGAATCGTGATTTTTAAGTGAGGCGGGTGACTGAAATGTTCAGAAAAGGATGGAGGTGGAGTTCTAAAGGGTGTTGGTGCGAGAGGGAGCACTCTAAAAATTATTGATTCATTTAACATTTTAGAAGAACTAGAATTATCGATGAACAGAAAAAGGGTCCTTTTATCATAGTATTTTAAAACTAATAAGGGGTTCCTTTATTCATTTATCAGCGCTCATAAGGGGTTCCTTTATGATCAAATTTCTAGAAGGTATTATGTTTTGATTTTGAATGAAATTATCTCAATACTGTTTTTTAGAGCTGATAATTCAATATATTTACCCTGTTAATGTTATTTTCAACAGTAGTGGATAATGATGATGATATGTTATTTTTATTTGGGGTTATTTTTTCCAAAACATACACCCATTATGGGATTGGATCGCACAACCACACCATAAAAACAAAACCAACCCCACACCATAGCTTCCTATTGGTAAATTATTATTATTATTATTATTATAATTGTTGTTATTATACATCAGTAAGGGAGGGGGATTAAAAAATATACTGAAACCATGAAATGGATTGCTGGAAATTGACACCCCTCATACATTTCCATATGATGTGACCAATAGGATTCACCCATGGGGGAATAATAATAATAATAATAATAATAATAATAATTATTATTATTATTATTAGAGTACAAATTTGTAAAGTCTGGATGAAGACATTGAAAATTAGCGCTACATGGGTGGAAAACCATGGTTGTTATTTTCATTACTTTGTTTCATATTTACCTTTGAAAAACATATTGATTATTTGCACTTTTATTTTGAAATTCATGTTATTTCATGTTCTTGATTTTGTTGTTCTGTTTCAAAGATATTAAAAAGTTGTTCCTGTGTCATTTATGCAGTGGAATTACCATGCTGAAGGGTAAATCACAAACATATACATGGATGATCTTTCACATTAATTGTTCAATTATTTTTGCTCATGTTATCCATTAAATAAACTAATTCTTGTACTGTATAAAATTCTCTAAGATGTCTTGATACTGAAATATAAAAATTCTTTATATGTTTAAAATTTTCCTTATAATGGAATGAATGTCTGATGCTTGTCAGTGTGTAAGTAAAAATACTACATCTACTTCACTATTGAAAACAAAATGTTATTGCTATTAAAATCTTCTAACTTATTCAATCTATGTGTAGGGGGTACATGCATTCTGAGAAATTTTGTATTGAATCTCTATTAGGTTGGGGTGTTTTAGTGTTCATTCTTCTTCACTGTTGTATATATTTTTGATGACAATATGTTAAAATGATTTCACCCTTTTCACTGTGCATTTATAAGTTACATGAAATTATTTGAACATTAATGAAAATCCATGTTAATGTCTTAAATAAAAATACATTTATTTCGTTATTGAACCTGCTATTACGTTATTCATTATGGAAAACATACATTTTTAACTTTAGAGAGACCAATATTCATGTCATAAATATACTGTATTGAAAACCTTTTTTTGAACAGTAACTGTCAAATTGTTCTTCTATCTATTTGGCAGTTAACTTTAGGGACAAAGATGGGTTTTATGTTTGGGGAGGGGGTGAATTATTGAATGTGGAAAAACATGGGTTTTTAATGCCACATCAAATTGGTCCTTGATAATCTGTTTTGAACCATAATTGTTTGTTTTTTCTTCTCCACATTACAAGTCAACATTGGATACAAAGTTGGGTTTTAAGTGTGGGGGAATGTGTTATTTCTTGATTGTGCTAAACTGTGCATAAATGTGAGACCATCAATTCCCACTTCTACTTCAAACATTTTATTGAAAAATTGGTTAATTTTTTCCAAAACTTTCACAATTTTATGATGTACAAAATCTATTAAATTTTTCATGTCGTAGGATGATGCTTGATGGGTAGTTAAGAACTACTTTTATTCTGAAATTAATGTGGATGGGTGATTTTTGAGTGAGTATACAATGTACTTTAATGGAAATTTTGATTAAGATCAACCTATTAGATTGATTTGTGTAACCTATTAGTTTTGTTATGATAATAACCCTTGGAACATGATGTATGATTTTGATCATAGGTGACTCATTTTTCTTTTAATTATTAATGTAATTACCTTAGTGGGAAAATATAAATTGTTTTTATAAAAATATTTTGAAACTGGACTAGTTTGGGTATCTGGGATCCCACAGCGAATCTATGAGACCCTAGATGTTTGGTGCATTTCTATTTACTATAATTCCTATATTCACATTGAATAAGTGCATTTCACAATTATTAACACAAGATACATGGCTTTGGAAATATTAAATAAAGTGTATATGGTCAAAATTTAATTCATTAAGGTGAAGAGAATGATGAATGTAGGATGAAGAAGGGGTCAATTGGTTAATATGAAAGTCATTTAGGTTCTATAATTAAGGTGATTCACAAAAATAATTATTTATTTTATGATCCTAGGTGACATGTAATAGTATAATGTTCTTTTGGTTAATTTATTAATTCCACTGGAATTTGGCCACTAGTCACTCTTGGACATTGAATCTGATCCTTGATTGAAATTAGTCATTATGTAGAACAACATATGAGGTAGGACATCTTCTTTGATTGATGAATCCTTGCTATCTTAATTACCTTGGAGAGATATATAAGGAATTATTTTTATTTGAACAATTCATTTTCAAAAATCCTAAATCAATTTTATGTCCTCTATTTTAAAAGATATGGGCATGCTACAGTTTGGGAAAAATAATTAATACACTCACAAATATTTATCAAGGATAATAAAACATGGAATTGTTTGAGGACAAATATTGATTAAATATGGGGTAATTTGTTATGGCCTTAGAACACATGTTTTTCAACATCTAATGAATTAATTTTTATTTATTTATTTAATTATTATTACAGTTTTTTATAAAAATGTCCAGTTTTGTATTTTTATAAATAAATTTATCAATTAATCATCTTTATATAATAATTTAGGTATTTCTATCCTTTTAATAGTTAATTTATATCTTAGCCTAATTTTATTGTTTAATAACTTTATATTTAGTTTGGTGATTTTTTTGCATTATGGTTAATTTCAAATTAATTAATTAATTAATTAATTAATCCTCCTCTATATACATAAATAATGTAATTTATATTATCATTTCTTATATTAAATGTTTATTAATTAAAATAACATAATCTATGTGTTATTCATCTTTTAAAAATTTTTATTTAAAAATTTAAGATTATAAACTTGTTGATTCTATTAAATCTCATCGATTTAATTTCATTAATTAACATAATTGTTTAATAAAAAAATAATTGTCTACTTTAATAAATTCAATTAGTTTTAGTAGTTATTTTATATAATTTAAAGTATTATATTTTTTTTAGTTTATTTTTTTATTAACATTTAATAATGTACTTGCTTCTTACATTTACTGTTTAGTTTATATCTAATTTATGTTTCATATTTTGATGTTAATATTAATTTAATTTATGATTTAACTATTTAAAAAATATATTTAATTTTTTTATTTGATTTTAATAAATTTTATTTTGCAAGGTGAGTCCATGTGGCACCGGTTCTCATTCATGATGCCACCATAATCCATGTTGTCCTTTCATTATGGGGCCATAATTCTCTAATTAATTTGTTAGACCGTTCCATTAATCATTCACTGTATCCCCTCATGGTACCACATTATCTTCTTCTTCCACCATTTCTATACCCCCACATCATTCATGCTTCTCACTAGCACTATGACTCTCATGCCCCCACTTTAGTGTTGTTTATTACTTCTCTTCCACTGCAAACACAATTCACACTTAAAATTATGCTCAGACCAGATTCAGACTCAATGATTATTGAAATTATCAAAGAAACTAAATAAAAAATTCAGATCTGAAAAATCTGGATGTGCTCTGGAGACGCATGTCTGTTACATCATGAGCCATCACTCAATGTTTCCAGAGTACAGAAGACGCACCATTTACTTTGAGGAGGAGCTTTATTCCTTAGATATTCTTAAATCCACTTCATTAGAAATGTTTTTCACTGCTGAGACCCTGTTTCTGAAGTCGTGCAAGCTGGTAGACGCCGATGGAGTCTAATCCGCTACTATGGAAATCCATAGATCATCATAATTTCATTTCACTCGATCTTGAGAAGAACCTTGAGTTGATCCCAGTTTTGATTGTTGGTACTAAGGAGTTGTACGAACTGAAGTCTTTACACCATATCCTGAATAGGGGAGATAACCATTTTGAGTGTCGTGGCATGAGTCTGGGTGGTGATCTGATGTCATTGCACTGAAGGTCTGAATATGTGCAAGAGTTCGTGATCTGAGACGTTGTTAAACCTTAGAGAGAAGAATACCATTACCATGCTTCTCATTCCTTGAGAAGGAACAGATGACCCCCCCCCCTTCTGAGCGATGAATTGTGGGGTGGGGGAGAACTGATTTAAATAATTTAAAAAGAATGATAAAAGTAAAGAATAAATAATTAATCATTTAAATAAATTGTTTTAATTTATAATAATTATAATATATAACAATTATAATTTTAATAAATAGATTAGTTATACTGTAAAATATAAGATAATATAATAAGAATTTTTTAGGTTAAAATATAAAATATAGTAATTTATATATAAAATTAATTATTAACTAAAATAAATATATTAACAGTTTAATTATAATTTAAATTCAGAAGAATAAATATAATAATTAAATTAATAATTTAATTGATATTATTCTATTTTAATAATTTAATAAAGTTATACTAACTAATTATTAATACAAATTACAAAAATTACTTAATTAATTATAAGAAATTAAAACAGATCAATTTTATTTAAATAATGATTTTAAATAAATTAATAACTGTGATACATATATTTAATTATGTAATTAATAATTATCAACATAAGTATTTATTAATTAACGTTAATTAATATGTAATATAACTTTTATTTAAAAATATCTTTAATCTTTTAATTAGATTTTATTAGTTTTTAAATTGTTTTATTTTTTTTATGTTTTGCAGGTTCATGCATGATTCAGTAACACATCTAGGTTCACTCAACTAACTCACCGGGAGTTAATAACTTGGGAAATGATAGCATGATGTGTTAGTTATCATAAAATCACACATGTGTGGTACACAAGTGAGGGTCACTTCACGTCGATGGAAATTACGGGGTGACGTGCAGAGGATGACAGTGGTGTATTAAAGAATCGTAGTAGCATATTTTTTTGGGGAGATGCTAATTCACAATCGACGCACAAACACTTTTTCGAGATCGAAGACACCAAGATGAAGAACATGAGTAGAGTAAAAGACAAAGGAGTCATAGAGTAGAGTGCCGCTAGAGGAGCTCTTCTTCACTCTGTCCATAGATTTTGTAGTCTATTCTCACGTGGTTTCAGTGATGAAATCAATATGATCATAAGATGATAATTCTTCATCTTGTGAATTTGACACAACTAGATTTTATTTTTAATTAATTAACATTCTTTTCAAAATTTCAGAATCATAATCAATCTGCAAGATTGTTTATTGATTTTATATTTAATTCTTCACATGTTAATTTCGGTTTTTTAACTCATTAATTCAAGATAAACTGGTGAATTATATTTTGAGTACATTTATTGATGATTTCACTATCAACAACATTGGAAATTTATGGTGTGTTTATTTCCAATTTTTGGCCCTTTTCAACTTTCGAGCAGCTTAATTTTGATTTGGTGTGGCAAACTACAATGCTTAATCCTATGCCTGTTGAATTTCCTAGTAAGGGAGACTCTTCAAATTGTCTTGGATTGCGACTCAATAAAATATATGAAGGGGTGAACTATTTCAATCAGTATATTAAATCACCCAAGTATTTCATTTGATATGTGTTCCTTTGTCTTTGATTCTATGATGATTAGTTCATTGTTTCTTTTATATTTTATAGATACTTTAGTGTAAATTTTAGTTCCTTAGTCATACAAATTTTCACATATTTTTTGTAACAAATTATTAAAAAAATAAAAAGATCTATAATGAATTAAAATTTTTTCCCCATTGTAGAAAACATTGGGGGTTTAAAAATCAAAAAACATATTAATACTCGCTTGCTTTCTCTGTGGATCGACCCTGCACCACTAGACTATTGTAGGTTTATAAATAATATTTTGTGGGTCATGACGAACTCCAGCCACAACAGAGTAGAATAAAATAGTTTATAATGTCTTGGAATTGTGTAATTTTACCACATTACCCATCAATACACCATTTGAAATTTAATAGAAAAATAAACAAAAAATAATAAAAAATAATAATTTTGGATGAGTGATAAATCCTATCAAAAGAAAAAAATGAAGTTATTAAATAACAACCATTAGTGGGAGTTCAATATTACAATATATGGATTGTTAAAAATTAATTTTATTTTTTACTTTCTTAACTTATTTATTTAATGTATTTTAATGCCATACTGCATGATTAATGATTATTTTATTATATTATTTTTCATTCTCTATTTTTGGTATGATTTTGATTATATTTCAATACAATTATTAGTGGATTTTTACACTTTTGTAAATGTTATATTAATATAATGATCCTTTAGGATTATAGGTTTTACCCTTATGAGTTGGTCAATACACTATTATGTGAGATGATGAGATGGACGTGTTACCATTATTAGGGGATCAAAATACCCTTAAGTAATGGTTGGTATACATTTGTATAATTGTTTGGTTGGGTGATCAAATCTTACACAAGTGATGTGATAACCAAACATGAGGAACATATGGCAGGGTCTTACCATTACATGAGGACTGAACGACCCTTACACAAAATGTAGTTCTACTTTTATGTCTCAATTCACTCATCAAAGTATACATATACAACGTGTGTGTGATCTTTATGTAGGTGTTGAGAGACAAATAAACAGTGGTTGTGAGACTAATTTACAATAGTATATCAATCCATACATATTTCAATGTGGATATTAATATACGAATGACCATTTATTTATTACTTCACCACCTACATCATGATATAGGTTGTCTGAAAAATTGTTCCCAATATTGATAAATTTTATTGAGGTTTCTTATTTCACAATATTTTTTGGAATGATTATTTTATTCTATTGTATAGATATAAATGTCACAACATAGACATGTTAAATTAGTGAATAATTTATAATGGGAATAATATTATCTACAGTGGGAGGTGACGTTCATTTTCTTAAATATCAACACCATTCATGTTTTAATCTGGAAAGCATAATCTTGTGGAAATCTCTGAGACATCAGGTTTTTATGAGGTTGAAAATGATCATTTAGGGGTTACATTGGTAATTTTGAACACTTGTGATGGTTTTTTCCTTGTTTAGTCCATTATTATTGATATTTTTCCATGGAATTTTGGTTGTAATTCCTATAACCATAAGTGTCGTGTTTGGCCTCTAGTAGTAGTCTATTCATGATGAATTTCTATTGTCCTATATTTATATTTAATTTTTCTCTAGATTCTATTATAATTATTATTATCCAAAATGGAATGGGGGTGTTCTTTCCTATGAGTATGGCCAAGGATGTATGAACCAAAAAAACATTTTGTTTTCATTTGTATTCCAACATTTTTCATTTGAAACTGGTTCTTTTTTCCATTTTTTTTATCGAATAACATATTTTTAGTGTCTATCTATTTCTATTAAATTTCCACCATAGAATGTATTCATTTTTTTTCTATTGTGGGGGGAGTGTTGTGGGGTTGTGAAATTATCACCTTTCATGATATTTCTGTGTGTATCAAAGGATACCACCCAATAAGAATTGGTATAATAACTTATTGTAAACATACTAATATTTTCATTGGAAAGAGTATATATTGATAATTTCTATCGAGAGAACCATTATATGTTTTCAAAAGTTATTATTTTGAATTTTTGAAAAAAGAATTTATTATTTTTTTGGCAGCATGTAAGAGGAAAATCAATATTTTCTCTTTTACAGGGGAGTCCTCAACAACTATTGATGATATTGATGCATCATTGTTTCATAAAAAACTGATTCCTTATTTTTAATAGACCAATGTGATAAGATACTATGATAATTATTCCAAAGATCATAATATATTGCAATATAGATGATGTTATATAATATTTAATGAACAATGTCATTCTTATATAGGTTTCAAAAGAAAATGAACATGTATAAAATCGATATGTTCTTTAGGAAAATTGTGAATAATTATTTAATTTGTTTAATAAGATTGTGACTGACCTAGATGATAATGATATTTAAATTAAAGATGAATGATTATTATTATTTTTATTATATTCCATTAATGACTGTTCAAATTTTTTTGATATTTCATGATGTATATAAGGGATTAAATAAAATTGGGGGATATGGTTTCAATAGTATTTTCAAAAGATATTCAAATTTATGGTCTAATGGTTGAGTATAATGGTGTGAGGTTTAGGATATAGAATCTCAATATAATGGATCATCCGAAAAAATAGTATCTATGGATGGTTATCAATATAATATTTTTTGATTCCATTAAATTTGGAAAGACATAGAACATTTAGAGATACATCGTGATGGATAAATATAGGGGAAATAATCCCCATAAAATTGGTGTTCCCTGGTTATGATAGCATTGAGGTTATTCGATAAATTCTTATAGAAATTTGTATATATTACATGCACATTTTGGATTTCATTCTTTTGTTTTCATAGGACATAGTCAAATATGGGTTTTAGGGGCTCTATTCAGAAGTGAGGGTGTACGAAGGGATGGGTTTTTGGGATTTTTTCTTTATATAGAGACATGTTCCCTCAAATATTGTTATATATTCTTATTTTGTGTTTTTATACATTAAAAAAATTAATTTATAAAATTTCACTTTTTATATTTTTTATAATCTATATTGTTTTCCATTTTTGTTGTCTAGGTAAGTGGGTACTACTTTTCATTATTTGGGTGTCCTGTAGGAATAAAAGAGTTGAATGAAACCTCTAATGTCAACTGTTTAGCTGTTTTCATGTATTTGATGATGGAATATCATATTTGGGATGTTAATAGTTATTATTAATGTTTTCTATTTGATTACACTTTTCACCATGCATGTTTTAGCAGTTTTGAATAGTAGATGTGTTAGTATGTTTAGTCAGGTTTCCATGTGGTACCTGTTAGTCAATTGATTAGGCTAGGCTAACCAACAATGAGCATAGGGCCTTCTATTAGTGAATACTATTTAAAATATCTTATCGATTACGGTAGTGTAATCCTATATGGACATCACCCATATGTGACTTATATTTTGTATTATAAAGAGTTTTTAATTTTAGAATGATATAACTATTATAAATAAAATTGATTAATTTTTTTAGATTTTTTATGGACATATCATTTAATATATACATTCATGTTTAATTAATTTTTTATATTTTCAATTTTCTATGATTTTTTATTGCGTCATCGTATAATATTATATTTACCCTTATGGGTCATTGTTTACCCATACATATGTTGTAGGTGAACCATATGTTGATTTGAGATTTTGGGTTTGACATTTCTGTCATGTTTTTTGTATCCATATATGAGATGTGGATCTAGACGTGTTTCTCCTACATAGGGAACAACATAACCATAAGTATGGATAAATATATCTTCACATATCTGGTTGATTAGTAGATGAAAATATATCTGAGGTTTCTTATACCATTAAACACGAAACACAAATTAATTTCACATATTTATGTGGGGACCATAATAAATATGATGTGGGTTCCACTAATGTTTTGATAAAATTCATGGATTGTAAAACCCATGTTCTTTATACGAGAGACCATTACATAGTTCTTGAGATACCCTTACACATCCACTATAAGACCCTTACATTATGGGGAATCAACCCCTATTATGTACATGGTCGACATTGATATAACACTAACTATTTATCTATTATAAAAATATATTACATATAGAATCATCTTAGTCAAAACCATGTCTTGATTAAGTTATATGTTATTTGATCTGTTTTGTAACCTATTTAATTGATCAAGTCACTTCATCAATGGAATAGTGAGACAAATCAATGCTCATAGATATTTAAGCAGAGAGAAATTGAGAGTGGGATAGAGATTATCCAATGTGAGATGGATAGTTTGTTTCCGTGAATATCAAAATAATTTATGGTTCATTCTAATAATATTGTTCTGGTGGTGAACTCAAGGATATTGGGTTCTAAAAGGACTAAATTGATCAGGTAGGGTTTGTATAAACAAGGTTGAAAATTGGTAGGGTTTTTTTATCATGGATGATACCTTTCATGTTAAATTTTATTTCATTTGTATTTTGTTGGATTTTATTGCACACATAGATTTCATGATTGGAAATTGTTTATTAGTCTATTCATATATAATATCCCTTCTCATAATTTTTTTGTATGCTACCATTTTTTCATTAAATAAAAATAATATGGGTGAGGATATTTTCATTCAATGGAGTCGGACAATTTTGGTCCAAACAATGTAAATTTCATATATTTTTTTCATTTAATTACTTTCAAATTTTTCATTGTTATTCTCTTATGATAATCTTGTTTTTTATTTATGTGTGTATATATTTCTCTAATAATTATATCATAGTCTTCATTCTTGTTTTGATTTATGTTGTTAGTGGGATTGTGGGACACTTCCTCCTATATTATGAAATTGTAGTGTCTCTAGGTATACCTCCCAAAAATTGGTATAGAACATAATGAATATATTGGGAGGGATAAAGAGAGGTAAAGTTACCTATTCAACAAGCATTCATGTAGTTTCCATTATGGAAACCATTGTGGTCTTAATAGTGGACAGTCTATGACATGATGCTAATAGAACAACATGGCCTCTACATACATGCACAGTGTACCCATAATTCATAGTGTTAGAATTGACATTCATAGATGAACAAGGAGTTGAGTTTTTTCTCTTATCCGTGTTCAACACTGACTTCTATAGTTTATTATAGGTTAGGTTGACCCAAAAGATGTAGTTTCCGAAGACATACCATAAAAATATTTCCCTTTTTTATTTTTATTTATAATATGTACAATATTAAATAAATGTTGTGATAATTTTTTTTATCAAACATGTAATGATGACTTGTAAAAATAAATTTGAGGGTACCTCAGCCACTTTAATGGTACAATATTCCCCTATATTTATTTGATAAAATAAACGACTTTTCGAAAAAAAATTGTTACATCAAATTTTATTTATTATTTATCATATTAAAAAAATTAAATATTAATGAAAGAAAAAATTAAAAAAAATTAATATATATATACCTAAATTTTAATCAATTAAATTCAAAATTATTTATATAAATATCAAGAAGAAAAAAATATGATAATAGAATAATAAATAATATGTCGATTTTGATTTTTAGAATATAGTTCATCTTTTCATCTTTTAGTATAATAAGTCATTGATTTTATTTTTTCATAAATTACAAATAAATAAAAACATGTTTTAGAGAAAAATGTATAAAATATTTTCTAAAAAATAATAAAATTACCTTATCTAATATATTTTATAAAATGAATTTAAAAATTTAAAAAATCCATTTCATTTAAAAAAACATGAAATGTAGAATTTTTCATAATTAAATGAATATTTTTAGTCTTAAAATTTAATTTCTATATAAGTTAATGAATAAATAATATTATAAAATAATTTTAGTTTTTTAAAATTTAAATTCATTTTTTATTTTAAAAAAGAAAAACTAGAATAATTTAAAATAAAAAAAAAACAATTACAATGCTAGAATAAATATTTTTGTTAAATAATGAAAATTTTAATATTCCATGAATATCTGAATTTATTGAATCAAAGTTTCATTAAACAAAAAAATGCCAACACTGATATTATTTAAAAATAAAGCAAGTATGATATTAGTTGTAATAAAATCATGAGATGTTGATAACATGCACATATATAAAATTTAATGATAAAAATGAGAGGTTATAAAATAGTCAGTCTATAATTCCAAAACATCTTTAGCATTATAAAAAATTATAACATAATTAAAAAAATAAATATAAAAAAATTAAAAAATCCAAAAAATTAAAAAGAATCTACCATAGGGAATGAAGTCATAGTGTCAGTTTTTAGGGGGATATGAGAGAAAGAAATTTTAAATATTGTGCAAATATCTTCAAATATCTGTGGATATTAAGACACATAAAGAGTGGATATTGGTGTGATTCTCTGTAAAATCAGTGATTTTGTGAAATAGAGCACTAGGGAGTAGGGTAGGTGAGGTGATAGTAAAAAAACCACATTTAATCAGGGAGTTATGTAATGTATAAGTGGTGAGGAAGGATGTATGTGTTATTAATGATGTGAGGCCATGTCTCTATGATAGATAAGGGGATTAGGACTTCAACTACTCTTACTAGTCTTACCCCAACCTCTGATCTTCCAGGGGATAGAAAAAACATAAGGGGAGGATGGTTGAAGGAAGGAGTTTCCCAAATGAAGGTCATTTTACCAAACCCATTGGATTGATAGGATTCCCCACATTCCATCGCTATATAATGTTATGATAGAAAAATGTTATCAAAAACAAGTTTGAAAAAATATTCTTTGATTTTGTTTTTTTATATAGGTATATCATATGGGTGAGCATAAATTCAAATTTCCCAATATGAAAATTCATGTTCATAACAAATTGAGTTTCTTCTCATTTAATGAGATTTTAAATGAAATATTTATTTATTTTAATAAGTATATTTTAATAAAGAATTTTTTCAGTTTAGAATTTTCTCATAATTATTTATTTTTATTGTAATATTTCTTAATTATATAATTTATATTCTATTTGTCTGTTTTTTATTTTAATGTTATTAATAAAATTTTATGAAACTAAAATATTTTATAAAAATATTATAGTTTATTCTTTTTAGATTTTTTTTAGAATGATATATTCTTGAATACATTTTTATCATGGATTATTTAATGTATGATTATTTTAATTAGTATACATTTATTTTAACAAGGAATTTTGATCAGTATTGGTTTTTTGGGTTTATGTTTTCATAGTGACTTTCATTTAAAAAAATTATTATTTTAGTAATATATTAAAAAAATTTATTTTGGGTGAGTGACAAATTTTTCATGATCAAAAATTATATTCTAAAATCATATTTTATTTATTTTTGTTCAATTTTTCTATATTTTAGAAATTATATAAATATATAAAAAATATTATTATTTTTTATTTACTTTAATAATAATAATTATATTCAAAAATATAAATATTTTGTGTGGTTGTTAATGGATTTATAAATTCCAAAATACAAATAACTAATTCCAAATGAATGAAAATATATTAAATATATAGAGATTTTAACAAAAAAAAATAACATTGAAATATTATTTTATCTGAAAATAATGATGGTAATGTGGATATGGATGTATGTGTATCATCAAATGATTTTCTAATATGAATGAATTTGAATTGATAGTGTGGAATACTAAAAATGAAATGAACATTACATATAAATTTTGGTATATATATATTTATGAGTGTTAATTTTCTAATCTATGAGATTGTGTAAGAATATTTAATCATATATTAGGATAGATATATTAATGTTATTGGTTTATCTCATTACATATTACACACAAATATGAAATTATCTGAATGGAAAAAAAACTCAACAGCACTTGATAAAAAAAACTAGTTAGAGTATTCTCAATCCCACATCAAGAGTGATAATGAAACTTCTCTTATTTCCCATTTATATTACATGGTATTTTATTTTTGTGTTACAACGTTATATTATAATGTTGATGCATCCACCACCACATATTGGTAGATGATTGTCTAAAGTTTCATATTGAGTACTCCTCACATCAAATATAGAATCAAGTGTAAAAATATATAGGATTATGGGACAATCTAATTAAGATTATGGGAATGGTTGAGACACTTCAATAAATTCATTAGTTGACATTGTATCCCCTTTGACATGAATAAAATTTTATATGATTCCAAGGTCTCATGTCCTTAGTGGTACAATGACATCAATTGTATGATCCCGGGGAAGATGTGAAGGATCCCATTTCTACTATGTTGGATCTCATGTCCAATCTGTGGGATCCCATTCTTATTGTGTGTGATCTCATTCATAATATGTAGAAACATAAATATGTTGTGTAGGATCCGATGAGAGAGCCTATATTTTGTGTCATTCCTCATTCCCTCTTTATATTCATCTTTTCTATCCTCCTATTAGTGATTGTAGCTGTGAATCATTTCCATCATTCTCCACTAGTAAACTAGCATCAGTATATTCCTCTATCAAAGTATATGGATCAATATTTTACTTTCACCTCATCATATAAACTATCGTATAAATAATCAATGTCATTTTTGAGGTACACCATTTCTAATTTATCAAAATTCATTTTTTAAAGTAAATATCCTCACAATCTATGATATGTAACTGTTGATATATCTACTATATGTTGAAAAAATATATATTCAAGAGAAAAATTATATTAGAATTTACAGATCTAAAAAATTGTTGATAAGCATACCAACTACTGAAGGATAATCCCATTTAATTTAAGGTACATGATAGTGCAATATCATTACTAATATGTGTACTCACCTTAATCTAACAACTAAAAATGTATTATGGGATTTGGGGACTGAATTATTTTATACTAGACATGCTTGTCCCATGACATAATGAATTTCGATGGTATCATGACCAATCAGTCAACTACCAAACATTGATATGAAAACTATGAAAATTAGTAATCGTACATGGTGTAATGGGGATGTACTTCATACATAAAATTTTTTAAATGATATTGATTGGATGACCGCATTTATGATGTTGAAATGAATGCGTGGATGCGATACTCTATTTTCTCTAACCCAAACAATATTTTATTGGTGTAAATAATTATGATACTAAGATAATATATGTGATCTAGGAAACATAAAATGGTAAATTAAAAATTATTCATAAATATAAAAAATAATGTAATTATTTTATCTTTTTAATATCATAAAATATTAAAAAATATTCTTCATATGAATAAATTAATGACTTACATAAATAATCTAGGAGTAGAGTTTGAAGTGTAATTTGATGATAGTGTACACTATGTTTTGGGGTATGTATATAATGTTGATATTGACACAACCACGATAAATAATTAATATTTTATTCTATAATTTATCTTGTAATAAATAAATTTCAGTACAAATAAATTCAATTATTTAAACGTACCATTATCCCTAGGGAAAATGTGATAAAATTTTGAAAGTAAGGTGATAAATATAAGAGGAATGCATAGAAAATGGGTGTACTCACATATCTATAATATAATGAAGTATCCTATAATATATCATTTATCCACATAGCATTCTAACCAAAATAATTTATAAATTAATTAAAATATAGATGATGGAGTACTATATATAATCATCCGCTCTAAATTCTCATGTTTTGAAAAGTAAATCAAATATACTAAGGTCATAGTGTTATCGACACAAAATGTTTCTCAAATCATCCTCACAATATTTGAATAAAAGTTTTGAATTAGTGTCTCCCCAATGATATCAATTAGAGTCACTATGAAATGCTTACCAAGTCATCTTATCTATCTATAGGAACCCTGAACAACTGATGGATGGCTAAAGAAAACTGTAAAATGTATATTATTTATGACTACAAGTCAATATTCTATTATCAAACCTGTAATTTACTACCCCTTTATAGGTATATATTACATGTACCATTCATCATCTAACTTAATCATCATCTACCCCCTATAGAAAAAATAATGTGTTTGTCTCTTGTCTTCATATCTAGACTACATTAACAATAAGATGATGAAAAATGGTCTTAAAGTCACATAGAAAGATAGTAGAATCTTTAGTTTCGATTAAATGGAACAATTGTTGTGTGAGAATCTATTTGGTTTATGTTATTTCATCTATATGAAAGAAGAGATAGATAATTTTATATCTTTAGTACCTCATGTGAGTAATTCGACTATTGGGAATGTAGAGGAGCCTCATGGTTATGAATATATAATAATTTCAAATTTAATTTATAAATATTGGATGATTATTGATAAATGGTTTTATAATAGTTTGTTATCAATTAAATTTAATAATTAAATTATTAATTTTATATTTCGTAGATTACAGTTTTTAATTTGTACATGAGATGGATAATCAAGGTTGGAATGATATTTAATAATGTATCCTTTAACAAGGACGTATATTGTTTATAATCATAAAGGGATAATTAGACACTGACATGTTTGGGGAGTCCATTTTGGTTTATATTAATTCATGTTTCACCTAATTCTAATATTATAATGGGGTTCTGCTCTTTGAGGATGAATATGTCCCAGGTGTAAATAGTCTTTTAATACCTTTTACTTACAGTATAGCTGAGTGATTACAATATAGCTAATGTAACACTATATATTAACTACATTCAATTATTGATAATGGATAATTGAAAAACGAGATGATTCCATATTTTTTTTCAAGATTGAGTGAGTATTAATTTAATTTTCTTCTACCATAGAAATTTTTTTATCATTTAATAATATATATTTTTCGATTCTATTTTTCAATAATATTCATTAAATTGTTTTCATAATATGAGACTATGATATATAATTTAACTATCGATATATAATACCATTATTTATTATAATAAATCACCAAAATTAAACTTATTTTACATGGGAATGATCATGATATTGAGAATCAATTCCAAAATACAATATAATATATATAATCTTGTGGATTGTAAATATTATAATAAATTACATTTCATATTTAAAAAATTACATTAATTGGCCAAAAAAATTATGAATTCTAAAAGATATCTATAGGAAAGTCATATGAATTGTCATAGGAAATACCCATACATCTTCTACAATTTTTTTGGGTGTGGCCTTCCTGAAAATATAATGCACACAGCCATGTACATTCCACAGCAATGGTATAATGCATCTCAATTAAAAAATGATACTTCTTAGTAATCCCTTTAGGTAATAGCTATTTAATTATTTCTATAAGCATATGGAATTAAACATGAAGACTAATTTGTAGATATTACCATAAAGTTCTCCAAGGATATCTACAAGAGTTTCTATTACATTGTTGTTAATACAATAGATCAATTAATTAATCCAAATATAATCATATATTATAACATTCAATGATCACATTTGTGAAAGGATAATGTAATAATTGAATGTTATCTCAATTATAGTAAGGTTTCTTCAGTAAAACTACAATAATGTGACCTTTATGACCAATCAATGAATCATTGGAATTAGTGATCTCAAATATTTTCATTCCTTGTTCAATGGAACAAACCATGTATGTGGAATACAAATGAATTATCTAATCAATATCAAACTGAAAAAGGTTTCTATATCTCATAACTATATACAAATCCTTTTTATATTGTTTAACACCTTCATCCAAATATTTCACTATATAAAATAATATTTCACGGACAAGACTATTAATTTTATTTCAAATCATAATTCTAAAGATAAGGAAAATTAATTTTAAATAAAAATTTATATATTTTATTAATATATAATTTATTATTCTTTATTCTCTTGCGATAATTATCTTCTAAAATAAAAATTACTATATTATAATGTTCAAAAATATTTTTCTCCATGTTTCATAATATTCTCTCATCATCAAATTTTAATGGCCAGTTTTTTCATTTGTAATTTAAACCATTTAGTAGTTTTTTTATTATTATATTTGTGAATTTAATTTAAATGTTCTTCTATATTTTATTCATTTTCATATTCTATAATATGATAAAAAATAAGAACACATATAATATCCAAATCTTTATTTGAAGGTTGAGTTCAAAAAATTCCACATACATTCCATGTTTTATAATTATTTTCTTGATATAATAATACATTAATCTCCTCTATATGTTACATGAACTATTTCTATAATAGTAATGATGAAATGAAAGAGGATGTGTTGATTAAACATCATGAAAGTTAAGTTTTCTTAATCTTTAATGATGATCATAAATAAAACACATTCATTAAATGTTCAATACAAAATTTCTATTACAAGTGAGGGACCGCCTTATGGATGAGAATTTTTCATTCCCAATAATTGAAAAGGATGACAGTATAAGTACAATATATGAATCATTTTTTTGAGGAAATATATAACATTATATTATAAATTTCTTATTTTTTTCCATCAATCAAGAAAAACTAATTTCAATGTCAGAAATAATCCACAAATGATAAGAATATCCCAAATAATATCACAAAAAAAACATATGATCGATCAAATTAGTTGAATTGGATAACATATTCATCTATTTTAAACCATAATAAATCATTATTTTTATTAGACTATATCTCCAATGGTTTTGATAAATTTCAATAAGAGTCATCTTTGTTACCTTACACTTTTACGATGACCTTTTATCATTCATCCCTTAACCTCTAGTAAGAAATCAGATTACCATAATGTTGTTTGATCATCTCCACAACCTGAACTAAAATATATTATTGACATCATATTATCATTTTAAGAGGAATAGTTTAAATGAATTCAGCATCTATAGTTGCATGAAATAATAATATGGTTCTCTTCATATATGGATGTCGATTAAGTCTAGATATTCCTCGATAGATCAAATTTTAACCATGTAAAACTCAATGATGAAAATATAAATGTAAATAGATATTAGAAAATAAAATTATATAATGATATCTCTTGGATTATTCTATGATATAACTATAATTTTATACAATGTGATTATATTTTTTCATTTTCCTTATAATTTTCATAATATCAAAATCTCTCCCAATGTATAGAACACCGTCATCCAACCGTTGATTTGGGTGACTAAAAATCCAGGGAAATTATATATTGAGTGTGATGATTGAAAAATATAAAATTAAAAGGTGTAACATACCATCTATTGACTATGATTACATTTTTATTGGATGATTTTTTGTTCATTATTATGATAAATGGACCAACTCTGAATATTATTGATCATTTTCATAATGGTACGAATACCTAATATCTTCATGTTTTAATGAATAATAATCATCTTCAAAATTATCAACTATTAAATATAATTGTTGTGCTGAACATAAAAAAAATTCTATCTCTTGATGATATGTTTAAGTAAGAGGATATAACACTATATCATGGTGCTACAATAGATGAACTATCATTACTAATATAACATATATGAGACTAGATAAAATGGCATATAACTCTATAATTTGATCCTTGTGTTGGACATTAATTTATGTCAAATGATATTCCTTATCCTCATTATCAATAATTGCGAATTATAAATGACACACCTTATCCATTAATTTAATATTTATATATATGAGGAATTTCATTACATGGCTTGTTGTGAATTTTAACTACCGATGTATTTTTCTATGATGGTATTCCACTATTTTACAATCCTTGAAAATTACATCTAATTCTAGTTATGTGTTATTAATTAATCCTTATCTACTATCATTTAAATAACACTATCAATAAAGACATAAATGCATCAGTTTAAATAATAAAAAAATTTATCCTTTTAATTTATTCAATATTTTTCTATCAACTACCTAATTTTTTAGTAAATCAACTAAAAGATATATTTTATTTAATTTATTGAAGTAAAATTTTTAATCACTAAAGAAATGATATCATCAAGTAGTTTGAAATCACATGGTTAGATAATCATCATTGTTATTCACTATGTGATGATTGCGTTAATACCAAATATAACATTATCAGGTTTATTTCCCAAATATAAATATTTAATAGATCCAAAAATCACTTTTAATATAACTATTGGAATTTCATTTCTTAGAGATCACACATTATTTACATTACCAAAATATTAAGATATTTTCTATTTTTATGACTCATCCTTAATGTTTTCACTAATTTTTTGTTCACCTAATTTAATAATTTCTGAAAATATTTTTCACATATTCTAAGATTACAATAAAAGGAATGTGAATTGCGAATGAAAATCCCTCAGGTTTTCTAATCTAGGTTTGCAGTTAGACATAATTTTATGAACTATGTGATGATTAAGTTAACACTAAATCCCCTTTTGTTGGGTTATTACACCAAGGTACTACAATTCTAGAGAATTAAACCACTAGTGGTATCTAGACTTCGATGTAATTAATAAGAAACTATATTTTATTACATTACATAAATATTTTGATGTTTTTTTGTTTTTGTTTCACTTAACAACAAGGTCGCACTGTTTACCCATCTAAAATATTTAGATATTTTCTTACGTCTATAATCATCCATATGATTCACGAATTTTTTCTCATCCAAAATTTAAAAATAAAATTCAATAATATTTCTTTTTTATTTAAAATAAATAATATTTAAAACATTATAAATAAAACATTGTACTAATAATCATAACATTATAGTAATAATAATTTAGTTAATAGTCGATTTCACATTTTTAAACATCAATCTTATAAAAAAATCAATTAAAATATAATAATAATAATTGGAACATTATACTTATAATAAATAATTTTTAGTATAAATTTATTACTATATAATAATTATATTTTTAATAATAAACCATGTACATACAAAAATAATTACTAAAATATAATTAAAAAAATTAATCTTTCAATTATTTAATTATTCGAATTGCCCATGAAATTTAACAACATATAAGATTATAAACTATTATTAAAAATTCACATGAAATACTAATAGATATCTATTATTGAACATGTACATACAATCGTAATCAATTTAATTTATTAAAAAATGTATTATAACTTTTAATAAAAAATTAGTCATCAAAATTCAATTTTAAAACATTTATTCTTATGAAAAAATATTATACATAAACATATAATACTAATTATTATCTAATATTGAAAAACTTAATACAACATTAATAAGTACTAATAAATGAATATTAAATATAATTAATTTATAATTAACATGGTAATTATTAACTAAAAATTAACTGAAATTAAATTAACCATTACACAAAAAATAAAATACAAAACAAAATAAGAAACATATATAAACAATATTTCCTCTTATCTTCTTTTTTTCTCATCATATATATGCGACCACAATCAATGATTGATTTCATCTCATCTTCTCCAAAATGAATCCATTAAATTAAGGCAAAGAATAATATATGAAATTTATGGACATTCCAGATCATTTTAGATATAATCAATAACAATTAGTAATCAATAGTTGTTCAACATTCACCATAAATTAAAAGTTTTGTAAAAATAATATAAATTTATTATAATTAAAAATAAACTAATAGAATTTTTGGATTAAAAAAATAATGAAACATTGTTAAATGTATTAAAATATTAAATCTATCAATTACCCCACTCTTAAACATTTCACTCATAGTAAATAATTTAATACTGTAACACCCTGAGATTTTATAAAAAATATTATTTTAATTTCATTAATGTATTATGTTGTACAATACACCAAAAGGGGCTTGCACAACACACATCCTTGACTTGCCTATCATTACACGCAATCACAACCTTCCTTGATAGCGTGTGTAGTATGCAATACCGAGTTTCACTAAACAACGATATGCTATTAAAATATTATTAAAACTAGATGTTATGAATAGAAATACCCACTTTTTGAAATTTTGTAAATTTTATTTTTCAAAATGGACTTCATTTTCGGATTCTGAATATTGAAATTAGCTTAGGTTGAAATTTTGGTACTTTTCGGATAACTTTCATTTTCTGATGAATAGTGAAAATTACTAAATTTTAATTAAAAACAAACTTTTTAATAGAAATAATTAATAGTGATCAATTATTAATTTTAGTTGTTTTAAATTATATTTAGAATATATTTTTACAATTTAATACAATGTTGGTCATTGGATGTAATTTCACATTTAAACCAGACATAAACAAGTGTCAATCTTTTGATAGTCATTATCTCTTAAGAACACGCTATTTTTTTTGACGACGGGAATTAATTTTTAAATTAATTAATGCAACTGATATGTTTTGAATTTTTTAAAATAGACATAAATTTTTAGATCATAATATCAAATATAGCTTAGGCCTAATTTTAGATATTTTTCTGGAAACTTTCATTTTTTGATGAATAGTGAAACCACTAAGTGGTAGTTAAAAAATTAAATTTTGCATAAAACATAATTTTACCGCTTCTATAAGTGGAATTTCGAAAATCCGAGAGACATGGTTAATATCATGTACTAAAATGTGGTTCAATGAAATTAAAAATAATTTTTGGTGAATAGTAACTTTTTGCTTTTATTTAGCACGGTTAAAAGTAAATATGATAATTAAGGGTAAAAATAATATTATTATTACCCTAACACGTGTCCTAATTCTATTGGATAAGTTTAATTCGACCAAAAATAACCTCAGGAATAAAATATGACCATTTAGTCCCACTTGGATTAGATTAGGACATTTATTATTAATTTATTTAAAGAAGGGTTTAAATAGTTAAAATCAATATTTAATAAGTAGATAATTTTAAATATAGGGGGAAACATAAGATAAATTCCAATATAAATATTTATTAGAAAAATAAGAACATTTCCCACATAATGGTATTTTATTTCTAATTTTTAGACATTATATAATTTAATTTATTTATGACACAACGATGATGCTGTGATTGTCTTATTAATGAAATATTGACATAATTGATGTTATAAATACAAAAATAAATGTAATTTGATACTTTTTATGAATTACACTAATTTTATAGGTTAATATGACATGTTATTATTGATTTAAATAACTTTTTTCGAACTAGTCATTCTGTTATAAGTTTCACAAAAATCAATTACTAAATAGTGTCAAAATTGATATAAAATATTTTTTAAAACAAATATTATATTATTAATTGTTATTATATTCCTAAAAATCTAACGTTAGGCCAAATTACATAGATAAGGTTATATATATTAATAATAAACAACTTGGGGTTCGTTTGGCTTGTTATAGTACGTTTATTAACCTTATAGTGTAAGAACACAAAAAGACATGGTAAAAGTAAAATTATCTAACTTAAAGATAAAACTAAATGATAAGGTTAAAATAGTAAACTAAACTTTTCTAAATTCTTTTTTATGGGAGGATTTCAACCCATACCCACCTTAGATTCGAAATAAATCAATTTGGATCTATTTAAAACCGAATATGGCTTTTTAATAAAATAATATTTTTAGTTTTTTCCAAAGGTGCCCCTCTCCTCCCTTATAAAAGGGCACCTCCTCCCTCTCTTCCTCACACCACGTTGAGCCTTAAAGCTCGGCCAAACCCTGCCAAATTATCTTCTCCCCTTCCCTAGAAACATTATAGTGGTCCTGGTCTTGGTCAACGACCAATTTTAGTGCCCTAAGAGGATGACTCAATGAGGCGCTTCAAAGAAGAGGTAATGTCTGTTACCGATTCTTTCAACATTATTTCTTCTTCTAGTTATTCTTCATAAGTTGTTTCATTATGAAGTAATAACATCAGTATCACTCATATACTGATAATCTATTATATGTATGAAAAAACCCTATTTCACCATCTATTCATCCTATAGAAAATGAAATCACCACGCGTGCGTACGTACGGAATACCGTCTCCACTCTGTGGTGTAATCGATTTTCCACCACCACCTTATTTGGATGGGTATAATGTTGTACATAATAACTATATATGATTATTGTAATTTGATATTGATTCGAAAATAGTATACATAGACTCCAATACAATTGCATGATCATGAGAACGATATCATCGCTCGTGCGTACGTATGGACTACCGTCTCCACGACGCGATGAGATTCAATCTTCACGTTAACTATTAATGAATGATTATAAAGTATATATAATAAGTAATTATGAAATATATGACATAATAATGATACTGGAATTATGTTTATATATATGTATGTCATCTACTTAATTCCATTCAACTCAATAAGAAAATGTAAACATCGTTCATGTGTACGTACGACCTACCATCTCCATGAACGGTGTATTTCATTCCATTTACTGATCTGTTATATCTATGTATATTCTGAATATATATTATATAAAAATAATGTTTTATATTCTGGAATTAAGTAATCATGATCTAATTAATCATATAATTAATTACAAGTCAAAACACGGACGACAAATGAAATGATTTTACCCAAAACGCTCTTTAACATGGAATTTACAAAAGAACGGGTAATATAAAGTTATAAGTGAACCATATATGATATAATAACAATGATTATGATTATGGAATAAGTCAATGACATTATTTAAATCATTATAAAGGAGGTTCAGACACTTACGAAGCAAATCAGACAAAAGGTAAGGGTTATATCACAATCTCATTTTTATCCGAGATTGTTTATACTTTGGAATTTACTGGGGTGTATTTTATCATCCACATCCATGTTTCTTCAATATGTAATATTATTCCCATCCACCTACAATTTTTTAAATACAATTTTTCCCTTCGGTGAGTTTTTAGTAAAAGATATGAAAGTAATCTTTTTTCGTTTTCATACGAGGTACTTTTTGACTTTTCCGAAAAAAGTACGAGAAGAATGTTTTTTTAACTTATACAGCATGAATGGATTTTTAAAACATTATTTCCAAGAATTTTCCTTTACATGTTTTTGTGTTTATTTTTAGTCAACTTCTTTTAGTTTAAAATTGTATGACATGTTAAGAAAGGAAAAATGTTTTTGAAGTAGAAAGGATATTTTCCTCAAGAATGGAGTTCAAGTTTTTTTATCAAATTTTTTTTCCGTCTAATATAATATAGGATTCTGTTTCTATCCCTATTATTACATTGATTTTATTATTTTGTGATTGAATTATTTTTATGAATTCCTTTATATTATATGAATTGTTTTATGATGTCATGATGTTTAAGAATCCCATTTTTATTACATGGGTTATGCTATGATTTATGGTTTATGGTTTTGTGACACAAATAAGAATAGTATCATTATGATATGGGTGGGACCTATATATCCCTCCAATTAATTGTGTAATGATTATATATATCATGAGATAGACATGGATGGAATGGCAGGTTAAACCGCTTCAGTGAAACACGACTGAAACGAGGAATGAACTCGGTTCAGAAATGGACTTTGTCCACTAAGATAGTCTTGACAATGAGTCTTGACTAATAAGAAATTATTATCTATGATTATGTGTGTATGCCACAAAGTTTAATGTTTTAAGATATTATTATTGTGATTACGTTTCACTACTATGATTTATCCCGTGTTATGATATTATGATCTGTTTTCCAGGTTAAGATTTCCAAAATTTTATGTTCTTATGAATATGATGTGATTGATATTTATTTTGTTTACCCTTACTGAGTTTTTGAGCTCACCCTTTTATGTTTTCTTTTCCACAAGATATAAAGAATGGTTTTAGGTAAAAAAAGGAATATATTTATGGGATATGTTGAGGATCATTCACCATGATTAGAAGATTATATTCCGAGTTTCCAAAGACACTGAACTATTACGATCCTTGTGTGTGTGTTTTTGTTATGTACTAAGTATTCTGCAAAAGTAATGTAATGTCCATGTACGTTAAGCTTCGGGTCTCTACATTTGGTATCAGAGGAAAGGTTTAGTCAACCTTTGGAAACTAGGATGCGAAAACGTCAGTGAGATCCCTAGAGATATTTCTAAGGTATGTCTAGGGATGTCTCTAAGGTTACGTATACGTATAGTTTATAGTCCATGAATTGCGCTAACGATCTTAGAATTTATCCTAAGATGTTAGATATTGAGGGTACTTCCCCTTTACTATGTTGTTTTCCCTGGCATGATTTTTTCCTCTCACACTATTCTTTTTGGGTTTTAGAAAATGGCTGGAAACAGGAAGATTCATGATTATGGAGGATATGATGGAAAATGGAATGCTATTATTCATGACCATCCAAATGAAACGCGATTTGGAAGTCCAAACATCATTATTATTCCTAATCAGAAATCTCATAATATGATCAATAATCTCAACTTTGGAAAGTTTCCCAATTCATATAATAAGAGAAAGATGGTGTTTCATGATGATCATAGAGGAATGAATGTTCAATTTCCCTTATGTAAATCATGTGGGAAGTGGAATCAGGGAGATTGTTTCTAAGGAACTTGAAGATGCTTTGGGTGTGGAAAAGGACACAAAGCCAGTAAGTGAAAAGGAAAAGGTTCAGTTAACACCATGGACAAGGATAATGGTATTTCTACGACGTCAACAATGATTATATGTTTTAAATGTGTAATGTATGGGCATTATGCAAACCAATGCCCTAAGGGAAAATCCCATGAAGAGAATCATTATGGTTATACGGGTAGTATTTATGTGGATGATGATGAAGAGACTACAAATGAAATATGAGATGAAATAAATTATGAAGCTCAACAAGTTGTTTATGAAGATAGTGGAATGATTGTATGTTTATAAAGAATAATGTATGGTACAATGGAATAAAGAATCATCTATGGATTGTTACACTGTTGTTTTTCCTAAAGTATATGAAAGTATATGTTGAATGGTACTGGTAACCATGGATGGTTATTCAGATATTTTTGGAAAAAAATATGATATTCGCATAATGATGGGAAAACGAGGAAATGAAATGTTTGAAAGTATTCATGAGCTCATGATTGATATAAGGACTAAGTGATATCATGGTTTGAGTATATATAATTTTGGGGATTTTGGTATGTGGAAGGAGTTAACATTTAACATCATTCATTTTTTCAATAAGGTTCAATGGGTATTCATTTTTTTTCAAGAGAATACATGATTAAGGCCTTCGAATGTTTGGCATGTGACCAACAAGACATATCTCATGATATATAGAGATCCACAATGGTATTAACATGCTAGTTATATGAACTCTTTGTAATTGTTTACACAATAATATGAGATTAGATAGTATTATTTTGGATAAGCCTAAATATTGGAATGGATTATGTTGGACATATGTTAGTATTGATTAAGGATATAGGTTTTTCCGATATTATTTATGGGATGTTATAGTAATTTAGTTTTAGAAAAAGGGCAACCTGCAGGATGGGCGACAACCCATCGCGTCGGACAAGGCTGTGGGAATCGAAACCACAACCGAAGTGCGACTAGCCTTCATCGCCTACCACTGGCCTACAGGAAGTCCCTGTTTAGTTGAAACTAGTTTTATTATATTAAGAAGTATGATATAAGAAGTATAAGTCCATTTTAGGAACCATATATGATTAATCTCACTATAGATGGACTTATGTATTTTTTATAACGTTTCTAACCTTTTGTTTTAGACAGATTGAATGACCCTTCATTCTATCACATAATCTGCTAACACATCACAAATGACAAATTCAACTTCATTTCATTAACAAATGAAGTGGAAATTGTCCAATGAATGTCCAACGGTGAGACTATACCAAAATCAACAAAGTATTTCTTCTAATTCCAATTTCATCAACTTTATGGAAATGATCTTGAAAACCAAAAATGTTTTCCTAGTGCTCTTATATCTGATGAATCTGAAGGTACCATAGATCGTCAAAAATTTATGGCTTTGTGATTGCTGGATTTTCCATAGCCATGTTCTCTACCACTCTCCATCAGAACATGATGGTTAGATTTCTCTTCCATATCCATATTTTCACCTATGTGGAAACCCAGTGATTAGTTTATTTGGGTAATCATTACGTTTCACACTTTTGTTTTTAAATATTGGTTTCGGTATTCCGTTTTATGATGTGGGTTTCAATTAAATACACTTTCTAGTAGTAAACCATTTATAACCCCGACGAATTTCGAGGGCGAAATTTATTTTAAGGGGGGTAGAGTGTGACACCACGAGATTTTATGAAAAATATACTTTTAATTTCATTAATGTCTTGTGTTGTACGCTACAACAAAAGGAGCTTGCACAACACTCATCCTTGACTTTCCTTGAATTACACGCAATCACGACCTTCCTCGATAGCATGTGTACTACGCAATACCGAGTTTCACTAAACAACGATATGCTATCAAAATATTATTAAAACTAGCCGTTATGAATAGTAATAACCACTTTCTGAAATTTTGTAAATTTTATTTTTCAAAATGGATTTCATTTTTGGATTCAGAATATCGAAATTAGAATATGGTGAATTTTTTGTAATTTTCGGATAACTTTTATTTTCTAATGAATAGTGAAAATTACTAAATTTTAATTAAAAACAACCTTTTAAATAAAAATAATTATTAGTGATAAATTATTAATTTGAGTGGTTTTAAATTATATTTATAATATATTTTTACAATTTAATACAATGTTGGTCATTGGATGTAATTTCACATTTATACCAGACATAAACAAGTGTCAATCTTTTGATAGTTATTATCTCTTCAGAACACGCTATTTGTTTTGACGACGAGAATTAATTTTTAAATTAATTAATGCAACGGATATGTTTTTAATTTGGTAAAATAGACATCATTTTTGAGTTCATAATATCAAATATAGTTTAGGCATAATTTTTTGTATTTTTCTGAAAACATTCATTTTTTTATGAATAGTGAAACCACTAAGTGGTAGTTAAAAAATTGAATTTTTCATAAAACTTAATTTTGCTGCTTCTGTGAGTGGAATTTCGAAAATCCAAGAGACATGGTTAATATCAAGGACTAAAATTTGGTTCAATGAGATGAAAATAATTTTTGGTGAATAGTAGCTTTTTATTTTTATTTACCACGGTTAAAAGTAAATAGGATAATTAAGGGTAAAAATTATATTATTATTACCGTAACGCATTCCTAATTCTATTGGATAAGTGTAATTATACCAAAAACAACTTTAGGAATAAAATATTACCATTTAGGCCTACATGGATTAGATTAGGACATTTATTATTAATTTATTTAAAGAAGGGTTAAAATAGTTAAAATCAAAGATTAATAAGTAGATAATTTTTAATATAGGGTTATACCTAATATAAATTCGACTATAAATATTCATTAAAAATATAAAAAAATTTCCTACATAATGGTATTTTATTTGTAATTTTTAGACATTATATAATTTAATTTATTTATGACACAATTATGATGTAGTAATTATCTTATTAATGAAATATTGAAATAATTGATGTTATAAATATCCAAATAAATGTAATTTGAGAATTTTTATGAATTTCAATAATTTTCTAGTTTAATATGACATGTTAGTTTGGATTTATGTAACTCTTTAGAACTAATCACTCTGTTATGATTTTCATAAAAATCAATTACTAAATAGTGTCAAATTTGACATAAAATAGTTTTTAAAACAAATATTATATTATTAATTGTTATTTTATTCATAAAAATCTATGGTTCAGAAAAATGACATATATAAGGTTATATATATTAATAATAAACAACTTGGGGTTCTTTTGTCTTGTTATAGTAAGTTTAATAACCTTATAGTGTAAGAACACATAAAGACACTGTAAAAGTAAAATTATCTAACTTAAAGTTAAAAATAAATGATAAGGTTAAAATAGTAAACTAAACTTGTCCAAATTCTATTGTATTAGAGGATTGCGACCCATCCCCACCTTAGATTAGAAATAAATCAATTTGGAGCTATTTATAACCGAATATGGCCATATAAAAAAAAAATATTTTTAGTTTTTCCAAAGGTGCCCCTCTCCTCCCTTATAAAAGGGAACCTCCTCCTTCTCTTCCTCACACCACTTTGAGGCTTAAAGCTTGGCCAACCCCTGCCAAATTCTATTATCCCCTTCCCTAGAAAAATCCTAGAGGTCCTGGACTTCTTCAAAGACCAATTTTAGTGCCCTAAGAGGAGGACTCAAAGAGGCACATCAAAGAAGAGGTAATGTCTGTTACCGATTCTTTCAACTTTATTTCTTCTTCCAATTCTTCTTCTTCGGTTGTTTCATTATGAATTAATAACATCAGTATCATTCATATACTTATATGTTATTATAAGTATTAAAAAACCCTATTTCACCATCTATCCAACCTACGGACAAAGAAATGACCACGCGTACGTACGTACAGAATATCGTCTCCACGCCATGGTGTAATCTATTTTCCACTACCACCTTACTTGGATTGGTATAATGCTGTACATAATAACTATATATGATTATTCTAAAGTGATATTGATTCTTAAATAGTATACATACTCTCCAATAGAATTCCACGATCATGAAAACGATATCATCACTCGTGCTTACGTACGGACTACCGTCTCCACGACGCGATGAGATTCATTCTCCACGTTAACCATTCATGAATGATTATAAAGTATATATAATAAGTAATAATGAAATATATGACATAATAATGATACTGGATTTATGTTTATATATATGTATGTCATTTACTTAATTCCATTCAACTCAATAAGGAAATGAAAACATCGTTCATGCGTATGTACGGCCTACCATCTCCATGTACGGTGTATTTCTTTCCATTTACTGATCTGTTATATATATGTATATTCTGAATATATATTATATATAAATCATGTTTTATATTCTGTAATTAAGTAATAATGATCTACGTAATCATATGAATAATTAAAAGTCAAAACACGGACGACAAATGAAACGATTTTACCCAAAACGCTCTTTAACATGTAATTTACAAAAGAACGGGTAATATAAAGTTATAAGTGAACCATATATGAAATAATAACAATGATAATGATTCTTGAATAAGTCAATGACAATATTTAAATCATTATACAGGAGTTTCGGGCACTTACGAAGGAAATCAGACCTAAGGTAAGGGAACTATCACAATCTCATTTTTATCCGATATTGTTTATACTTTGGAATTTACTCGGGTGTATTTTATCATCCACATACATGTTTCTTAAATATTTAATATTATTTCCATCTACCTACAATTTTTTAAATCCAATTTTACCCTTCTGTGAGTTTTTAGTAAAAGATATAAAAGGAATCTTTTGTCATTTTCGTACGAGGTACTTTTTAACTTTTCTGACAAAAGTACGAGAAGAATGTTTTTTTAACCTATACGGCATGAATGGATTTTTAAAACATTACTTCCAAGAATCTTACTTTACAAGATTTCATGTTTATTTTTAATCAAATTCTTTTAGTTTAAAATAGTATGACATGTTAGGAAAGGAAAAAAAATTGAAGTAGAAAGGATATTTTCCTCAAGAATGGAGTTAATGTTTTTTTATCAAAATTATTTTCCATATAAGATAATATAGGATATTGTTTCTATCCCTATTATTACATTGATTTGATTATGTTGTGATTGAATTATTTTTATGAATTCCTTTATCTTATATTAATTTTTTTCTGATGTCATGATGTTTATGAATCCCATTTTTATTACATGGGTTATGCTATGATGTATGGTTTATGATTTTGTGGCACACATAAGAATGGTATCATTATGAGATGGGTGGAACCTATATCTCCCTCCAATGCATTGGGTAATTATTTTATATCTCATGAGATAGACATGGCTGGAACGGCAGGTTAAACCAGTTTAGTGAAACATGACTGAAACGAGGAATGAACTCGGTTCAGAAATGGACTTTGTCCACTAAGATAGTATTGGCAATGAGTCTTGACTAACAAGAAATGATTATCTATGATTATTTGTGTATGCCACAAAGTATCATGTTTTATGATATTATTATTGGGATTACATTTCACTACTATGATTTATCCTATGTTATGATATTATGATCTCTTTTGCAGGTTAAGATTTCCAAAATGTTATGTTCTTATGAATATGATGTGATTGATATTTCTTTTGTTTACCCTTACTGAGCAATTGAGATCACCCTTTTAATTTTTGTCCCCATGATATAAAGAAAGGTTTTAGGTAAAAAAATGGAAAATCATTATGAGGGATGTTGATGATCTTTCACCACGATTAGAAGATTATATTACGAGTTTCCAAAGACACTAAACTATTACGGTCCCTGTGTGTGTGTTTTTTTTATGTACTATGTATTCCACAAAATTAATGTAATGTCCATGTACGTTAAGCTTCGGGTCTCTACAAATACTAAATATAATTTATATTAATAATGATATAATGGGAAATAATTTTAAATTCAATGAAACAAAGAAATACAATTCCTCATATATGAATTACAAAAATCTATTTTTAATATAATAAGAAAATGTCATTTAACCATCAATTAATTCTCATTTGAATTATCAGGACTCGCGTTCACCCAGAAGAGGGAATTGACAATAGATTTCCAGAACCATCCATCCTCATGTTTAAGGAGATATAATGACCCCCAAGATATTCTTTCAATAGGTCCTAGAGTGGTGAATAACACCAAGGGTATATAATCACACACAATCTGGAAGGAATTTCCAATTATATTTATTAGGATCGGAAGATAAAATAATAAATCCCAAACAACAACAAATTGGAAGAAAAAGTAAATCCAAAAGAAACCATTCCCATACTAATTATTTAATAATAATTGATACAAAACTACAATAAATATCCAAAATAAAGTAACAAATGAAATGAAAAGAGGAAACATCATTGGTCTCAACGTCCAAACTAGTAGGGACAACAAGGTCATTTAATTCCTCCATGAAACATGAAAGAAATATTATATATGAAGAGTGAGTATACAAATATACTGATTATAGAAAACCATGATATCTTGTCCACATGTGGAGAGGTATTCTAATTCCTCTTGAGAAAAGGAGATAAACATATCACATAGAAAGGAAACTACACACCTAATCTTCACCAATGAACACTCCCCAAATAATGAAAATCATGTAAATTAATAGTAACAACACATCGATGTTGGGTACCCCACAAAAATTTTCCAAGAGATATTGAATGAGTCCTAGGCATCAGACCTCCCCCTACATTCTAACCATAGTCCCAGTTCCATACCTCAACCACACACACATTGGCTACCACAACCACACATCACACCTGCAAACACCTGGGCCACAACAACCACATGTAACAACGTCCTCAAAAGCCTATTCTAGAGAAACTACTACCATGCCCAAAGACAATAGGGTCAGAACTTCTCCTCCCATGCCTGAAGACACTTGGGCATCATCAAGAACACACTTGGGAAAATAATTGTCTGCACACACTTGGTCCAACCACCACAACATACCATGCCTGATGAAACATTTGATATAATGGACCACCGGCTATCAAAGCATACTGGAGGAGTCTTGGGATACTCGGTAAAGGGAGAAGAAAATCAAATAATAACCATCCACTAATAAGAGTGTTGAAAAATACACCATCCACCCTGAAATGGGGGTGTTTAGTGCGATGTTCGCAAATTGGGTGTGGAGTGAATAAGAAACCTAAGAACTAAATTGTACGTATAGTTAATCAAGAACTCATCCCAACCTAGGAATTCCAAAACCAGACCATACACAAACACCTTCATTTATACTCATTCCTAAAAATCACAACAGCCACAACCACGTTACAACTCATTCCCAGAAAACAAATCCCTTTTGATACCCATTTGTTTATCACTTTCAAGTGGTTCCATTTAAATAATTATTCACTACCAGGGAACAAACAGGTATTTCAACAAGGCATGGTAGAAAAATTAGCCATGAAGCAAATTAAGAAATCACACCCAGTTCTCGTGTAATGTCACAAAAATAAAAGGGATCACTGACATCCCTCGATGTACTGGAACCAATACAAGCCCCTATATACAGCCCCAAATCAATTAACAAACAACTGCACAAGAACAAGGGATCTCATCTCCATCCACGTCACACCACAAGAATCAAGAAGAACAACCACACACATTTACTAAATAGATCAATGTAGTTTTTATATTTAATGACACCATTCCTTTAGTTATGTAGTTTTTTTTGTTAACATGGGTTAAAACATAAGGATTATTATTTATTGGGAACCCATTTATATCAAATTATTTTATTTGATTTACTAGTTTCCATGTTACAAAAAATTCAATCATGGAAATAACAAAAACAAAACCTAGGTTCATTTGTGTGCATGAAAGGACCACCAACGACCATGTTTTTCAATAGACATAAGCCCAAAAAATTTAAATTATATATGAAAAGGTAAAATAGTACATCTAGATCATCATAAACACCCCTTCATTCATTAAAACCCTTTTATTATATTTATTAAAGATTGGTTTCATCCATCCTCATAGGAAAATTAGCATACCCACCATGCATGATACACAACCAGAAAAACGAAGGATAAACCCTACCTGGATGATCAGTGATCGATGTTTTTCTCTTCACACCAATAACTAGGGATGCACAACATGTAGGGGAGGAACTCCAAGGAATCAATTTGTGAGAAGGTAAAGCACCAGCATAGGCACAACACTATCCCTAGGAAGGGGGACTCCAAAAGCACCAAGGAATGAATAGGAGACCAGCCAAGAAGAAGGAATAATTACCATTCACTAAAAGAAGAAATCCTATAGTAACATGATATGAAATTTGAATGGATTTAATGTCAGAATTTGGTTTCACCACGTTGTTGGATGGATATTCAAGATGGAAGTAATTGTTATTTAATAATTTTTATCAAAGAGGAGGTCATACTTGCTATGCATTAAAGGGATTTCTTTTAAAGGGAGGGGAAACAAGATTGTTGAGGGTTACCTAACTATTAGGAGATTTAAAACATTGTTTATGGTGTTAAAAATGTCCTTGAACATCTTTAACAAGGTTAAAAGGCTTAAAAAGTGTCTTTATGACAAATTGGGGAAATGAAACCCCAAAAACCTCCCCATGGCACCGATTGGTGCCTCTTGGATTAGTGTGACCGATGGGTGACACCACGGGGACATCTTTCCACCGACACCACTTCCCTCTATACTTAAAGATGGGGTCAAGGCACCCAAATCACCAATAAATGGGAATGTAATTGACCAGGAGGGTTTGGTCCATTTAATTAGATGCATATCAAACTATTTTCATCTTCGAGAATAAAAACTAAACTATGTTTTACAGAGAGGGGTACAAAAAACCACTTATAAAGATACCTCTCATGGCCAAACCACCCTAGACATCATGGAACACATCTCCCTCAAGTGACCACACAATATATAAGGTTCAAACTATCCAGTCATATGGATTAGAGAGTCCCCTCATCCATGTCAATGTACAATCCACTTTGGGTGGTACTGACTCAATCACATTGGTTTAATCACATCCACTTAAGAGATTCATTATTAGAGATCAGGTCCTCCCCTTTACACAGTCTGGACTCGTCACACATACACATAGAACAGCGGAAAAACAAATTTCATAGTGAACATGGTCAAAAACATCATAAAAAACAAGTATGAAAAAAAAACTCAAAACAACTATGGGTACTGGGAGTACATCTATGCCTCCCATTCCCAGGTATAATCCTTGAGGCCACCATGCCTCCACAACACATGAACCAAGGGAATGGTTCTTCCATAACGCACCTTCTCTTAATGATCATAGATCCTCAATGGTATCTCTACAAATGGCCAATGGTCCTCAATATCCAACATTACTCTGTTTTGGACGTGGGAATCATCGTGTAGTTACTGACTGAGATTATACACATGGAACATGTCATGCACCCTTAGTCGTGTTGGTGGAATGCTAGCAGATAATCCACATCTCTGACCCACCGTAACACCTCGAAGGGTCTGGCGAACCATGGAGAAAGATTACTCCCCTATATGAACCTCAACTGCCCATTCCGAGGGGATTCATTCAAGAACACGTGGTCCCCGACCTCAATCTCTAAGGGACTCATGGAATATTAATTCTTCTGGTCCTGATCCACCTACATCCTCTTCTATATAAGTTGAACCTTCACTATTGTTCTCTTCGCAACCTCCAGGCCAAGACAACTTGCTTCCCCGACTTCTGCCCAGCACACATGTTAGCGACATGGCCACTCATAAAATGCTTCAAACGGATCCATGCCAATGGTAGAGTGATATCTATTTTTTTTAGGAAACTCTACCAAAGAAATGTGATATACCCATGATCCCCCAAAGTCCAAAACACTTTCCCGTAAAATATACTCCAATGTCAAGATGGTGGGTTCTATTACCCATATTTATGAGAGTGGAAATTTTTTTGAGGCATAGATGGGTTAAAAGATCATGTTTCAATAATCTACAGAACTGTGAGTTAAACTAGTTATCTTGATAAGAGAATATGAACCTCAAAACTCCCTGAAACAATAACAACTCATCCAAGTAAATATGTATTAGGGAATCCACTACACTAAATTACGAAGTGAGGTGATTTTGTCATCCAGTCTACTACTACCCAAATAGAATCATAGCCTCCTTGAACCTTGGGTAGTCCTATGAAGAAATCAATAAAGATGTAATCCCACTTCCTCTCAAGGAAATCTAAAGGCTGTAAAAAACCTCTTGGGACTCAGTGTTCTGCCTTCACCTGCTGACACACCAGAAACATTGCCACAAACTCTACCATTTCCCTCTTCACCATAGGTATTCAAAACTGACCCCTAAATCCCCAATACATCATGGAAACTCCTGGTTTTACCAAAAGAGGTGAGTAGTGGACCTCACCAAGAACTCTCTCTCGAATTCTCATGGGGATGAGAAAAATTCCATGAAACTGCCTCTGATTCTTCAAATGTTCTAACCATCCTCTAGCCTTGAATCTAGGTGTAGGTCATTTGACTCTTCCATTTCCGTTCATGCATATACCAATTCTAAAACCACATCCTTCTGTGAATTTCTTCTCAAGGAATCATCCACCATATTTTAATTTCCTAAGGTGTAGGAAATTTTTATGTCGTTGTCTTGAAGAAACTCCATCCACATCTGCTTCGTCATACACATGTTCCAACAGTAACTGCTAAAAAAAATAAAATAAAACTCCAATGGAATGTAACAAAATAAAATATAATTATCCACATAAATGTTCCCAACGTCCGAACTAGTATGGCCCTACACAGTCATTGAAGTCCTCATGAAAACATGATATCAGTTTTATATATGTTGGGTGAGTATACAGATATACTCAGTAGGGAAAACCAAGAGATCTCATGCACATGTGGGAATTCATTTTAATGTTTCAAGATAAAATGAGACAACCAAATCACATATAAACAAAACTATACACCAAATCCAAACCAATGAACACTCACAGAATAATTCAAGTCAAATAAAGTAATAGTAAAAACACAACAATGTTGGGTTCCCAACACCACTTTCCAACTTGTTATCGAAGGAATACTTCAAATCAGACCTCCCCCACCATTCTCACTACAGTCCCACTGATATACCACACCCACACACACATGGTATTCCACAACCACACATAACACCCGCAAAAACCAGGGAAACAACAACCACACATAACTACGCTCGCAGACACCGGGGCAAGAACAACTACTGCCACGCCAAATAAAACATGGGCTAAAACAAATACTGCCTTTCCCAAAGACACCTAGGCCTCATCCTGAAGAAACATGTGAAATATCCTACCCACACACACCTGGTCCAACCACCAGAACATACCCTTCCCAATGAACCTTGGGCTATAATGGACCTCAGTCTACCAAAAACTGCCCGAAGAGTCTTGGGTTACTCAGGAAATAGAGCAGAAAAGGAGCTAATAACTAGTCACTCATAAGAGTGTTGGGAAAATCACCATCCCCAGTGAAATGTGGGTGTTAGGTAGGAAGATAATGACATCGATAGGGAATGAATAAGAAAATAATAATTAAATTATAAAAATAGGTATAAAAGCACTCATCCCAACCTAGGAGTACCAATATCATCCCATACACAAACACCCTCACACTATTCACTCATAAAAAGAACAATAGCCACAACCATGTCACAAATAATTCCCAGAAATCAAATACCATTTGATACCCATTAATATTATCACATTCAAGTGGGTTTATTTAAATTATTATTCAATACCAAGTAACTAACAATCATGAACACAAGAAAAGGAAGGAAAAATATCAAAGTAACAAATTAAGCATTCACACTCGGTTCCCTCGTAATGTCATAACAAAAAAAGTGATCTGTGAGATCCCTCAAAGTACTGGAACAAAACCAAGCAACAAAATGCTGACCTAAATCCATAAAAAAACTTAACCATAATATGGGATCTCATTCTCACCCACATCACCCCACAAGCATAAATTATATCAACCACACACATTTACAGAACAAATAAAGGGATTATTTAGAATTAGACACACAATTCCTTTAGTTTCATATTTCTGTTTGGTTAACCAGGGTGACCACACAAGGATTATTATACAATGGGAACCCATTTAAATCAACTGAGTTTACATGATTAACCGGATTCCATGTTACAATCATTCAATCATAGAAAATATCTAGAAAAACATAGGCTCATTAGTACATAAGAAATTACCACCAACGACCACACTTTTTAGTATATATAATCCCATTGAATTAAAAACATATAAGAGAAGGTAAAAGAGTACAACAATATCATCAAACACAACTTTTAATTAATTAAAAACTAATTTTATTATCTTTATTTGTGTTTGGTTTCAAGCATCCCCATAGAAACATTAGTACACCCACCCCTCATGATATATAGTAAGTGATATGAAGGAAAACCCCAACCTGGATGATCAACTATTAATGTTTTTATCCCCGTGCCTATAACTGTGGATGTGAAACTCACAGGGGAGGAACTCTGGGGACTCCAGGAGTGAGATGGAAATGCTCCAGCAAATCCACACCACTATCCTTGGAAAAGGGGACTCAAAATGCACAATGTAAATAAAAAGAGACCAGACAAGAAGAAGAATGAATTCCTCTATGATAAAAGACATGATCCTGGAGTTACAGGATATGAATTTTGAACGGAATTAATGGTGGGCCGCAATATCTACATATAGATGGAAGGTTATACATGATGCACTTAAATGTTGTTTAATAATTTAAATTGGAGAGGTGGCCATAATAGTTGTGTGTTGAAAAATTTCATTTAAATACAGGTAAAACAGGTCCGTTGAGGGTCTCCCCACACTTAGGGGATTTAAAACATTGTTTATGGGGCTAAAAACGTCCTTGATCCACTATAAAAAGGTTAAATGACATAAGAAGTGGTGTTACAGTAAACAGGGGAAAGAAAACCCTGACAACCTATCCCCCGTGGCACTGATCGGTGGCTCACGAATCGGTGTCACACAAAATGGTGACTCTCTGATCTATGTCACCGATGGGTGACACCACAATGAAATTCTACCACCAACACTGATAACCTCAAGACAAACTCATGGGGTGTAGGGCTCCCCAAATACAATAAATTGGAAATGTAATGGACCATGAGGGTCCTAACCATTACATGAATCTTGTACATATATCCAAGGATGTGTATCTCTATTCACATGAGGATTTAAAATGGTTCTTTTATCATTATAAAAGCTTGCATAATTTCCACAGGTTTTATTATTTCATAGAATATATAGATTATAGAGTTATAAATGTGATTAAATCATGAGTAATTTACTAGGGTTGTTTCATGATTAATGGTTGGTATGTTAAAAATGTTATAAACCTAGAGGAACAGTTATATGGATTTTATCATCTAATGAAAAAAATTAATTAAAATGTTTTATACTCAATAATAGTCACCACTACACCATAATATGATGAATTTGACCTCAAAACTTATTATGATTATTTTGGATTGTCCTAAATATGAATCATTTAATATAACAAATAATTCATTCCTCATCACTCCTTTTATTCAATGTTGTAGTCAACAATTTATAATTGGAATTTTTTTAATTTTATTTTGGTGGAAATGTAGGCATACATTTGTATTCAAATTGTGATAAAAATTCATTCCAATCATTTAATTAACTATTGAAAAACATTAAATATTAAAAAATTTAATTTATTCCCATGTACTAGAAAAAATAAATAATGTACTATAAATTAACATCAGAATATTTTCTCACACATAGCCTGCTTTGTACCCTAAACATGAGGTCACTAGTGAATATGAAAGAACTTTTAGAGTAGGTTTTAATGTAATAAATTAATTTTAATTTGTATTTATAACAATATTTTTCTTGTGAACTATGGGATCAATGAAAAGTTCATATGTAAAGGTAATGAATATTATATATGTTTAATGTTTTTGTGGAATTCAAAGTGACACCTAAAATAGTTTTAATAGAGTTCATAATTTTTATCCACATATACAAAAAATATAATTATTTTGAACCCAATAATGTTATAGAAAATATCAGTAAAAATACTATTCCAATTAATTTATGAAATGGGTTTAGAATCATTATGGGTTATGAAAATTAAACAAGAGGAAACACTTATTAACATGAGTGTCCCCTTAGATTTAACATTATTATATAAGTATATTATATATTAGGAAATGTAATATATTTCATCAATCGTATAAAAAAATAAGAATAAAAACTATTAATAATTCATCAAAAACATCATAATGGTTTTTATTTTCCCAACTATTCAATGAATCTTTTGTAATCATAATAACATTATAAAGATTAAGAAAAGGAAAAAAATATGTTCTAAACCAACTTGGTACAAGTCTCCAACACATAGATAATTATATCCATTTTGGGTTAAAAATAAATCACATGTTCTTTGTTTAAAAAATTATCTTCATAGTAAATAATATATACGAGTAATGAGTGATAGAAACCATATTATTAAAAGTGATGAATACCTTGATTTAATATCATAAATTTTTTCCATTGAAATATTATAATAAATATTAAAATAAATCATAATAAATATATAAATATAAAAATAATCATAAAATAATATATGTATAATGAGAAAAAGATAAATATTAATTTTTCTTGTAAGAATATAATATGTTTACATTTACCCTAAGATTTTTTTGGTGGTTAATAATATTATGGTGCATGTGGGGTTTTTGAGATATTCCACCACATTTCATTCCTTCCAATGTACATCCCTTCTAATTTTCATTGAATCAATCTGAATAAAAATATGTTTCTCCATCATTAATATCCTATTTAAAAAATTTTCCACACACAACTCCTTGAAACTCGTAGTAAGGACTTTTTTTAAGAAATTATTTTTGGGAAAAGTATTGTAGTTTAAAATGAACCTTCAAAAAAAAGTTAGAAATAATATATCCTTTATGGATATATCCAAACTAGCACTAATGAGGTCCAGTTTCAAGAAGATGATTTTATTTTACAAAACTCAGCAAGATGAAATAAATTTATATGAAATAGAATGTGTAAGTTGAACAGATAATTGATTGGTGTCTAAATACTATTGGTAAAATAAATTACTATGGATCTTTTACTTATCCCTAAGATGTAGAAGAGGGTAGTCAACATCAATACTTGTTATAATGCATTATTTAAGCAGAGAGTGGGAATAATGAGGTGGTTCTTCTAATAGATGCACTATTGGTAACCATCATGGATCTATTGGATGATGTTATGCTAATGGAAGGTAAATATTATATTAGTTAGATATATATCTAGAATAAAATGATGTATTGTGAAGAGTATAAGGCTTGTGGAAATATACTGATGGTTGGACATGTGATATTTCCTTGTGAATGTAACATAAGAAATATATTTAAAATTCATATGTGTGTAGTGAAGGACAATTTTTACTAATCACAGTTAATTGGAGGATATAATTTATTTTCAACATGTAATCAATATTTTTCCATGCTAATGGAATAACACCTACAGTTTTAAGGGGAAATTTATGACTTTTTGACTATTTTTAGGGGAAACATACATATTGGGAATAACCACTTTTTTATATTTAAGGATGATTCTTAGAAATGTGGAGGCATTAGATGGTTCACCTATGGATTGAAAAAATCATTCTATGATATAAGGAATATTCTTAGGGTCTTCTATATTTACATTGGATGAAATTTCAAAGGATATAGTAAGTGCACCGAAATTATAAGGGGGAATACATGATTATCAAAACATTGTTCACGTGAGATATCTAATATATACTTTAGTAGATTTTTCAAAAGTATGTTTCCAATTTCAACTAATGCACTCTATTTCCTATGGAATGAAAATATATATTATCATTTTACTATTTATGTTGGATACATCATCCATATAATATAAAATTTATACACATCATGTTAATGTGTCTACTATTTCATGTGTTTAATTCATTTAATTTTTTCTTTCTAATTTTATCATCAAAAGGAGGATAATGAGGTGACGAGAACCCAATATTGGATTTTTACAAGATGTGGTGTATATTTTTTATAGTATTCTCACTTATGGCCTTCTATCTCATAGGACATGGCTGATCATAAGTGTAAATTTATACTAGTTTTTGATGTTCTAGTAAATTGGATTGTGAAAAGGGTAAATCAAAAATTCATGGGAAATGCCCTGTTTATGCCCATCAATTGTTATGGGAGAATGGATGTAGTTAATGGTAGAATATAATGGTTATAGAATCACTAGGGGATTATTTTTTCTTGTAGAAAAATTTATTTTACCTGGATGACTACTAGATTCATAATTATTAGGTACCATATAAGTTGACCCAAAGAATGTCATTGGATGATGGAAATAATAGCAGTTTATTTTTTATGGTTTGAAATGTTCAAATGTATTTTAGAGTCACAAATCATGATCATTCATTTGGGTTTTACAGGAGGAAATTGGAAGATTAAAACTTATTAAATTGAAGAATATGATCAATTTTATTAGTGATATTTGGTTGGATATCATATTTCATGTGGAATGAATTTGATGGTCTTATCATTAGATTAATGATATGATGGTGAAAGTTGTATGTCATAGATGACATTATCCTACCATCCCCATAAGTTCTTGTAGTTAATTTAGATGGAGATGTAATCTAATAGTTTTGAAATAATCATGAAGGAATATAAAATAAGTACATATATATTGTGATATGTTATTATCTTCTAAAATGATACATACTCCTTGAGTTACATGTCAGATCTTTTTATTGAGGCTTTTTTTCGGATTTAAGATAAGTTTTTCGATGTAATAACTTTTGATGGGTTTGAAAACCTATTTATAAGAGGGGGGAACCAACTTATAAGAATTTTTTTTGATTCCATGTATTGATATAGAACATTTACTATAGGTTTTAATAAATCAACATCCATTTACAAGGGTCGTGTTGAATTATCTAGAAAATCTATCCTATGAAATTGTTTCTCCTAGAGAATGTTTTGGACTTAGTAAGGAGGAACCGACATTGTAATGTCTTGGATTTTATGTTTATTATTTTTAAATATTATATGGAATAATTTTGAGACCGGGCGTGATGAAGACACATCATTCTGAGGTCCAGTGAGCCCGGAATTATGGTTTGAGCTTTTTTTAGTCAAGTGAGTCGACATTTGTGCGTGGATTTGGTTGTTTCCAAACAGATGCATGGATTAAAAATCTGAGTGCACCGTTGTTTCCGGGATGATGACTTTAACTAAGAATGAGGCTAACCTCGACCGATGCAAGTCAAGGTAAAATTTTAATTTTTTGATGTTTTAAGTAAAATAAAATAAAATAAATTAACCAGTTTTTTTTATTTCATTTAAGGTATCATCCTCTGCAGCGCAGAAACGACGCATCTATTTCCTAAATTAATGGCGCGTTCTAATGACTTAAAAATGTAATGTCAACGTCATTAATGCTTCCGCGTAATTAAATGAAAACATGTTTCCCTTTTTAATGGGTTAAGAAATTGTACGTCGTTGGCAACGTAATGAGAGGAACATCTTCACAATCCACAGCGCGTTGGAGAAAATTCTCAATGACGAACGATGATAGATCGAGATCGAGGATCGCTGCACCTACGTTGAAGGATCTCGACAATGGCAGCGCGACACCTTCGTCAACGGTCGATCCTTTCAAAAGGTAGGGGTTGTTATTTCAATTTATTTTTCCCCGTATTTGAGTATAAACGACGAACGCAGATCAACCACGAACATGTTGATCCACGTATTCATACGTTTTTGAGGGAGGGTTTTCATTGGGATGATTTTGGGGAATTAATCCATGATTTTTATTCATGTTGATCTATGCTCCATTTAAAACTATTAACGGGAGCAGATCAACACCGTGACGTACGACGGCGGAGGTTTGTTCCTCAAATTATTTGTTAATTAGATTTCCTCCCACATTCTTTCTCGTTCATTCTTCGCGTTCATCAAGGGGAGACGATCAATGGATCGTTGTGCATCCGCTCCGCGATGCAAAGATCCCAAATATAAGGTTCGACACCGCAACGACTTTGTGGAGGTGCTGCGATGATGGCAGACGACGAATTGGACCAGATTGGGAAAGGGAGTTCTTCAAGTGTTCATCGCATGAGAAGATCAAATCATGTTTCGGGGGCGATCGGAGGCCCGAAAATGACGGATGTGGCTTCGTGGTGTCAGGGTGACTAAAACATGGAGGTTTTGTGGTGATCGGATTGCCGAATTGATGATCGGAGCAGCACGGAAGGCGCACCGGTGAAGGGCATCGTTTCTGGAAATTTCCAGAATACACAGCTTGTAATTCAGAGGAACACGTTGTGTAGTTCTAACGGTGGTGGCTAGGGTTTCCAGGTCAGAGAAGGATCACACGGCGTGTGACCCCGGTCACACGGTGTTTCGGACCTTCCCCAATGCTCGGCGTGTACATTGGGTAGTACACAAACACTGTATTATCTACACGGCTTCAGGCGGCATGGCGTGTACAACTCGGCAGAGGCGGCTACGCGGAGCTCGGCGTGTATCCTGGGGATACATGGACACAGGATGGAGTACTCAACCGTGTACTACCTCACCTGGCCAGGCGAGGTAAGCAGCGCGGGTCACCCCGTGTGTAGATTACACATGTTGGAGTACACGGGTTGGTGACCGTGTATGGGCACATGGCCAACGTACACGGAGCCAACCCAAGTTACCCAGACACGGTGTGTACTCCATACTACACTCTGTGTACTAAGATTTTCTACACGACTAGCCTCACGACACGGGCCGTTGTACATGGGCTGTACCCGGGGTCGGACAACACGACATGTATCATTTTTACACGCCGTGTAAATTTTAGAAAACGGCTTGGTCCTTTTGTTCGTCGTGCCTTGAACATGTTTCGTTTGAGTTAGTGTCCCTTCTTCTTGTTCCCTAGAAGGTTAGGCATCATTCCCCCATGCAGGATTAAGATCCCTTCAACAGGACTTTTATGTGTTAGAGTCATGCATCCATCTGAGAGGCCTGTATCGAGATCCTCTATCCATTATAGACCCTTGGTAGAGTCAGGCATCGGCGTAACAAACTTTATCAGGCATTGATCCTATACCTAGTAGGTGAATTCCGGATGAGTCGCAGTATCCGCCATGGCCCTGGCAGTGATCCTCATATGTGTATCAAAATCCTTCCCACTCAAGAGTGTGTCTCCCGTAATGAGTGTAGATCTCTCTCGTGAAGGTTCCTGACAAACATCACTTCCCGGACGGACGTCATTAGAGCTATAAGACTCGGGGAGTGTGTTCTCCTGGAATGAGTGCATCACGGAATCTTCGAACGGAATCCCTTGCGGGAGTATGAAGTTGCGTGACTTGTCTCTAGACCACGAGTCTGGGTTTTGAGTATATCTGGTTTGTTTTATATGTTCTATAAAAATATATTTTTCATAGATGAATGTACCATTACTTTGTGTACTGCTTTGTGGTTTTCAGGGTCCTCTACGGAGTATTGTCATACTCACCCCTGCACGGGCTTTGCCCGCATGTCAGTTTCTTGTGCAGACGAGCATCCTTTTGACAGAGTCTAGGTTAGACCAGGACAAGATTGAGCTTTCTTAGTTCCCTACAGGCCGAGGTGTTCCTACAGCTACGAGCGGCAGTCCCAGTACCTTTGTGCTTACAGTTTGGACTTGTAGTTTTTCAGACTCTTTCTTTTGGTGGGATTGTATTCTGGACCAATTTACTTTTAAAGTAATCTACCTTATACCGTACTCTGTTGGTTGGGTTTAGTTGTATTCATGAATTTTTTTTCCTTAGTGTTTTACATTTCAGCATTTATGGTCTTGGAGATGTGTGTTTGTACAGGTACTTAGGCAATGCCTCCCATGTTAGTGACATTCCTTCTCGGTTCTAGTCACCAGCCCCTAACCTATTAGAGGCGGCCTTGGGGAGTCACGGTGCTGGCCCCACTCGGACGGTTCGTGACAGAGTCGTATTAGAGATGGTCGGTTCTACCTTAGGACCAAGAGTCTGTGAGTTTGGTTTGGGGAAACAGTGTTAAGTATTTCAGGTTCGGCCTTCAGGCCAGGGACCCCAGTGTTGGTGCGGCGGCTAATGTATCCATACACCAGGACTCTGATAACCTGTTTTTCAACCCGGTTCACGAAAACACTATTTGCGGGGAAATAAAAGGTACATGCATCATATAGGAATTGGTTGTGTCTTCCATATACTTGGTGTCAGCTATCCAGATATACTCATTGATCCTGACACATCATGATTCTTTACAGGATTCCTCCGCGACGCGTACCTGCTAGGATTCAGCAGCATGATCACGAGGATGACCCCCTCAGTGACGAGGCTTCGATACAGGGACCAGCCACCTAGGCGTTTCCACCAGCTACTGCACCAGCTATACAGCCAGTGGAGCAGCCAGTGGTACCTACATTACTGACCGGCGAGGAGCGAAGACTTAGTGAACTCCACGAGTTTCAGAGATATAGACCCCTCAGGTTTTGAGTGAGCCCGACCCTCAGGCGGCTGAGGACTGGCTTGATGTGGTGACCAAAGTTTTTCATCTGGTGAGGACACCAATAGACCAGATTGTGATCCTAGGAGAGAGCCTTCTTTAGGGTTCGACGGGAAGAGGGTGGAGTCTAACCACGCAGACTCACGACGAGGAGACTCTTTCATGGACAGAGTTTGAGAGACTCCTCAGGGATGAATTCTCTTCGGTTACGTTGAGAGTTGTGTGAATCCAAGAGCTTCTTCAGCTCTAGCAGGGCTGTATGATGGTGGATGACTATTCATCAAGGTTCACCAACCTCACCAGGTACTCTATGGATATGGTCAGGGATCATTAAATCAGAGCTCGGAACTTTGAGCGAGGTCTACGGCATGAAATTCGAGCTAGTGTCCTGTCTATATGAATTTAGACTTATCATGGAGTGCACGAGCGGGCCTTGGTGATCGAGAACATCTTGGCGGAGCAGAGACAGCCGACGACAGTCAGCTGTAGGCAGACAGGTGTAGAGACACCGGCAGCAGGGAGCTAATGTCAGGCATAGGGATCTGGATGTGGGAGGTATCATAGGAGGACCTAGGATAGGGTATCGACTGTACAGGGCTCTCAGGCGAGATCCATTCAGCCTAGGGAGAAGCAGTTCTACGCATGCGACGGTAGGGGGCATCTCGCTAGAGATTTCTGACACGTCGAGCTGCTGACCGTGAAGTGGTGGATGGACCACCAAGGTAGAGGTAGAGAACGGAACATGCAGATCTTCCAGGAAGCGGAAGTGGAAGAGGAGCAGGGCGAGCTGCAGGTGGTGGCAGACGCTTCGACTTACATCCACCACCACCCCCAGGTAGTCCGCACCAGGCTTAGGGATCTGGGGGACAGGGACAGGGAAAACTGCATGCGGTAAAGGCATACGACCCAGGGGCTCTAGGGATGATTCGAGTTACGATATGTGTCTTTTCTACCTTATCTGCCGTACTCATAGACACAGGTTCCAGTCATTCCCTTTTATCCACATGTCTTGTACAATACCTCGAGATTCTGGTAGAACCGTTGACTCGATCATTATGCTTGGAGACACCTACGGGTGGATACTCGACGATCACACACCTTTTCAGACAGTGTGATCTTAACCGTGGAGGCGAGAGTTTCGGTTGGAACCTCTTGGTGGTAGTGTCAATGTCTTACGAAGTCATTCTCAGTATGGATTGGTTATCTTCGGTCCATGCCCATATTGACTGTTTTAGGCGAAGGGTGCGGTATGTCTGCCGTCATGGAACAAGGTTTTCATTTGTCGGAGAAAAGGAAACCCAGGCAGTGCAGAATGGGCTCATCCATAGAAGGGTGCATCCGATCACTCATGATTTGGCTAGCCTTACCCTTGGAGTAGTGTATGCTGTGACCTCTCAGTTCCCAGCAGTGGTGGCGGAGTATGAGGACGTCATTCCCGAAGATGTTCCAGGACTACCACCCCGCCGGGAAATTGACTTTTGCATCGACTTACACCCCGAGACGACACCAATTTCCTCATCAGCTTATCGGATGGCTCCCGTGGAGCTTCTCGAGCTGAGGGTGCAGTTGGGGGTTTTTGCAGAGCAAGGGTTTCGTAAGACCCAGCTTCTCACCCTAGGCGGCTCCAGTCTTGTTTTCCAAGAAGGAAGACAAGAGTCTGAGGTTGTGCGTGGATTACCGGTGCCAGAACTAGGTAATGATGAAGAAAAAGTATCCACTGCCGAGAATTGATTACCTCTTCGATCAGCTAAGAGGGGCACAGTGGTTCTCGAAGGATGATATTGGATCAGGCTATCACCAGCTACGAGTGCGGGATGAGGACATACTGAAGACAGATTTCAGTTGTCTCTACGGTCACTATGAGTACTTGGTTATGCCCTTTGGAACGATGAACGCCCCCGCAGTGTTCATGGGGTTGATGAACTGGATCTTCTATCCGTACATGGACCGGTTTGTAGTAGTCTTCTTCGACAATATCCTTGTGTACTCAGCGTCAGAGGTGGAGCACGTGAGACACATGCGGATGGTTTTGGACGTACTTCGGGAGCACCGGCTTTATGGGAAGCTCTCAAAGTCTTAGTTCTAGAATCATGATGTCCACATTCTAGGACATGTCATCTCAGCAGATGGAGTGGCTATGGACCCAGCCAAGGAGGAGGCTATGTTATCATGGGAGCCACCTCGGAGCGTGACAGAGGTGTGAAGCTTCCTTTGGTTGGAATGATATTACCGGAGATTCATCCCTAATTTCACCAAGATATCAACATCGATGATGGCCTTAACCATGAAGGGGTAACCCTTCGTGTGGACAGAAATGTGCTAGCAGGATTTAGAGAAGCTAAGAAAGAGGTTGATGAGCGCCCTAGTCTTGAGATTGTCGGAGGAGGGTGTCTAGTACATAGTTTTCTGCGACGCATCATGGATAGGGCAGAGTTGTGTCCTAATGATGCGGCATGTGGTGATTTCTTATGGTTCATGCCATCTTAGTCCGCATGATCAGAACTATGTGACCCATGTCCTCGAGTTAGCATCGGTAGTCTTAGCATTGAAGATGTGGCGACACCACCTTAAGGGCGAGTGGTTCATTGTCTACTCTAACCACAGGAGCCTCAAGTACATCTTCTAACAGAAGGATCTCAATCTGCGGCAAAGGAGTTGGATAGAGTTCTTCAAGGACTATGATTTCAAGATAATCTATACTCATGGGAAGGGGAATAGGGTGGCAGACGCTCTTAGAAGAAGGTCAAGCTCACAGCTGTTGAGTGAGGTGACACAACAGTTATCCGGGTTACAGTTATCCTTCATGGATAGAGAGGATACAGCTTACCTAAAGTCAATGGTTGTCACCCCTCCACTCTTACAGTGAGTTAGGGAGGCACAACTTGGTGATGTTGACTGTGTGGCCTTACGTGCTAAGTCATCTAGAGGACATGCTCCTGATGGATATTCGCAAGGTTGGGAGCATGTAATTCATTTCAGAGGATGCACTGTTGTACCAGTGGCGTTGCATGAAGAGGTCCTGAGTGAGTTCCATACATCCCCTTTGGTGGTACATCCCAGAGTGGAAAAGATGTAACAGGACCTCTGATGTCAGTTCTGGTGGTCAGGCATGAGGAAGGCAGTGGCAGAGTTCGTTTCTCGATGCCTCACATGCCAGCAGGTGAAGGCTGAGCACCAGGTTCCAACAGGGTTAGCTCACCCCTGGAAGTTCTTGAGTGGATGTGGGAAGGAATATCAATTGAATTCATGATGGGCTTACCACAGACGTCCAAGGAGAACAATTCCATATGGGTGATCGTTGACCGAATCACAATATCAGCCCACTTCCTAGCTATCAGTCAGCAGAGTTCCATAGAGAGCTTGGGACGCCTCTACGTACAAGATATTGTTCACCTTCTTGTAATCCCCTCTACTATAGTCTCAGACCGAGACGTCCGCTTCACATCCCGGTTGTGGAATGGATTACATGAGGCTTTTGGGACTCATTTGCGCTTGAGCACAACATTTCATCCCCAGACATATAGTCAGACGGAGAGGACCATTCAGGTTCTTGAGGATATGTTGCGGGCATGTATCATGGACTTTGGTCGCAGGTGGGAGGACCACCAACCACTAGTGGAGTTTGCGAACAACAACAGCTACCACTCCACCATCAGTATGACACCGTTCGAGTCCGTGTATGGGAGACCCTTTCCGTCACCGCATTGCTGGACCGACCCCGGAGAGTCAGAAATCATGGGTCCAGAGATAGTGCGAGCTAATACAAAAAAGGTGCAGGTCATCGAGAGCTGATGAAGACTAAAAAAAGCTGGCAGAAGTCTTATGTTGACAAGTGACAGAGACCTCTGGAGTTCGAAGAGGGAGACCACGTATTCCTTCGGATCTCACCTCGACGAGGGTTGTAGAGAATTGGCCGAGGTGGCAAGCTATCTCCGAGGTTCATTGGCCTTTCCAGATCATGGGCAGAGTTGGAGAGGTGGCATACTGGCTGGCTCTACCACCACAGTTGCATCGGGTACATGATGTTTTCCACGTGTCCCAGCTGAGGAGGTATATACCTGACCCATCACACGTCATCGACTGGGGCGAGCTGGACATCGAGGATGGAGTGACATTTGATGAGTGCCTGGTGGAGATCGAAGATCAGAATGAGAGGATCCTTCATGGGTGATATATTCCCTTAGTGCACATCCGGTGGCAGCATGGGAATCATCAAGAGAGCACATGGGAGCGGGAGGCCCAGATCCCTACCCAGTACCCTCATCTTTTTGAGTAGCCATTGTTTTGGATTTTCGGGGATGTAAATCCCCAAGGTGGGGAGAATGTAATGTCTCAGATTTTGGGTTTATTATTTTTAAATATTATAGGGAATTATTTCGAGACTGGTCATGAAGACGGCACATCATTCTGAGGTCCAGTGAGCCCAGAATGGTGGTTTGAACTTTTTTTTAGATAAGTGAGTCGACACTTGTGAGAGGTTGTGGATGTTTCCAAACAGATGCCCAGATTAAAATTCTGAGCACACCGTTGCATTCTGGATGATGAATTTACCTAATAATGAGTCTATCCTCGACCAACACGGGTTGAGGGAAAAAGTTAATTTTCTGAGGTTTTATGTAAAATAAAATAAAATAAATTCACCAGTTTATTTTATTTCATTTAAGGAAACAACCGCTGCAGCACGGCAACGACGCAAGTGTATCCTAAATAAATGGTGCATCTTAATGACATAAAAATGGAAAGTCAACATCTTTAATGATACCACGTAATTAAATGACAACATGTTTCCCTTTTTAATGGGTTAAGCAATTGTACGTCTGTGGCAACGTAGAGAGGGGAACCTCTTCAGAATCTATAGCGCATTGGAGAAAATTCTCGACGAAGAAATACGATGGATCGAGATTGTGGATCGCTGCGCCGATGTTGAAGGATCTCGACAATGAAAATGTAACACCTTCGTCAATGATCGATCCTTTCAAAAAGTAGGGGTTGTTATTTCCATTTATTTTTCCCCGTATTTCAGTTTAAACGCCGAACACGGATCAACCACGAGAAAGTTGATCCGCGGATTCTTACATATTTGCTGGAGGATTTTCTTTGGGATGATTTTGGGGAATTAATCAATTTTGTTTTATTCATGTTGATATCTGATCTATTTGAAACTATTAACGGGAGCGGGTCAACCCCGTGACGAATGATGGCAGAGGTTCGTTCCTCAGTTTATTTGTTTATTGTATTTCCTCCCACATTATTTCTCACGCATTCTTCGCGTTCTTCATGAGGTGACGAACAACGGATCATTGAGAATCTGTTCCGTGATGCAATGATCCCAAATCAATGGTTCGACACCGCAACAACCTTGTTGAGGTGCGACGACGATGGTGGACGACGAATCAAACCAGATTGGGAAAGGGCGTTCTTCGAGCGTTATTCACGCGTGAAGATGAAATCATGTTTCTGGGGCCGATCGGAGGCTCGAAAATGATGGAAGTGGCTTTTTGGTGTCGATGTGACCAGAACCTGGAAGTTTTTCGGCAATCGGATGGGCGGATTGATGATCGGAGCAGCACGGAAGGCACATCGGCGAAGGGCATCGTTTCTAGAAATTCCAGAATACACGACATGTACTTATAATGAACACGCCGTGTAGTTCTGATGGTGGTGGCTAGGGTTTCAGGGTCAGAGAAGGATCACACGGCGTGTTACTCCGGTCACACGGGGTGTTGGACCTTCCCTTAAGCTTGACGTGTACTTTGGGTAGTACACGAAGAAGGGATTATCTACACGACTTTAGGTGGCACGGCGTGTACAGCTCGGCAGAGGAAGATACGCGGAGCTCGGCGTGTATCTCGGGGATACACAGACACTGGATGGAGTACATGACCGTGTACTCCCTCACCCAGCCAGGCGTGGTAAACAGCGCGGGTCACCCCGTGTGCAGATTGCCCGGGTTGGAGTACACGGGCTGGTGACCGTGTACGGGCACATGGCCAGAGTACAGGGAGCCAACCCCAGTTACCCAGAAACGGCATGTACTCTATACAACACGTCATGTACTAAGTTTTTCTACACTAACAGCATCACGACACGGGCCGTTGTACACGGACAGTACCCGGGTTCAGGCAACATAGCGTGTATCATTTTTACACGCCTTGTACTATGTGGAAAATGGCTTGTTCCTTTTGTTCACCGTTCCTTGAACATCTTTTGTTTGGGTTAGTTCCCCTTCCTCTTGTTCCCCTAAAGTTTAGGCATCATTCCCTCACGCAGGATTATGATCCCTTCAGTAGGACATTTCTGTGATAGAGTCATGCATCCATCCGAGAGTCCTGGATCGTGATCCTCTATCCATTCCAGACCCTAGTTAGATTCAGGCATCGACGTGACAAACTTTACCTGGCATTGATCCTTTACCTAGAAGGTGATTTCTAGATGAGTCGCGGTATCCGCCATGGCCCTAGCTGTGACCCTCATCTGTGTATTGAAATCTTTTCCATCTAGGAGTGTGTCTCCCATAATGAGTGTAACTATCTCTCGTGACGGTGATTGACAAACATCACTTCCCGAATGAACGTCATCAGAGCTATAAGACTCATGGAGTGTGTTCTTCCAGAATGAGCGCATCACGTAATCATCGAACAGAATCCCTTGCGGGGGTATGCGGTTGCGTGACTTGTCTCTAGAACACGGGTCTAGGTTTTGAGTATATCTGGTTTGTTTTATATTTTCTGTAAACATATATTTTGAATAGATCACTCTACCTTTACTTTGTGGAATGCATTGTGGTTTTTGGGGTCATCTACTGATAATTGGCATACTCACCCCTGCACAGGCTTTTCCCACACGTCTGGTGTCTTATGCAGACGAGCAACCTTTTGACAGTGTCCAGGGAAGACCAGGATAGGACAGAGATTTCTGAATTCCATACAGGTTGAGGCGTTCCTATGGGTAAGAGCGGCAGTCCCAGTACCTTTGTGATTACAGGTCGGACTTGCAGTTTTTAGACTCTTTCTTTTGGTGGGATTGTATTCTGGCCCAGTTTACCTTTATAGTACTCTACCTTTCGTCGTACTCTGTTGGTTGGGTTTAGTTGTATGCATGAATTTTTATTCCTTAGTGTTTTACATTTCAGCATTTGTGGGCTTGCAGATGTGTGTGTGTGTACATGTTCTTAAACAATGCATCCCTTGTTAGTGACATGCCTACTTGGTGCTAGTCACCAGCCCCCGGTCTATTGGAGGTGAGATTGGGGAGTCATGGTGAGGGCCCAATTGGGACGGGTCATGATAGACTTGGATTCATTAAAATTCACTAGATGGATGTATGAAGAATTGATAATGTTTTGGTAAGTTCATTACAGGTGGATTTAGGATAATGTACTGTGTGGAAAAGTTTTCCTAACCTCTAGAAAGAGATTAGATTATTGTGGATCAAATGTTTGTAAAAAATAATTTGATTCATGGTTTTCAAAAGATCAAAAAATTGATAGCATCGAAATGATAGGAATTTATAAAAAATGATAATTATTGATGAATATTTTAGAACGGTTTTAAGTATTTAGTACCTTGAACTACTGTTCACATTCTAGTTAATTATATCACAAAATCAATTTCACCTCAATTTACCTTTAGAGGCCAATCGTGATGAATAATGATGATGTGGATTTGAATCAACTATTTAAAATATGAGAGGGTAAGGAAATAATAAATTATTATATAAATAAATGATATTTTTTCCTAAGACTAGAAAAATAACCTATAATATCAAAATAATTTGTCATTGAGCAGATTTTTAATTACCAGAATCATTTGATGGATCAATGGAATGATTAGATTGAAAATTATACTTAATGTTATAGTTAGGTAAAATGATATTGAAATAGACCTGAAAGGTGTTTTGGAAAACATAGAAATGTGTTTTTGTGTTTTATATTCATTTATCACCGGATCTTGTAGAATACACTCTAGAAATCCATTATCATAATAATTAATTTTATCTTATGTTATGTCTATTGAAGATTTAGACATAGTCTTCACTAAAGATGAAAAAAGGACTTATCCCACATCTAGAATCATGTTTCATTGTAGTGTTTCAGAACGTATGGAAATAATCATTGAAATGGTTTTTTATTGAATTGAAGGATCTCTATAGACGAAGATGGATTCTTGAGGAGTTAGGGAAATGCTGAAGTAGTTAGAAAATATTACTCTATGGTTGTTTAATGTCAATTATAAACATATTTTATTGTGTTAAATTAATATTTAAACTAAATATTATAGTCTCTTTATAAAATGAGGTACTCTTTACTTTTTAGGGAAAATGTGAAACAATTATTTGATTCAATGTGTATGGTTGGGGAGATATTTTCCTCCATCATGATCTCTCTATGATCTAATTCATACATTTCATTTTTATAGGAATATTATAAATGTTATATTTTAACATTTGGTAAATATTAATTATGGAAAGAAGTGATCTCAAATTTTAAATTTTATTTTCCTCAGGGGATATTTAAATTGATCATTGAATATCATTTTTCTTCTATGATGACATCCATTTATGTAATGTATTTTATCTACGGAAAAAATTAAATGATATAATCCTTAATATTTATTAAATTATATAGGGTTATTATAATTTTTTAACCCCTTTACTGTCTAAATTTTATTTTTTTATGAATTGTTTAATTTATTATGAAACATTTTTCTTTCCACATGTCTTGTTATAATGAAATGTTAATGAATCATGTTTCCTTAAATCTGTTTTATATATAATGTACTTTTTATGGTCTTTTGGAACCCAAATGTATGGTTTTCATTATGTTATGGATGGGAACTATATCTCCTTATAATTAATTGGTAAGTTATTCAGAATATATGATATCAAATGGTACATGTGGAGTTATCCAAATCTCACAAAATGGTGCTTGAGATGTTATCCTTAGACCAAAGTAGGAACAAATGTGGTTGTCGCAACCATTAAATTTTATTAATATCATGGTCTATATCAATGAAAAATATTTTCTTTGCTAATGTTTATGACGAAAATAATTATCCAGTTCTTATTTTTGGCTCTCATGGATATTGTCTAGGGATTATTTTAATATTGATGTCTTATAAACTATAATGGCCTATTTCAAAACTAATTTTTATGATCTATGCTACGTAGGGTTTGGAAATATACTAGATAGATAAGTGATCAAAATAATATTTCTATTAGAAATTTGGTACAGAAGTTGTTGATCACTATTTAATATAAATTTTATAGGATGAAGATGAACTCAAAAGATTGAATGTGTTATAAAATATAATTAAGAACAATTAAAATGTAATAATTGATGTTGTTGAAGGTTTACAATTATGATGTAAAATTTACTGATCATATTATTTGTGTGAGTAGAACAAGCACCATCAATAGACTATAATTATATAAATATGATGGATAAAAAATTATTTTATTAAAACACTAAATTATTGTTTTCTACTGGGTTTTTAGACTTGAATTAATTTAGAACAATTCCAATTACTATATACTCTTATTTAGCAGTGAATCTTGTAAATAACAATGTTCTTGTGGGTTTTCTAATTTGTAGTGTTGTAGATGTAAAAGTTATCAAAAAAATTAATAGTTTTTTAAAAAATAATAATATATATTAGATAATATACCTAATTCACCCATACCTCTCTAAGAGATCACATTGATCTGGATTTTTCCTTTCTAATTACATTGTATCCAACTAAAATAATTACTTATTGTTTTTTTAAATATTATATTATATTCATCTATAACATTGAAATAGATCTGAATTCCTCCAATGAAATCTCCCTAATAAAAAAACAATTGATCATAAAAAATATAATTTTAGTAAATCATAACAAAACATCCACCGAATAAACCATGATTATTCCATCAGTTTATTAGATTTCCAAAATTACCATAGACTCTCCCATTAATTTTATATAAATTCATTGAACAACACAATATATGAAAATCTAGTAAATTAATAAAAAATAAAATTTCATAGTGACCATAATCATCAGAAATTCTTGTTTTCAATAACATGATAAACTCGCACTAAAAGCATCCTTTCGTAGCACCAATACATTCATGGTTCATTTGTATTACTAATTATGTATTCCCCTAATTACTCAAGAATCCATCTCAACCTATGGATATTCTTAAATTACATAGAAACTTTTTCAATATTCATATTCCAATATTCTAAATCACTGTAATGAAATGTTTTTGTATATATGGGATAAGTCCTATTTTATTCATAAGTGAAGACCTTGTACAATACATCAAAATACATAACATATGAGAGATGTAATCATAAAGTTGATGCATTCTAGAATGTATTCTAGAATATACTATGTTAAATTAAACTGAAACACCCAATATCATTTTCTAGTTGAACCAAAACACCTTTTAACTATATTTTGAGAACATGATACCTTACTACACCATTATGTAGAAGTTTGATTATAAACGTTCCATCGATCCATCAAATGATTTTGTTAATTATAAATATACTGCCTGACACACAATTTTGATATTATATGATAGAAGTATTGTATTAGGAATTTTTTATTCAATAATATAAATATTTATCATTTCTCACCCTCTCATATTTTGAACCATTGATTGAAATCCACATAATCAATTTTATTTTCAATTAGCCTATGAAGGTTTATTGAAATGTAATGGAATATATAGAGAATTCACTATAATGTTAACAGTAGTTCATGCTACAGAATAATTCACACTTTGCTAAAAATATTCATAAATAATTATCATTTTCTATAAATTCTTAACCATTTTATTCTCTCACCCTTCTATTCTTGTGAAAACCATGCTTCACATTATGTTAACACAACCATTATCAATTCATCATAATTTCAATTGGTCATTTTTTAATGAAACCAACTCAGTTCCACCTTATTAATTCAAATCCTTTCTCTAGAAAGAACCATTTCATATAATAGATTATGTTTATAATTATACATGATCCTTTTTAATGGATATTGATTAATGAAAACCTAGGGTAAATGTACTAGATCAATACTTTCAATACCAATTTTTTTTTTAAAAATATGTTACCCCTCTCATAAATATGTTTTTAAAACCTTCATAAATTGTAACTTCAAAAACTGTATTATCTGGTCAAAAAATGAATCGTCCATGAATAGAGCTAACATGTTACTCTAAGAGCAGGTATCCTTTTTAATGATAATAAAAAATTGGAAAATTGAAGTACTTATATTATTAGCCTTCATGATTATTTCACTACTATTGGATTACTTCTATATCTAACTGAACTACAAGAACATATATGGGGAGTAGGATAACATATTCTATGATATACAAAATCCACTATAATAAAATAAATCTAATTCTAAGACCATCCAATTAATTCCACATGAAATATGATCACCATCCAAATATCATCAATATAATAGATCATAGATATCCATTGGATTTTTTTATACTTTCCAACAACCTCTTGTAAAAACAGAATGATTGAAACATGAAGCATTACTCCTAAATACATTTGAAAATTTCATATCATAAAAAATCAACTGTTATTATTTTCATATTCAAGTGAAATTCTTTGGGTCACCTAATTGAGAAACTAATAATTAAGAAGTTAGTAGTCATCCAACTAAAATCCTTTGGAGTACGAGATAAAATAATACCCTAGTGACTCTATAACCATTATTTGACACCAATAACTACAACAATGCATAATAACCGATTGATGGGGATGAAGAGAACATTTCCCAAGAATTTTTGGATTACTCTTTTGACAATCCATTTTACTATATCATAAAACAGTAGTACAAATAGCTACATATGATCATACATAACCAACGAGATAGAAGGTCATAATTGAGACGACAATATAAAAATTACACAAAATCATGTAATATGGAAATACTGGGTTCCAGTCACCTAATTATCCTCCTTTTGATGACAATATTATGAATAAATTAAATAACAAAAAAACATATGAAATCATAGACACATAAACATGATGTGTATAAATATTACATGATTTTGATGATGTTTCAAAAATTAATAGGACAATGAAAATATATATTTTCATCCCCTTAGAGATAAAGTACATGAGTTAAAATTGGAAACAACTTTTGAAAATCTTCCTCAATTATATAAAATATACCACTAGAAATATAATTAAATAATCACAAATTCCCACTTATGATTCCAGTACTCTTTCTATGTCCTCTAACATTTCATACAATGTATATCTAGAGGGCCATGGAATAATCCTCATTTCAGAGTATCATTTTTTCAATCTATAGGCCTACCATAGGATCCTTTCACATTTCTTAGCATTATCCTATAATCTAAAAAAGTGGTTAATCCCAATCATTATGGTTTTCCTCAATTAGTCATTGCGTTTGAACATCCCTCCTAAAATTGAAGGTGTTATTACTTTAGAATGGGGAACCACTAATCACGTGATGAAACTACATTATAACCACCAATTCATGGGGAATAGAAAAAGAATTTCCTTCATTACAAACAATTTAATTTTAAAATATTTTCATTGTTATATTCACATGGAAATCTCCCATGTCTCGCCAAAAGTTAATTTTCTTAAGCCATATTCTATTCACATTACATCATATTCCTCTATACATATATATGGATAATATAATCCCTCCCTTCTATTTTCATTAATTCATCCCATGGATCCATGATGGTTAACTATTGTGAATGTAATAGAAGATCCACCTTAGTAATATCACACTTTGATTCAATGATGTTTTATTACATGTATTGATGTTTTCAAACCTAATCCATATATTATAGAGAACAAAATAAATCCATGGTACTTTCACAGACTGAAAATATTTAGACACCAATCAGTAATTGGTTAAACATACATTTTTTTCATAAAAATTGATTTCATCCCATTGTGTTCGATGAAATAAATTCTACTTATTGAATCTGGACAACTTTAATGCTAATTTGGTTATCTTCATCCATCATATCTGATATATACCTTTTGATGAAGGAACTTTTTAATCTATAACACTTTTCACAAAAATAAATTCATGCAAAAAACTCTGACAAAATGTGTTATGGATAAGTTTGTGGAAAACAATTATAAATATGATATTAATGATGGAGGACCATACATTAATTCAGATTGATTCAATTTTAAATAACAAATATTATTTATTGAATATCCTTTTAATAAAATTTTACTACATCACATTACAATAAGTCCATAATTGAGGAAGAATAATCCAAAAAATGTAATTCTAGATGTTAATATAGACCTATTATATTTTCTACACTCCCAATGAAATTTTACCTTATTACTGTTATTATATATCTATAATACATTATCAGTATGTTCATCAATGAAAAAATGTGAATAAATGTACACAGGATGGAAAGACATGTGGTGGAATATCTCAAACTACTGACACCCTGCATCAGATTGTTGATAACCACAAAAATCCTTCATAGGGTATATATAATCCTTTTATATACAAAGTAGAAAACAAATATTTACCTCTTTATCACTGTATAAATATATATTTTCATTTAATATTTTTAATATTTTTCTTACGATTTATTTTAATATTTTTTAAAAAAATTTAATGGCAAACATTTACGAGATTAAATTTTGGTTTTCTTTACTTCTAATAAGACGGGATATTAAACTCATTAAACTTATATCTTATTTAGTATGAACATAATTTTTTTACGAAGAAATTTTGATTAATTTTTAACTGAAAAAATTCATATAAAAGTCCATGTGTGGGATGTTGTACAAATTCGGTTTAGAACTTTTTTTTTCTTTTCTTTATCATTTGAAATTTTTTAGTATTCCATCATATTAATTTAATAGTTAGGTAAAATAAATTAAATTTGTGATGTTTTTTAAGAATAATTAATGGTTTTAAATTTTATGGTTTTATATTATTGATGAAATATATTCTATTTCTTAATTTGAAATCAACTAATTTAATAGTGTTAACTGTAATCAGAAATTCAATTTATTAATTGTTTCACCAAGTTTAATTCTCATAGCCCATAAAGATTTTAAAACATATTTTCAAATTAATTCAAATAGTGTTTTTATTGATATTTTTTTATCTTTTTTTTTATCATGATATTTATATTTTCTGTTCAAAGTTGTTAGATTTTATGAAGTCAATTAAAATAATTTGAGGTGTTTGTTTGAAATCCAAAATAAAATTAATCATATATTTTATTCATTCCCAATACATTTGAACTTTTAATCAATCCAATTTTTCACATTAAAAAACTTGTTATTAATCCAAATTAAAATTAGTTTATTAATTTACAACCAACTCGAAAATTGATTTTATATTCACTAGTAATCTAATGTTTAAGGGACAACGCTGGCTATGTGTGAGAAATTTTCTAGCTTTATTTTCTAGTACATCCTTAATTATTTCTGGTACGTGAGAATAAATTCAATATTGGAATGTTTAAATTACTTCCAACATTTAAATAAGAGATTGATATGATGGTTTATCATGATATGAATACCAAAAGAGGCCTACATTCCCTCCAAAATAATATTCAGAAGAAACTTCAAAATATAAATAGCTGACTACAACGTTGATGCAATGGAGGGATTATGAATAAATTTTTATTTATATTAAATTAATCATTGTGAGGACATACCAAAATAATGACAATATTATTGGAAGTAAAATATTTTAGATTATGGCGCAGAGGTGACTATTAATGAGTATTAACCATTTTAATTAATTTTTCTTTTATTAATGATAAATCCATCCTCATTTTTCTATATGTTTTATAACATTTAATACACACCCACCATTAAGAATGGAAAATCCACAATAAATTCCTCATGATTAGATCACATTTATGAATATATAGAGTATAGATTCTATGAAAGAATCAATCCTATGGAAATAATGAATGTTCTTGATAATGATAAAATAACCATATTTAAATCCTCAAGTGTTTGTAGATACACATCCATGTATATATGTACAAGATTTACATGATAATTAAAAAGAAAATAAATAAAATATTTAGATATTTTGAATAGAGAGAATTTATATTCATATAGGAGACATGACATTTCTTTTGTTTTTTTATTGTAATTGTGTTTTCTTTAATATTTTTAAAATTATAAATTAAAATTAGTATTAAATTATTTACTATGAGTGCAATGATTAAGAGTGGAGTAATTGATAGATTTTAAATTTTCTTAAATTTAAAATTTTATAATATTTATTTTAATCCAAACATTCTATTATATAATTTTTAAATATTATATTTTTATAATATTTATCAATTTTTTAATTAATGGTAAAAAATGGAAGAATTATTTATTACTAATTATTTTTTTGTATATATAAAATGAACTAGAAAATCAATAAATTTCATATATTATATTTTTTATTAGTTTAAAGGGTTAATTTTTATGTAGTTGATAATAAATCATTCTATGTTTCAGGTTTCATAGATATGATGGGAAAAAAAGAAGATAGAAGGAAATAGTTTACCTCAAAGAGTTATAAATTATCAATTTTTTCAGAAATGTTTTGGGAAAATATAGTACAATATTTAATATATTCATAAGACATCACATATATATAAAAATATTACATTAGGATGATATAATAATACTTTTAATACTTTTATAATACATTCATATTGTTCATAAGTCATGATATTATACTTCATAAGAATTTACTTTAAAACCCGTAAGAAAATTTAAACTCTTAATTGTCACTTTTTTAAGTCTTCATTTTAAAAACTCTGTGAATTTTATCAAATAATATGATTAAAAATAGGAAATCATAGATAGTACTACAATAGCTTCATCTGGTTTATAATATCACTTCATAAAATATAATAATGATCTATGGTTGAGAAGTGTGCAGAAGTGCAGAAATTCAATATAGAGTGGAATTCATGTGTGAAATTGAAAAGAGATTATATATGGTATCACCAATAAAAGGACTAGTGTGTTGGGTGGTAACGTGAATGGGAAAAACAATCCAAGTGATTCCAGGGTAATAATGTAATACCCACTCCATTATAACATCAATGCTTAATTCACATGTAATGATACATCATTCTAGGGCCTTTTCATTATTCTAAACTAGGGTTTACATGTATCCTACTACCACCATTTATAAATGTTTTTTAAAAACTATGTTTTTTAATAATATAGTTTAGGTTTTAAATATGGTTCGGAAACTAGGATGGTCATGTGTTGAATAAAATTATTCTCAACACCATCAACCATGATCGTTATTTCAATTGAAGATCCATACCACCTGAAAAAAGGGAGTCATTTTTATTGATACATGATGGTGGTATCTCTATATTAAATTGCACACCCTTTATTTTTCCGGTATATTCACTCTCCTCCACTTCGTTATATTTTCAATTATTTTTTAATCTCACATTGGTTCTCTTATTTCCATGATATTTAAATTATTTATTTATGTTTCCTATTATATTTTTTATTTAATTTATAATGAAATAGTTAATTTAATATTATGAAATTTGTAGTCAATATTTAGGATGTTAATATGAATTTAATTTTTACTAATACTTTTTTCATATTAGTATTTAATTATTTTTTATTAATTTTTTCAATATTAGATAATTATTAGGATTGTATGTTCACGTTTAATATTTTTTCAGAATAATAAATATTTTCAAAATGAATGATCATAATAAATAATTAAAGAAATGTTATAATAAAATTTTAATTAAATTATATAAAATTTTATTGTATGTAAATATTCAATAATAGTTAATTATTAATATTTAATTTGAATTTTTAATAATAGTTTGTCATAATAAATGTGGATAAATTTCTTGTTCAATTTGAATTATTATAAAAGGAACGATTAAAAATTTTAATTATTTTTTATTAATTATGATTGTATTTACATTCGTAATTATTAAAATTATAATTATTATAAAATAATAAATTGGAACTATCATGTATTAATTATTAGTATAATGATTACATTATTATTAATTTGTGTTAATTGAAAACAATTTTTATAAGTTGTATGTCTAAAATTTTGAAATTGATTGTTAAATATTTTATTATTAATATAATTTTTGGATTATTTGTAAAATTATTGATTTATACAGTTTTAATAATTAATATTTATTTATCTACAATAAATATTATTGATTTTTATTTTTAAATTTTTTTTTAGAAAACATTAATGACCCATAGGGATAATTATACATATAAAAAAATCTAAATATTTTTGTCGTATAAACAATTTGACATTATGGATAAGAGAAACTAAAGAAAAAATTCAAAATAATTTGGTAATATAAAAAATATAGTTTCATTTTAATTTCATCCCATGCTGGATACAAATAGTGGATACAAGCTCTATCATAGATGTACCTTTGTGTAATACCATAAAAAAGATGATTGAGTGTTAACTCAATCATCAAGTAGTTTATAATAAAAGGCATAACTACACACCGAGTTTTAAAAACCAAAGGGATATTCATTTTTTATTCACAAAATTTTTATTCTAATGTGAGGATATGATAAAATTATTATCAGAAATATCAAAATTACGAGTACAAAAAATTGGTGAAAACATTAAAGAGGAGACATAACCTGAGAACATATCTTAATATTTTTGTAATATAAAGTATGTGTGATAAATAAGAAATTAAACACCTATATTTATTATACATGTGTATTTAGGATCTATCAAATATGTGAATTGGGGAAATTACCCGAAAATTGGTATATTTGGTATTTACTCAATCATCACCTGGTTCTTAACAAATAGGCTTAAATAACCACATGGTTTTGAACTCCTTGAGGATGTTATTTCTTTAGTGATTACATATTTTTCACTGTGCTAAATTGAATAAAATATATCATTATGCGGATATAGTTAAAAAGTATATGGTTGAGGGAAAAAGTTAGAAAAAAATAATTTTATATTATTTAAAAAGATGGATTTATGTATTTATTTAAAGGGTCATGTAAATGATTGTAGAGTAGTATTCATTCATAATAGATAAATATAATTTATTTAATTTTCAAGGGTTTTATAATAGTGGAATACCAATATATAAAAAAACATTGATATTTAATAATCACAACAAAACAAGTGATAATTCCCTCATATATAGACATATTCAATAAAATTATAAGGAGTGGAATTTATCATACCCAATTATTAATAATGATGATAGGGAATATGTTTTTACATCAATCAATGAACAGAATTATGGCCAAATTATGGATTTTTATTTCATGATATCTACTATCATATATGTTATATTTGTAATGGTAGTTCTTCTATCGTTGCACCATGATACATTGTTATATCCCTGTATGTCAAAATCTCATCAAGAGATGGATGTTTTTTAGGAATGTAGACCACAATAATTATATTTAATAGTGGAATATTTTGTATATAATGAATATTAATATCATTAAGAAGATACATTGGATGCATAACATTGTGAAAATGTTGAATAATATTCATATTCTATCCATGTATCCTAAAAATGACAGCAAAATCATCCACCAAAACGTAGCCAAAGTCCATAGATGGTAAGTAACACAATTTAACTATTTATTTTTCAATCATCAGTCCCAATATATTATTTTGAAGAATTATTATTCACACAAATCAAGGGTTGAATGAACGAGATCTATTAAATGGGAGAGATTTTGATAATATGATAACTATAGGAAATTGATAAAATAGTGTCACTTTGTGTAATATTATAGTAATTTCAAAGAATAATCAATGATATATCATAATATAATTTAACTTTATAACTTCTATTTATATTTTTATAGTCATCATTGAGTTATAAATGGTTATAATTTCAATTATAATGGAATATCTAGACTAAATCCTACTGCATATGTGAAGAGAAACCTTTTATTAGTTCATGTGAGTATAAAAGTTGACTTCATTTCATCATTACCTCTTCAAATGATAATATCAGGTAATAAATCTCTAGTAGTTTAGGTGGTGGAGAAGATCAGACAACATTATAATAATTTTATTTCTTATTGAGATTTATCAAAATCATTAGATATTTAATGTAAGGAAAATTATTTTTTATACCAGTTAAAAATTATAGAATATCACTTCCAATGAACCAAATTTGATATATCTAATTCAATTTTTGTGATATTGTTTTGGAGATTATAATCTTTTGATGATTATTTATTAAATTGAATGAAATTTATCTTGATTTATTGGAAAATATTATGGAAAGTATATTATAATGTTATATATTATCTCAAAAATGATGGAAGAAAAGTTCTCATACATTCATTCTTTTGAGTTATTTGGAAATAAAAATTCTCATCCATAAGTTGGTCCCTCAATGGACCTAGAAATTTTGATTTAAACAATGAATGAATGTGTTTTATTCGTGATCGACATTGAAGAATAAATTACTACATTATCATGATCATGCATTGAAACCTGCTCTTTCATTTCATCATTATTATAACAGAATCATTACAAGTAGAATTTGGACAGATTAATCTATTATTCCATTTATAATGGAATCATAAAAAATGTAATGTTTTTTAATTTTTATGAAGTAAACATTGTAATAGGTATATATAAATTATATGTGTTCTTATGTTTTGTATTATTTTATAATATGTAAAATAAAAAAAATATAGAATAACATTTCAATTAAATTCACAAAAGATAACTAACAAATAAACTACTACATGATTTAAATTACAAAGTGAAAATGTCCATTAAAATATGATTATGAGAGAATATTTTGAAATCTAAAGACCAATATTGTTGAATTTTTTAATTGAATGTTTAATGGTTCAAAAGATATTTTCTTAGTAAATAAGGAATGATAAATTATATATTAATTAGATAATTAAAATTTTATATAAACTAAATTTTAAATTTTATTTATAATTATTAATATAAATTAAATTACATGTCTTGTGCATGAAATATTTTTTTATATAGTGAAATATTTCTTTTAAGGTGTTCAAAAAGATAAATAGGATATGTATAGAGTTATTAAATATAGAATAATTTTTCAACATGATATTGATTAGATTATTCATGAGTATTCCATATTCATGTGTTGTTCAATTGAACATGGAATTAAAATATTTGATATCACTTAGTTTCATGATTCATAGATTGGTTGGAGATGTCACAATATTATATTTTTACTTGAGAAACCTTACTAGGATTTAGATAACATTCATGTATTACATTATCATGTCTCACATGTAATCATTTAATGTTCTAATATATTATTATATTTGGATGAATTAATTTATCTTGTGTATTTACTTCAGAGTATTAGAAAATTATATAGATATCCATGGATGCCATTATTTGAATTTCTACACATAATTATTTAGGTTTATTTTCTTATTCTTATAGAAATAATTAATAGTATATTACCTAAATGGATTCCTAAGAAGTATCATTTTCAAAATGAGATAAATTATTCCATTGGAGGGGAATCTTCATGGTGGTGTGCTTTATATTGTTAGGAAGGTCACACAACAAAAATCATAGTAGAGGTGTGGGGAAATCATCAGACAATTCAAATGATTAATCATTTAGACAATTTTAAAATTCATAGTGTTTTTTATCAATGGTTACAATTTTTTACATAAGAAATACAATTTATTTCAATATTTACACTCCGAAAAATTAAATATATTATATGGTAATTTTTATAGTTTATCAAAACGATGATCAACCCTTGTAAAAATAATTTTAATTATGATTATTTTCAATATATGCAAAATGAATAGTATATCAATAATTAAATTAAAATTCATAGCCCCATTTTTTGAAAAAAATTTATATATGCTTATTGAAAAGTAAAATTGAAAAATATATAAGAAATAAACAATAAAAGTTTATATATGTTATAATGAAAAGAAAATAATACGCACTCAATTATGAAAACCAAGAGGACTTCTTCACTTTTTCAAGTACTCCAATATCTACAATTAATTTTAGTTAACAAGTAGTGTACCTTAACTATGTTTTAGCCATTCATATATACTATAAGGAAATGTTATCAAAAACTATGTACACCTGGGACATAGTAATCTTAATAGAGGATAACCCCATTATCAAATTACAATGAGGTGAAAAGTGAATAAATTTAAACCAAATAAGATTCACCCCACATGTCAGTGTCTGGGTATGCCTTTATGATCATAAGAAATATACATCCAAGTAACTGGAAATAAGAATCCATGTCATTCCAACCATGATTATTGATCTCTTATAAAAATTAAAAACCACTATATAAAAAATATAAAATTAATCATTTAATTTTTAATTTTAATTGATAACATACCCTTATAAATCCATTTATCATGAATCGTCAACTCTTTATAAATTTTATTAGAAATTATTATATATTTATATCCATGAGGTTCCCCTACATTAGATATAGGTTCATTACTCAAATGAGGTACTGGGAAGAAAACATGGTCTATATATTCATTCTTACATATCAAATCACATCCACCACAATGATTCTCACAGACCAATTATTCCATTTATGATAAATTATAGATTCTATATTCACCTTGAGTGACTTAAAGACCGTTGATCATCATATTATTATTAAATTAGTCTAGAGATGGAGACTAGAGACAAAAAAAATTACATTTTCATGAGGGGGAGATGATGAACAAGTTATAGGATGTAGGGTACATTTCTTATCTACCAATCTATGGGTAGTTTATTACAAGTGTGATAGTAGAATATTTACTTCGAGTCATACATTATATATATTTTATTTCAACTATTATCCATCAGTTGTTCAGGATTCATATATACGCTTGACATTATAATCACTGAATAGTAACTCAAATTGATTACATTCGGGAGAAATTAATTAAAAAGTCATATGCATATATTGTGAGGATGTTTTGAGGAACATAATATGTTAATCACCCATGCCATTATTATATTTGATGTACTTTTCAATACATGAGGATTTGAGAGAATTATAGTATAAAATATGACATTTTTTGTCTTAGATTATATTTATAGATTTATTTGATTAGAAAGCTCTGTGGTAGAAGGATATATTGTAGGATACTTAATTCTACTATAGATATTGGAATGAGACCATTGTCTATGCATTGTTCTTATATTTATCACCTCACATTCCACCATTTATCAAGTTTTCCTCATGGATGATGGTACATTTAAATCATTGATCTTATTTCTATTGAAATTTTTTTTTTAGAAGGGAAATTAGAAAATTGAATATTAACAGTATATCATGGTAAAGTTATTATCAACATTATATACATACCGTGAGGCATAATATACATAATCATCGAATGAGTTTTTATACTGTACCTATAGATAATGTATTTTAGTCATTAATTTTATAAATATGAATATTTTTTATTATTTTATGATATTATAATGATAAACTAATTACGTTATTTTTTAAATATATGAATAATTTTTAATTTACCATTTTATGTTTATAGATACCATATATTATATTGGAATCATTGTTGTTTCCACGAAAACAAAATATTTGGGGTTTGAGACCACAGATTACCAGTTACACTCATTCATTTCAACATCATAAATCAGACTACCCAATCTATATCATGTCAATGTTTAGGAGTATTCCTTACATCCCCATTACACCATGTCAGGTTACTATATTCTACAGTATTCATCCCAATGATTGGTAATTGACTAATTAGTCACAGTACAATCACAATTCATTATTTCTTGGGAAAATCATGGCTACTATAAAATAATGTAGTTCCCATATCCCATAGAACATATTTAGTCGTTTGATTAAAAAGAGTACACATATTGGTAATGATATTTCACTATCATTTACCATAGGTTAAATTGGACAGGAATTCAATAGTTGGTTTGATTATCATTATTTTTTAGATATGTAAAATTTAAAATATGTTTTCACTGTTATATAATTTTTTTCAAGATATACAAGATATAATAACATATACATATCATTGATGGTGAGGACGTTTAAGTGAAAATATAGATTTAGATAATGAAGAGATGGTGTATCTCACAAATCCCATTGATTATATATATGATATTTATTTGATAAGGTGATAGTAACATATATTGATCCATATACTTTGATAGAGGAATATATTGATTCAGGTTTACTTTTGGAGAATGCTAGGTATAAGTCACATCACCAATCACTAATAGGATGATAGAAGAGATGGAAATAATGATGTATGGTCCAGTGACAACAATGAGAGGCTCTCAAACAGGATCATACACCGCATATAGTTGTTTCTGCATAGTAAGAATGGGATTTGAACAATAGGAATGGGTTCCTACAAAGTAGACATAAGGTCCAACAAAGTAGCCATGTGCTACTTTATATCTTTCTTGGGATTATATAACTGACATCTTTGTTCCTCAGTGTACATGGGACCTTGGTAGGATATCAAATTAAATTCATTTCATGGGAGATACTATGTCAATAAATTAATTGATTGATGTGTCTTGACTATTATGATTATAATTGTTGCATCATTCCATAATTATATACATTTTGTCTAATGAATCTATATATGATGTGGGGAGTAATTAATATAAAAATTTAGATATTAATTTACACAGTAATATGAGGAGCTAGCAGTACAACAACATGTGGTGGTGTCAACCTCAATATTTTACTATAAATATGTAACACAAAAAAACCCGATAATAAAAATGCACACTAGTGTAGTCTCGTCATCACACTTGATGTCGGATTGAGAATCCCTCAACTTTTTATCGAGTGCTGATGAAGTTGATTTTTTTACATTGATAAAACTTCATATTGGTGTTTTTCATGTAATGAAATAAACCAAAAAATTTAATAAACTTATCAAAATGTATCATTAAATATTCATTGACATTGTCATAGATTAAAAAATTAACACTCATAAATATATATATATATATACCTGAATTTATATATAATTTTCATTTAATATTTTGTATTCCACACCACTAATTAAATTTTGTTCCTATTATAAAATAATTTGATGATACACTTACATCCATATCATCATTAACTTCATCGTATTTATATAAAATTATATTTCAATGTTATTTTTATATATTTGTGTTAGTTAAAATATCAATAAATTTAATATATTTTCATGAATTTATATTATATTATTCAAATATTGGAATCTATATAACCATTAAAAAGCACATAGAATTTTTATAATATTTAATATATTTATTATCAATAAATTAAATATGAGAAACATAAAACTACATTTATAAAATTTTTATATAATTTCTAAAATATATAAAAATTCAACAAAAAATAATGAAAATATACATTTAAGTTATAATTTTTTGAATCAATAAAATTGACACTCCCCCAAGAATATAGTTTTGTAATATATACCTAAAATAATAAATTTAACATTAAGTTATTATGAAAAAATAAACCAAAAAAAACTTCTACTAATTAAAAATTATTGTAAAAATAAAAGTGCACCAATTAAAATAATATGACATTAAATAATTCATGGAAAATATATAGTGGAGAATAAATTTAGTTAAAAATTATCCATAATGAATAAAATATAATATTTTTTAAAAATATTAATGTTTAAACAAATTTTATAAATAAAATTAATATAAAAATGAAACTAATAAAATATACTTATTATACATAAAAAATATTACAATAACATGAAACATTTATACAATAATTATAAAATGAAAAAATAAATTATGAGAATAAAATTATTAAAATTTATATATATTACATTTAAAAACACTTTGATCGATCATAAATGCAATTTGATATGAATACGAAGTTTCATATTGGCTGCTTTGAATTGATGCTCGCCCATCTGATATACCTATATAAACAAAACCCAATCCCCAAATATTGTGTTGAAAAACATGTTTTGATATCATTTTTATGCCATTCCAACATGTAGAGCTGGACCGTGGGCAATCCCATCAAGCACATGTTCTTGGTAAACTGACCTACATAGGGGAAACTCTTTCCTTCAACCCTCCTCCTATGTGTTTTTTTTGTGACAGATGATAAGAGATCTAGGTAAGACTAATAGGTTTTGATAATGTTGTCATACCTTTATCTCTCATAGATACATTTCTTCATAATCATTACAAACAAAAATTTCCTTCCTCACCAGTAATACATTGCATCCCTCCCTGATTTCATTTGGTTTTATTATGATCGCCTCACTTACCCTCCAACTAAGTGCTATGTTTTAAAAAATCACTGATTTGACAAATAATCACCCTAATATCCCCTATTTTTGTTTCACAATATCAACAGCGGTAGGAACATCTATTCACCACCATAACAGTGTCGATATCCGATATCCCCTTGTAAACTGACATTATAAATTCCTTCTATTTGGTTGTTTTATTTTATTTTTTATGATTTTATTTTTAAATTTTATGTTTTTTAATTATATTACCATTTTTATAAAATTATAGATAGTTTTGAATTGTAGAAGGATACTGTTACAACCTATCATTTGAATAATTATATTTCTTATATGTGCAAGTTATTATAATCTCATGATTTTAAATCAATTAGTATTATACTTAATATATTTGTAAATAATATCAATGTTGGGGATTATTGATTGATCAAATTCTGATTCAATAAATTTTTATTTACATGGAATATTAAAATTTTCCTTTTGTAACAAAAAAAAAATTATTCTGGAATTTTAAAGGTTTTTTTATTTTTAATTGTTTTAGATGTTCATTTTTTAAATAAATATTGAATTTCAATTTGAAAAGTAAAATATTTTTTGAAAATATTTTTTTAGTATCTAACATATATAAATTTTTTAATTTGAATACAATAAGAATAATTTTAATTAATAAATAATACTACATTTTATTTTGTTTTTAAAATAATCTATTTATTAAAATATTTTAATTTTTTTTATAAAATATATTAGATAAATTTATTAATTTTTTAAAAAATATTTTATAAATTTATTTTCTAAAAATGTGTTGGATGAATTTTAATTTTAATAAAAAATAAAATAAAAGAAATATTATAGTAAAATTTCAATATATAATGTGTATTCCAAAAATCAGATCAGACATATTTTCTAAGGTTTTATTCTAATATTTTGTTTTTCTATATATTTATGTTTATAAATTTGGATTTATTTGATTAAAATTTAAGAAAATAAATTTATTTTTGTATTTAATGTTTTCTTATTTATATTTACGGGTTTCTTATGATAGATAATAATGGAAAATTTATGTAACACTTTTTTTAAAAAAATATGTATATGTTATCAAATAGTTATAGGGGAATAAGATATCAATAAATTGTATGAGGTATCCTCATATTTTAATTTACATGTCATCAATATATGCCTGATAAAATTTATTTATGACCACATTTAATTAATATTTCTTGGATTATAAATAAAAATAAAATATGCTAACATTTTTATTGTATTCTTGGGAAACTACATCGTCTAGGTCAGCCTAACCTATAATATCATCTGGGAGTCAATGTTGATAATCAATAGAGTATGACCTCAATTCCTTGTTCAACTATGTATCTCAAATATTACACTATTAAATAAAGATACACCATACATGTAGGAAGAGCCTATGTCATTATGTTAGCTCCATGTCATGGAGTTTCCATGACTAAGGCCACCATGGGAGCTATAATGGTTATGGAATGAATGCTTGTGGATTAAGTGCATTTATCATTATCCTTCTCTTCAAATATTTTCATTATGATCTCTACATATTTTTTGGAGGTATCCCAAGAGACAAAAAAATGTATATGTTTGGAGGAAGTGTCACAAAATCTCATTGAAAAAATAAAACAAAATAAGAATATAAACAATAATGAAAATAATAAAGGTATATATACAAAAAAAATTAAAAACATGAGTAAGACATTGGTACAACAAACAAAGAATAAATTTTAATTCAAAAAATTTTGGAAAGAACAAAATTGAAATTTACATGTTTTAGACTACCATAGTCTTACTTTATTGAATAAACACTTCGCCACACATATTATTTTTTTATTATTAGATAAAAAATTGAAGCATTGAAAAATCATTTAATAGAAGAGAATTTTAATATGATTTGAATAATAGACAATGGTCGTACATGAAATCTGCGTGTAAAATAACATCAACGACAATACTAGGGAAATTGAATTCCACATGAACGAAATCATCTAGGACAGAAAAAACCCTACCATTGTGCAACCTCAACTATAAAATCCCTTCCTAATCAATTTCAACCTCTTAAAATCCCAATATCGTCAAGTTCACCACTACAACAAGATTATTTGAAAATCGATGTACATATTTTATTATCCTACATGATTAATTCCCTATTATTTGTTGAATTATCCATCTAACGTAAATACAAGAACTTATAGGGGCAGTAAGATAACATCCTCTATGATATAAAACATACACCATCATATCATAAATTTAATGCGAATCCCATCTAATTCATTCCACAAGAAATATGATCTTCAATAAAATCTCATAAATATAATTGATCGTAATATTCCATCATGTTGTTTTAGTCATCCAACAAAATATTGTAAAAAACAAGATAAATGAATCATGATGTATGACTCCTAAATCCATTTTATCTTTTGATATCATAAAAAATGAAATGGTATTATTTCCATCTTCTAGTGAGATTATTTGGGTCTCCAATATAGTACTTAATAATTAGGAAGCTAGTAGTCATCCATGTAAAATCCATTTGATTACTGGAATGAATAATCCACCATAGACTCTGTAAACATTATTTTCCACTAACCAATATAACTATGCTTTAATACCGATTGATTGGGATAAAGTGAACATTTCTCAAGAATTTTTATATTAGACTTTTGACAATCCAATTTACTAGAACATCAAACACATGTAGAAATTTCTTCCTATGATCATCAATATAATATGAGATAGAAGGCCATAACTGAGAATTCTATATAAAATTTATGACACATCATTTAATATTCTAATCTTGGGTTCTTGTCACCTCATTATAATCTTTTTGATGATAATATTATAAAAAAGTAAATGAAAAAGAAACATGAAATCATAGACAGTGAAAACCGATGTGTAGAAATTTAACATGATTTGGTTTATGTTTAACACATAAATATAAAAATGAAAATACATATTTTCATTTCCTTGGTGATATAGTACATGAGTTACAATTGGAAGAATCTTTTGAAAAACCAATTCCATTTTATAACATATATCTCAATAGATCTATATTTCAATAATCACATATTACATCTTATTCTATTAGTTTTCTTTCTATATCCTCTGACATTTCATCCATTGTACTTCTAAAAGCCCCATGGAATAATACTCATATCAGAGAAACTGTTATTCAATCCATATTTCAACCATCTAATCCCTTTAATTTTCTATGAATCACCCTCTCATATACACAAGAGGTTAATCCTAATCATTATGGTTTTCCTCAATCAGTCAATGAGCCACAAAATCCATCCTAAAATTTTAGGTGTTCTTCTATTTGCATGGGAAAATACTGACCGATTATTGAAACTAAATTATGACCTCCATTTAATAGGTAATAGTAACAACTTTACTTTACTACAGACATATTAATTTGAAAAAAAACATTATTTGTTACATTCGCATAGAAATCTTCAATTTACATCAATTGGTGAATTTTCATGATCCATATATTTTTATAATTACATCATCATCCTCTAGACTTATTTATAGATACTATAGTATTTCCCTTCCATTAGAATCACTTCATCCAATGGTCCTATAATGGTCACCTATAGTGATTTTATTAGAAGAACAACCATTATATTACCACACATTGATTATATAATGATTTATAATATGTATTGATGTTGTATACCCTCATCACTAGCTTATGGATAACTAAAAAAGCATTGGTAATTTCACCGACACAAAATATTTAGACAACAATAAATCATTTCTTCAACGTACACATTATTTATTATACAAATTGATTTTATCCTCCTGAGATTGGTGAAATTAATTCATGTAGTTGAAACTGGACCTCCTTAGGGATATTTTGGTTATCTCCATCCATGAAATCTTATATCTACCATCTGTGGATGTATTTTTTTAAGCTATAATAATTTTCGCAAAAATAATTTCACAATAAAAATCCTGACCAAGATATTGAAGGAGATGTGTGCAGATATTTTATTTAATGAAATTCATAGGATAATAATTTTAATTAAATATTTTTGGAATTGAAATTTTATCTAAATAAAATTTTTGGAAGGTAAAATAAATTAGATAATGAATTTTTGGATAATTTATTTAATTAAATTTGATGGATAATATTTTTAATAAAATAATGATGTGTCAGATATTCTATTTAATTTAATTCATAGGATTAGGATTTTAATTAAATTAAAATGTCTTAGATATTTTATTTAATTAAATTAGTTGGATTAAGTTTTAATTAAATGTTGAGTAATTTAGGTTTCAATGTTTATCAAGTAGGTGTAATACATGATATGATTAAATGGGGTTTTATTATAATTAAATACATAGGAAAAACATGTTTTATAAAATATTCTAAAATGATGGTCATAGTTAATTAAATTCAACACTAATATGAATTTCTTTAATCGATGTGAAATGGATGTTTTATTTAAATAAATTTATTTTTTTGATAATTTAATGAAATGAGGATGTGTATAGAATTTATAAAATTAAATTATGTTGAAAAAAATTTAATTAAAAAATGTTTTTAATGAGGATTTTGTAGTTTTTCCAAGAGATGTGTATGTTATTTGATAATAATAATATAATGGGGATTATTATTATTATACAAATCCTTATAATTAATTTACTATTACAAATATTGATTTTATTTTGTAGGAAGATAGAACAAGAGGGACACAAACATGAGGTTGAGGTGCAACCCCCCCCCCCCCCCCTTCTCCCATGGATGGCGCACCACCCTCACCTCCCGACTCCATATCCACGAGACGGATCATGATGTCTCTTTTATGAATGTTGTTTGTATCATCGAGGTATGTACTTCTCCATGTGTTTCATTGTTCACATCGGGTTTTTCGGCTCTCTATCACCCAACCTCCATTAAGCCAAACCACAGATTCATGTTTAATTCTTTTTCTTCATTTCATTCGATTCTAGGTAGTGTGAATGGTGTATTGGGACACGTAGAACTATATTTCAATGATCTCCGCCGAAGGCGTGGCGGTTTGGATTTATTCGATTGACCGTAGACATATTTGTGTAACGATATATTCCCAATAATTGGTTTGGTACCCCTAAAATTAAGTGATTATGGTGCATTTGAGTTGTGGTTGATTAATTGGTTGTGTGTTGTTCCCCACCACACTAATCATGGGTTACAATTTATTGTTGTAAGGTTCAGTGATGATTTACATATTCGTTGGCAGGTTATTGTGGATGTGCGTTTGCACAATTTCATTACGGTTAAAGTTAGAAAGCGTTCGCTCGGGTAATTTCTTGAGGTACAGTCCCCAACATTTCTTAAATAATAAATAAATTAGTTGTTAAATCACGAATGATGATGAATTTTATTTAAAATTATGAATGAAGGGTTATATTTGTATAAAATGATTTTTTAGTGTAAAAATCAATTTTTTTTAATAAAATCCCTTCAATAGAGGGGTGTTGCCTTCATGTTAAAAACATAATGTTTAGAATGATATGTTTTATTGTATTTCTTCTATGTGATTTTCTATTTATTCCCTTTACATGTTATGACACTTGGGTTATGTAATAATTGTGATTATTAGATTGGATAAGTAGTGATAATTAATTCAGGTATTAATTATGATATTATAATTGGATACGTTAAGATAATGATTGATGAAAAAATCGCATGCCTTGAGGTTAAATTATATATAATTAACAATGGGATTAATTATGAGTTTTGAGCATGATATATTGTAAATTAATTTTTGAATCAATTATGTTATTTGAGATTAGAATATAGATAATTAATCAGGGACAAATTATATGATATTTTATTGTCTAATTGAGATAATTTATCAGTGGATTAATTTTGATATATTACATTGGATAAATTGTGATAATTAATCTATGAATTAATCGTGATATATTGCTTTGTATATCTTGAGATAATTAATGGTGTATTAATTGTGATATTTTTTGGTAATGTTTTGGATAATTATTTCTGGATAATTAATTATTGAATGATATTTGTGTTAAGATGTTAATTAATGGATGAATTAATTAATGGAATTTTGAACATAGTTAAATATAGGGTCAACTAATTTTTTCTTGATATGTTTTACTAATTTATGGATTAGTAAGGGAATTAGGATAAATAATTTAGTGAAATAATTATCATCTCTTTTATTATAGAATTAGGATAATTATTTGAGTTGATTATGTAGTTGACTTGATTGGGATAATTCTTTGGATGAATTTAAATAATACAAACACCATAGTTATATCATTTTTAATGTTCATGAGAAGGGAATATGTTTATTGGAATAGTATCCTTCCTATAACAACCAAATAAATAATTTTTTATATAATTTGATCACATTAAAAATGTATATCTTTGGTGGTAAAAACTAATTTAATGACTTCTAAATGGAAAAAAATACAGAATATCAAGTATATATTATTTTTTGAAAATAACAAGTAGTAGGATGGTCAATATAACTTTTCTGTTTCAAAGGATCACCAAAAATGTACATTTATTTCTTTAAATCACCAAAACATGTGTTTAATAGTGTGAATTTAAATAATTGTTTATTAATTTTATTAAAAAAATGAATTTTGGTTGGGTCAAGACCAATAGGAGGTGAATTGAATACTATGAAAAAAAATACAAAAATATATATATTGAATTATGAAATGATTGTGTAGACAGAACATCAATATGAAAATTCAATTTTTCGAGATGACTAGAAGGATCCTTTTTTTATTTTCAAACTCCCAAATGTTTGGTTAATAGTTAAAATCAATAAAAAATTACATAATTTTTATGTTATATAAAAACAAAAATGTTTTGTATTATTTTGGATGTCTATGAGTATATGAAATATCAATCAATATTTTTTTCTCTAACAACTAATAAATCATTTACTATAGGATTGGAAGACATAAAAACATGCGTTAGGAGACAAAACCAATTTAATATCTGATGAATTCCATGAAATTTAATATAATTCACCATATAGTCATTCCTAAAGAGGTCAAGAAGACATATCATCAATCTGAGGTATTGTTTTCCTTGTATGACTGAAAACACGTTTTTATTATATAAAAATCCTTAAAAATGTGATGAATGGCCATTCCCATATATAAAGATCTCCAAATGGTGTGAAATATTAGCGAGTATATATTTTTATTGTTTTTTATGTTCATGGGTGGATGAAACAACAATAAGATATTTATTATTCTTGAAAGGACCAAAAATATAGTTTTTAATGGTTTGTTGTCCATTAATAATTAAGCGTTCAAAACCAACTGTTAATCCTCTAAATGACATAAAACCTTATGAAAAATAAAATTAAGTGACCATTGACATATTCAAGATGAACGCATGTAAATAAAATATATTATATTCATGGGGAAATTGTTAAATTTTTTTGTGTCTTTTGACATGAAAACGATTTCGTACTGATAACCTCTATTAAAAATGAACTATGAAAGATTTTTAATTTTATGATAGTCATATTTCTATTATTGTGGATGTGTAAGAGGATAATTCACATCAATTGAGCCTAATGTATTCTATTAACGAGTAAAAAAATAGTTATTGAAGGATTGATACCCATTAAAAAGATGTGTTGGGAGTTCAAAAAAAACTGAAAATCCTTTAAATGCCGTGAAATCATATAAAAAATACACTATAGTGAATTTGAAAATGGTTAATTAGACTATGTATCAATCATAATTTTTATTTTTCATAGAGTATTTGAAAAATATATTTTCATAAACAGTCAAACATGTGTTTGAATGTCATATACATATTAAATAACCATAGAATTATGTGAAATCAATTGATGAATGTATTTTTGTTATATATGAATAAAACAAGGAGACATAACATAAATCAAACATTATGTCTATCAAAACATCCTTTGAATGGCGTGAAATCATATGACTACAACTGTAATGTGATTCTGTAAATCGTTGAGTGCACATACCACAAATTTAACGATCTTTTTCCTAGGATGATCAGAAACACACTTTTATTATTTTATAACATAGAAAAATAAGTTTAAAAGTTGAATCCATGTAAAAAAACCTAATAATTATGTGCTATTATATGAAATCTTGTTTTTTATTTTTTCTATTTGTACTAGTAGATGACACATCCAATGATTTCAACTATAGGATAACTATATATTTTCTATAGAGGCCTCCAATTATATTTTTCTATAGGTGTTTGTGATGGTCAAAAAGGTTTATTCATTTTGAACTAATTTTGTTTATACTAATGGGAAATAATGAATTCATGTGGAATCCACTGTAAAAGATATATTTCTAGTAATAGTTTCTTATAAATTATTCTATCTTTGATAAACAATAATGAATAACTTTTATATATATAAATATAAGTATGTCAAGCAAATATATATAAATCTTGTTATTTAAATCGAATTTAATAATATATAAATATATATATAAATATTAATATATTAAATTTTCCCATTATTAGTGATAAATAAAATATTGATAAGTTTTTACATTTATCAACCTTAAAACATTTATCAAAGGATTCACATTAATTTGTGCTATATTCCTCTAATAAAAGTTATCATTATCATTATTTTTTAATAATTGATAAAACAATTTCATTCAAAATTCTTATTAATCCTAATAAAATAAATCCCTAAGTACCACAAAATCTATATAAGTATCATGAAATCTAGCATACATTGATTTCAAACCCATCAAGGGACATGAATCAAAAATCACATGATCTCTACACGAAAAATATTTTATTTGGATGTCAGTGTTGAAAGCTAGCCCAAACTATTGAGGAATGGGTGTATGGATTGTTCGTACATTGTATATGTGGATGGTGGGTGACTTGTTAGTTCATGAGGGAAGATTTTTATAAGAATGGATATTGGAACATAAATTATTCATATAAGGAGGTGGGACATGTAGAGTTGGTATGAGTTTGTAGCATCATACTAGAGTCTTATGTGAAGGGATGAAATCAAAAAGAGGTGAGACAACTTATAATGACTAGTAATGATGATGATGAATATACATGTTAATGGGTGTCATGTAGAATTCTTAGAGGTTTACTACATAGGATGTCTGTGCTTCCCTACACAAGGAATAATTGGCCTCATAGTAGTGTCAGTTTGATGTGTAATTTGGGTAGTTGAATTTACACAACATTGTAATGGGTTCTCCCAATGCTAATCATCCATTTACCGGAATTGAAACTCGTTCTACATGGGATTACCAAACTCATACACCAAACACATATACATTCAAGAAACTATGTTGGATCATTCAATTTCTGAATTTTTATATTTCAATTAATATAATATTTTTTTATCATAAAAAATTATCTTAATTAGTATGGATATTTTTACCAGGAGTATATCCGTTTAATAGGATTTTACTACAGTCATTTACATGTTATTCATTGAGTCCCTATGATAAAATGATTTGAATCAATTAGACTAGGGTAATCTAGTGAGTTTTACTATAATGATCACATTATTTTATTTGAAGATGATGAATATTACCACCCTATTACGGGACATTACGATTTGGGTCAAGTTGATTCTTCGATACCATAATGATGTTAAGTGTATGAGGGAGGATATAAAAACTCTCCAATAAACATTGATGATATCTTATCTAGATAAAAGCGATGATATAGGGTGATTTTTATCAGCAATAAATATATCATAATAATAGATACCATATATAAGTGCATAATTTAGCATTGATAATAGAAATCCTTAATCAACGATTTTTCCTACTGCAAATAAATATGACCTTTGTGAGCCCAAAAAAATAAAGGATAAAGGGTTTCATTTATCTACAATAGAAAAAAAATACAATAAAAGGCTCCTTTTATTATTCATAAAAATGTATAAAAAATCCCCCCATTATCATTACCTCTATTTTAGTGATGATAAATGGTAACTTTTTTACAACTAACAAATCGCTGATAAAAGGAACCACTTGTCAGAGCTGATAAAATAAATAAAAAAAGTAACCATTTATTTGTGTGGATAAATTTTACCTTTATCTGTGTGATAAAAAACATCAAATATAAGGAAAAATATTTCTGTGCTAAAAAATCACTAATAAAAACAACCATTTTCAGTGATTTTATTTTAGAACTGGGAAAACATTCCCTTTATCTATGCAGTTTATAGCACTGATAAATGGTGTATTTCAAAAAAAACATTCATTTCCATGAAAATTCATATATTAATATATATATATATATATATATTTGAACATTCATATAAATATTTTATATTTCATAATTTTATTAGTATAAGACTTAATATGAATTTACCCTTAATATATAAGATACCTATTGAATAATGTGTTATAAAAAAAATATAATATGAATTAATCATTTTAAAAATATTATTGAGAAATTTTCATGTAATATAAATTAGAGGAAAAAAATTTCAATAAACTAATGAATTACCAAAAATAAGTTAACAATACTATTTGGAGATGAATCATCCCAAAATTTGGATTTGAGTGTCCATTTGGGATCTACCATATATGGAATTAATACCTTTTTATATATATACACCATGATTAATGGGGGATCCTTGTTTGTAGTTTTCATGCTTGAAAATGTCTTGTAACACCTAAAAAAAATTTTATGTAGGGATACCCTATCTTTTTAATATTTGATGGGATTTCACCTTATATTAAGAGGGTAATCTTGAAATGTTTCTATAGAAACTGAATTTGTTTTTTAGAGATAACATTTATTTAGATTTTATGTTTTTCAAATTTCATCATCTTCTATATTGAATAATTTTATAAATAAATATATGCATTTTATATTATATTTTCAAATAATAAGTCAATTACACAAATAAATACGGAATTTGTTTTTGATATAAATGAAATTTAAATTATATATACCCTATGTTAATAATAATTTAATTTTTGTTTTATTTACAATAAAATATTACTCATAATAGTTAACATTTATAAATGAATTTGTATATATTTATACCAGGAAATGTAATGTTTTTACATAAATATGTGTTTTTCAATTAAAATATATATATTTATGTGTATATTGAAATATATTTTAATAATTTCAATTAATTAAATACTCAAAGTGTATGATAGACATAAATATTTATACATGCTTCTAAAAATATGTGCATTTGTGTGAGTGTGTTCCAATATTTTTAAAATAAATCATATATAATTTTTTTCTAAGAAATATTTCCTCATTATTAAATATACAATATATATGAAGTCAAATAAAATATTTACGACAAAATTATATGATATTTATTAATATATATGTAAATATATTAACATATACATATATATAAAATGTAGTAGTTTTATATCTAAATGAAAAAATTATATATTTATATAATTATATATTAAAATATTAAATAAATATAATTTAAAGAATCATATTTAATATAATATTATCATTTTCATTTAAAACAACAAATTTCAAACATTATAATTTATAAATATATATGAATATATATATATACTTATACAAATATGTAAATAATATTTATATATACATTTGTGTCTATGTTAATATATGGAAAATAATTTCTATTTATATTCAAATATATGTAAATGAATATAAAATATATGTAAAGGAATGTATAATATGTTTAGACAAATTTATGTTTATATATATCATAGAAACACAGAAAAATGTATTTAAAACAATTTTTTAAATATAATTATAAGAATATATTAATTAACATTACGATATACATTTATATAAATATAAAAATATATAGGCAACAATGATTTTTTTGAGTGGTTAAGGTTTTCAAATTTCAAACGGTTGGTCCAATGATTAAATCCATTACATGTTGAGGAGATTAGGATTCTATGAAATGGATAATAACTAACAACCACCCCTATTAGTGCTGACATTCTGTGGGAGTGGAGGAAGCATGAGTTCTAAATAATGTGAGCGACTGAAATGTTCTGAAAAAGAAAGAGGTTTTATGCTAAATGTTGGTGGTGTGAGAGGGAGAACTCTAGAAAGTATTTATTTTTTCCACATTTTACGAACACTAGTAAACAAAATCACTGAAAAATTGGCTTTATCGGAGTTTTTTTATCAATATTAATTGGGGCCTTTAATATCCTTTATTATTACTGATAATGGGATCTTTTATGAGGACATTTATAGTTGTGATTATTTTCAGCATTTGATGGAAATTATATCAATTGTGCCTTTTTTGAGCTGAAAATGCAATATTATTACTTTTTTAATGTTGTGGTTCAGATTATAGGATAATTATGATGATATATTAATTTTTTTTGGGTTTTTAGTTAAAAAATGAACTCATTATGGGATTGGATCTCACTACCTCACCCCACACCTCAATCCACCCATCACATGAGATTACTATTGGTAAATTATTATTATTATTATTATTATACATCACTTAGGGAGGGGGAATAAAAAATATACCCAACCATGAAATAGATGGCAAGAAATCGAGACCCCTGAAATACAGCAATATAAAGCCACCAGTAGGCTACACCAATGAGGAAATTATAATTAGATTAATAATAATTATTATAATGATAATACTAATAGTATTAGTATTAATATTTAAACATCTAATAGTAATAATAGTAATAATAATATAAATAATTTTAAAAACAACCAAATCATCATAAATAGTACAAAGGGTGGCTCAAAATTGAAACGTCCAAAAAACCTCTATTGAATGCAGCAACTATGATGCGCCCATGGGGAAAATAATAATAATAATATAAATTGTAATAGAAATATTTGTAATATAAATAATATAAATATTAATAGTAGTAATAGTAATAGTTGTAGTAGTATTAGTAGCAGCCGTTGTAATAGTAGTGGTCGTATTAATAGTAGTATTAATAATAGTTGTAGAAGTAGCAGTAATAATAGTAGTAGCAATTGTGTTAGTAGTAAAACTTATAGTAATAATAGAAATTCTATTAATAGTAATAATAGTAATAGTAATAGTATTTATAGAAATTTTCATAATATTGATAGTAATAGTAGTAATAATAAAAGTAGTAATAGTAGTAATAAGAATAGGAATTATAGTAACAATAATAACAGTAATTTTAATAGTAGTATTAGTAATAGTTGTAGTTGTAATAATAATATTGGTAGTATTAATATTAGTAGTATTAATTAAAGTAATAAAAGTTTTAGTAATAATAAAATATGTAATTGAAATAGTATTAATAGAAATTTTAGTACTAGTAATAGTAGAAATAGTAATAGTAATAATATTAATAATAATTATAACAATAGTAATAGTAATAATAATAGTGAAAATAATAATAATACCAAGATCTTCAAGAACCATGTATTGAAATACTTATTCTCAGAAAATTATTATTAAAAAATGAAAATATACAAGAAATGTGGTTTTTTGTAAAATGTGAAAAATAAAACACCACAAAAACATAAGATAATACATCAATAACCTTCACTAATTTATTCTTCCCCTTCCCTGGGATCCACCATGTCCTCCTAGGTGTATGGATATCATTTATTTTATGGAATTAACCAATTACATCTTAGTTATTTATTTTTGATTAATCATATCCACATAATGAGGATAGGTTTTTTTATTATCCAACAAAATAATTTTGTGATATTATATCATATCCTTCTATATTTGATTTATTGTAATTAATCACAACCACATTATGAGGAGTACTTATCCATCAATGTATTGAGTTATTGCATTATCCATGGGTGATTAAAATGCGTATTTGGAATAATCACCATGATGGTCCTCCATATATGCTGGTATAGTAAAAAAAAGGAGGGGAATAAGCATTACATAAATAATTAATCATTCTTCTAATATATTTATTATCATAGATATGCATATAGGTAGAATAATTTTCTGAGTTTTCAATGGATTACATCACCACTAATATGTTGGCTTGATCAACGCCCTTCCTACCAATGTAGCCAACCTGACCTATATCAGGGATCTATCTGGATAGAGTTTTCCATATGGACGGAACATGGCCAACATGTATATAATCATGAACTACTTCCATATCCAATAATTGGAGATGTACATACAGAGTAATACTAGAGGTGTTTGCTCCAAAACATCATATTTAAACATTGATCAAGACAATATTCAAGATCCACAACATGATTGTTCCAATATTCTAACAAAATATGAGAACCATACACATCATTTCAAACCATCACGATTTTTTTCTTCATTGATGTTTAATGAAATAAATCATTTTTATTTAGTTGTTCAATGGGTAGTCTTCCCTTAGAGTGAAATTGTTCCTCCATTGGGAGAAAGGAATCCCCTTACAAATAAAATTTATGAATTTGATTTTCCAACCACTCAAACAATTCATTATATTTCAAAATATAATTGTATCCATAAACCATTATTTCATTCTTTTAAAATTATTTAATAATTTCGACTTCAGTTCTATTACATTAGGTGTATGTAATGTGTCCTCCCCCAATAACATCTTTGATGAAGCATCTACAAAATTAAGGACTTATTTCTCTAACTGCATACTCATTACTCTTCTTCCATAAAACATGAGAAACATAAATATTTAATTATTCACATGAATTAAAATCATTTTATTGTTGTTAGAAAATATATTTCAATTACATTTTTCATTTCAATTACAAATTTTCGATTATTTTCAATAAAATGTTGTTTTTTCATCAATCTACATTGATAGATAAAACCAAAAATCACCTGAAGCATGTCATATGGTCTAAATCAGGTTTTCACATAATTCAAATTCAACAATGAAATTTCAAAATGGCCATATATAGTGTGATCCTTTATGTCAATGATTTTAATAAGAATCCCCATCATAGGTGTAATTACCTGATGGATTTTGTAGTGTTAAATGAACAAACACATATAATCACATTTCACAGTACGTCAATGTTCATTCCTCTCCATATGTACTAGCAGCTACAAAATATGAAAATTAAAATTTTATGTTTTGAAGTATTGGTAGCTTGAAAACCCATTACAAGGCCCAATTTCCCATTTTAACAGTGTAATGTCAACTTATATTAATATTATTAGTACAATGTTTGCTTCTACTACATTGAAATAATACCAACATAAATTCTATAAACCAAGCATTTCATGGATATTTGAAACTACATCAGAAATTTAATTTTTATGATCCATTATAACATAAGAAAACTGAATTTCATAATGATGTAGATGATGATAATCTATATTTGGAAAAATTTATAAAAAAATAAAAATATATAGAAACCTATATATTCTTTTAGTTAAAACCTCATTTTTCCCTATAACCATTTTCAAGAAATAATATGACTTATTTTATTACCTAAAATATTCCAAATTAGCCATGTTCCTGATGGTCGGCAGGCATGACTGAATTTTCTTATAATTAAATTGATGAAAATGACCCTATGTCAAATATAATAACCCTTACATCATTTCAGGTACCTAGAATTATTTTCACCACCCATAATAATATTAATTTATATATTGTAGAATGGATATAATGAATAAATATACAATAACCTAAGAGTTTTAGTGGGTCACACCTCATCTCACCCCAAAATATTTTTATATTCCCATAGAGAATAATATCATATATATATGTAACATGAAGGCATGTGTTAAAAATGATCATCTATTCATTGTGCCATATCAACAGTAATTTTCCCCACCACAAAATGGTCAGAAAATTTTTCCTACCATTATGTTGTGTTAGGTCACTCCACTATAACATATTATAAATCCATATTGACAAGGGATTTGTTCTTATGTTTTGGAACACCCATCAATATTTCATGTTTCTCAATAGGACAAGACTCATTCATCAACACAAGGAATTAAAAAAACCAACTAGAACAACTTATTACATATTTTGTCCTATGTAGGTCTATGATTTATGGCTTGAAATCCATGTATTGATGTCAACCAATATACCAAGAATTAATTGTTAGAAGTACCTAGGAAATAAATAATGATGATAAAATGCCTCCATGTATCACCCATGGCCTCCAACAATAGCTGACATAATAATGTTCTATACATCTGTCTCCTGATATATCATTATTCCCCTCTCAATGAGATGATCACAATGTACCAATATTCACTACCAGTTATTGCCCCTAGCACCAATATCAACAGAAATGAGAGACATTATTTTTCCCCCATGAACCATTATATAGTGACCTATATGAAATAACCCATCTAAAGGCCCCATTTTTCTATATAAAATCTACACGCTACATCAACCATTTCCAATAGATATCAAATTAAGGGAAATTATATGGAAACAATGACCATGCAATTGTGAAAAGTGGAAATTCTTTACTATTATTCCAAATAAATTTCATGATTTACCCAATCAATGAGGGCCTAGAAATACATTTGTTCCTTCCAAAATGTTTTTTTGGCTTCCCGTCTTGGCTATAGGGAATAATTGCTCAGATTATCGACCATAATGATGATATAACTAAGGAAACAACAGAATCGATCAAAAAACATAACACCACATAAAAAATTTATTATTTTAATTTAATTATAAATTAAATATTTACCGTAATCCTCTATGATATTATTAAATTTCCATGATCATATTCATGATGTTTTCTTTTTAAATGAATTGAAATTTCAATTTTACGCACTGGTATAATAGTTCCACTATTCTCTTAAATAATTATTTAGTAGAAAGTACTAGTTACAATATAATTTATATATATATTTATTATTTATTTTATTATTTTCCATGTTTTTTTCTTTCATATCCAATTAAATAATTCTTGTGCCAATAAAAAAGTCTAAATAAAATGTTATTTTTAATTCAAGTTGCTATGATTTTTATTTAATATATGGGGAAGATTAAAAATGCCATTAAGTGATGATGATCTTGCTAGATGGATAAAATGGATGTATTGAATATAATGTTAAATTACATGTCACATAACCTTGGTCATATAGACAAGGTGTGGTCAGTACTAATCATTATATGATCTGCAAATTATTTCATATTTTTATTTAATGTTACATATTGACCACCATACCAACATGGATTCATGTAGAAATTACATGGTATGTAGATGGTTTAAAAATGATGTAATCCCACACAATATGACTAACTATATAAATATATTAATTTCTTGGTGTCAATTATGTGAAATTATTACATGTTTTATATTATCATCTAACCTAGAATCATTATAAGGATTCGATTGACCACAAGGTTTGACATACACACAAAAGACATATTTTTACATTTAAAATCCTAAAGGCCCACGCATCTGGTTCCCTGATAGCCCTAGTCCCAATGTCCCAGAGTATTTTATGTGGCCATTTTATATTTGTTTATGCATATCTTATGCCCATTATCCTTGGTTTCACCAGCGCATCCCATGACTTATCTATGCACCCCGTATTCCTATCGACAACATCAACCCATATCGATATCATGTGGAACACTACCTGTCATTACATTATTCTTCAAAGTGGTAATTCCATTTTCAACCTACTTATACATTCATAGGATATAATTAAAAAAATATTGTTATATTATTATTATATGTGGTATAATCATTAAACACCCACCCACCCATGGGAAAACTGGGTCAGATCCCACAATCTTTTCTAGGTTTTGATCGACCCCAATCATCCATGTTTATTTATTATCTCAAAGACCTTATTTGTTTATGTAATTTTTATTTTTAATTCCTCCTTAATATGTTTAAATATGATTTCTTTTCTTTTTAAATTACCCCTAATCGAAGGCACCCCTATATGATGGATCATTTTTCATTGAGGACAAGTTGGATGCATGGTCAATCAAAATGATATTTATTTACTAAATTTATTTTTTATATTTTGATAAATCGATAAAAATAACTTGATTAGAATTTTTTGGATAAAATTAATTCATGAAAATAATATAAAATAAGAAAAAACTAAACATATATTGAAAAAAAATTCCCTAGGCTTAATTTCTCATGTTCCTTAATTACCCATTATTATCATTCAAATTATATTTGATATTTCATCTAATAATACATAACCCATAATGATGTTCATTTATTTTAAATCATATGATGCCAATGAGATCTCTTATTAATAGTAAGTCTCACTTTCTATAATATTAAATAATGTTATTCTCTCTTCAATAGAGAGTGAGAAAACTTCGAATACATCGATCTATCACATGTCGTTTCATCCCTCAGACACAATGACACTATATTATAATGTAAATTTCCAAGAGAAGGTATGAGATGAATATTTTGAAGTAAGTAGAATAAATTAGAATATAATATCTTAGAATAGTAGAAATTTTTTACATTACCAATCAATACAAAAGTCAATATATTAAAAAAATAAAAAAATTATTAATTCTGGAAGATTGTTAAATCCTTTCCAATGGAAAGGCTTAAGTTAATCCATAACTTCTAAAACATGTAGTTCTATATTAGTATATATTCATTGTTGAAAATTATTTTTTTATTTTCCTGATTCATTTATTTCATGTGTTTTAATGTCATATTTTATGAGTAATAAATTTTTGATAGTTTATTTTCCATAGTTATTTATTTCATAGAAATTGGATTATATTTCATTCCAATTATGAGAGGATTTTTACTCTTATTTATGTGGTTCATTAATAATATGTGACTTTAGGGTGCTGGGTTTTACCCTTATGTGTGGGACTCTATACCATTATGTGAGAAAGGGAGCTATATGCGTTACCCTTACAAGGTGATCAATATACCCTTAAGTTACAGTAAAACAAAATTTAAATTGTTTTTTATTGGGTGACCTATCCTTACCTGAATGAATCGATACATGAACATGAGGAACATATGGGAGGGTCTTACCTTTACATTGGGACTAAAAGACCCTTACACAATGGGTGGGGCTACATCAATGTCGCAAGTCACTCATCACACTACCGTTATAAAGAAGGTGATAAATCATTATATTGGGATTGAGAGACCATTTCACGGTGTGTGTGATACCCATTTATAATATTAGATCAAACCTTATATACTTCATTGGGGATATTAATATATGACATTCCATTTGGGTATTGTATCAACACATACTTCGTGATATATGTTGTATATAAAATGGTCCCAAATATGGATAAAGTTTTATCAAGTGTATTATTTCCCTTTAATTTTTGCAATGAGTATTTTATTTAGTGGTATTGATAGACACATAACATTATAGAGAGGTCGAATCAATGAAAAATTTATAATGGGAAAGACATTGATTGTAATGGTAGGTCACATTTATTTCCCTAAATGTCGACACCATTCATGTTGTAATATTGTAGGCATAATATAGTAGTGATATGTGAGACCATATGTTCTGAAGAGGTTGACAAGGATCATTTAGGGTTTATTTTGGTGAATTTTAATCCTTATGATGGAATTTTTTCCTTTTTAATTCCATTACTATTGATATTTTCCAATGTACTTCTTTTTGAAAATCATGTAACCATAAGTGCCATGTTTGGCATATAGTTGTAATCTTTTCTTGATGAATTTCCATTATCCTATATTTATATTAAATTATTCTATTATATTTTTTCTAATTATTATTAATAAAAATCAATGGGTGGTGTACTTTCCCTAGAGAATGATTAGGTTGGTTTGACCCACATAAACTAATTGTTTTAATTTTCATTCCGACATTTTTCATTTGAAATTGTTTCTTTGTTTTCCAATAACTTTATAAAATTACTTTTTTTATGTTTATATATTTTTATTCAATTTTCATCATAGAATTGATTCTTGTTGTGATTCATATTATGGGGGGAGTGGTGTGGGGTTGTGAAATTATTTCATTTCATGAGATATTTGTGTGTACCAATGGATAGCATCCAATAATAATTGGTATCATAACAGTTTCTATGGAAAAAAATTTTCCCCTCAACTAGAAAATAGATTCATATTTTTTATCGAGAGAACCTGTATTATTTTCCAAGAGTTTTTTTGTCATTTACAAAATATAATTGATGAATATTTTTAATTATAGAAGGAAAAATTCAATATTTTGTGTTGTACAAGGGAGTCCCCAACCAATTTTGATGATATTTACTCATCATTTTATCTAAAATAGACCGATTAATTATTTTTACTGGACCTATGTGATTGATCCTATGAGAACTGTTCCAAATAACTTATTCCATTTCCTTATAGATGATTTTTGAGAATATTTACAAAATAGTGTCACTTTTAGAAATGGTTCAAAAGAAAATAATATTTATAACTTCAAAATGTTCCATAGATCCTTTGTGAAGAGATATTTATAAAATTTTAATAAGATGGTGAGAAACCTAGATGATAAGGATATAATAAATAAGGATGATTATTTATTTTTTATTTAATTCCATTTATAATTATTCTAATTTTTTTATAAATCTGATGATGTACATAATTGATTCAATTATATTAGACGATGTGGTGTCATTATTATTATCTTGGGATCTTCAAATTTAATTTTTGAAGGTGATGTAATATGGTGTGAGGTCTAGGATTTAGATTCTAAATATAATGTATCATCCAATAAAAAAGAAATGAAACTATTTATTTTTATAAATTTAAGTTTTTTTAATTAAATTATATTAGTAATGACATAGAACCTTAATATATACTTTTAATGGATATATATGGGGATAATATTCCCCAAAAAATTATGATGTACCCTGGTTATGATAGAGTTTATTTTATTTGAGTCTGTCTTATAGAAATTAGAATATATTATTTTTTAATTTTGGGCATAATTGTTTTCTCTTCATTGGACATGGTATGTATGTGTTTTTTAGGGGCCACAGTCATAAGTGAGTGTGTATGTAAGGATAGTCTTTTAGATGTTTGGATTTATATTGAGACATGTTCCCTAGAATCGTGTTATAATTTTTTTTGTATTTTATATTTTCAATTAATTCATTTATACATATTAAAAGTTTTATATTTTTTATAAAAAAATTGTTTTCAATTTGTTTTGTTTGAGTAATTGGGTACTACTTAAGATTCATTATGTGATTGACATGTAAGAATGAGTTAATCGAGAACTTGGATGTCAATTGTTTTGCTGGTTACTGTTATTTTATGATGATATATCATCTATGTGAAGGTATGATTTGTTATTATTGTTTTATATTTCACTAAACTTTTCACCATGCATGTTTTAGTAGTTTTTAATAGTATATGTGTTAGAACATGTAGTCATGTTTCCATGTGGTAGATGAAGATAATTGGTCAGGGTAGTCTGACCATGTATGAGCTTATGTCCTTTCGTTACTGAATAATATTAAAAATATCATGTCAATTTGGGTAGTGTAAACCTATATGGACATCAACCATATGTGACTTATTTTTAATTTTTTATGTCATTGTTTTTTAATTTTATAATGTTGTAAATATTATAAATTAAACTTTTTGATTTGATTTTTTAAATTTATTTGGCCATCACATTTAATATATATATTTTTGTTTAATTAATCATGGATTTATTGATTTGTCAAATTTTTTTTTGGAATCATCCTATAATTTTATATTTACCATTATGTGAAATTTTTTACCTGTAATTGTTTTATAGATGAACCCTATGTGGATTTGAGATATGGGGTTTGACATTTATGATGGTTTTTTGTATCCTTATATTAGATGTGTAACCTATATTCTATAGATGAGATACCATTACAAAGTTCCTGAGAGACACTTATACATCCACTGTAATACCCTTACCCAATGGGGAATCATCCCCAATTATTTTCAAGGTTTACATTTACATAACACTAACTACTTTGCTATTATAACAAAATATTACATATAGAACCATATTAGTCGAAAATATGTCTTGCTTTAGTTAGAGGTTATTCGAGGCGTTTTCTACAACCGATTTAAGATCTCATGTAACTTCTTAAATTGTATAGTGAGATAGATAAAAGCTCATGGAGGTATAAGATGAGAGAAATTGAGAGTGCGATGGAGATGATCCAAAGTTGTAGGGATGGTTTATTTCCCAGATTGTGAAAACAATTTATAGTTTGTTACAATAATCTTGTTCCTGTAGTGAAATCAAGGTTATTTTGTTCTTAAAAGGATGAAAGTGATCAGGTAGGGCCTACATATATGAGGTTGAATGGTGGTCGGTTTTTTTGGCTTGGATGATTACTTTCATGTTGAATTCAATTTCCCTGGTATTCTAGTTGATGGTATTGCACACATGGATTTCATGTTTGGAAATTGGTTATTATTATATTTATATTTAATTTACATAATATTATATTATTTTTTAATCTGTCATTTTTTATATAATACAAAAAAAATATTGTTGGGGAAGTGTTCAATCAATGGAGTAAGACAATGGTGGTCCAAACAACATAATATTCACATTTGTTCAATTATAATATTTTTTACTAAAGTGAGGGAAAGATCATGGTATATAGGGTAAATGATTTATTCTGATTTAATAAAATTATGCTATTGAAGCTCAATTGTTTTTTCTCATTGGGGGAATTTCATTGGAGGCATTAAGATCAGTTTCAAATTTGTAAATGAATAGAATATCCTTTAAAATAATCATTAAAGAATCCATTCATTTGGATCCCATAGTAATGGAAAGGACCAATCCATATCAGTGTGATCGAATGTAGAGGTAGAGGTGAATTGGTTATATATTATAGTTATCAATATTTCTTTTTGAAATAACTATTTAATTTTTATTATGATAAATTTTACCTATATAATAAAATACACAAGAACACCCATAAGAACATAGTTATTTACAAGATTCACTACTCATTAATATTAGTTCATCATTATAAATGTTCTAAATTAATCAATGATTACAAAATCAATTGAAAAAAATAATTGAGTGGTTTAATAAATTAATGGAATACCGATCACATTTATAGAATTAAAGTGTTATGATGGTGCATTTTCTCCTGACATAAATAATATGATAGATATATTTCTTTTCAAAATTATAAACCATCACCAACATCCATTATTACGTTTTCACTGTGTTTCTTTATATTTCTTCACTAATTCCATTTAGTGAGTCCTTCATCATCCTCATTAATTTAATATTAAATAGAGACCAACATCTTCTGAATCAATTTTCAATTTGAAACTATTTATTGGATCACCAATCAATCAGGTATATGTCCATTAAAAATCATCAGGCTGATACTTTTTCTCATAGCCATAGCTAGGTCCTTCTATATGATTTGATTTTCATATGAAAAGAAATATTATCCTACAATATTCTATATTATATCATGCATATGATATATCTAAATTAGAATCTACTGTGTCTTGTAATATGATGAAAGAGTATTATAATATATATTTTCTTTCATTATAACATTGGAACAATATATGGAAGGGTTAGATCATATACACATCATGGATAAAATAGAGAGATATCAACATACCTTAAGCTAATGGGTTATTCAAAATGGGAACAAAATTTTAAAATCATGCCATACATATCATAGATCATAATCACGAGTTACAGAATAAACCATTGTAGTTTATAAAAATCAGTACTAAAGGAATCAATGAACATGTTCAAATAGTGAAAGAAATCAGCATATGATAAATATTATTTTCAAAATACATTAACAAATAAAATATTATATCAAAGATATCTACCATGTTATTCAAAAAAAATTACTGATTGGGATAACCAAATTTGTACATACATTTGTCTGTGGATAACCTCCCATGTACCATTTTTCATGCTTTTGAAAAATCATCATGTATCATTTGAGCTAATATAACATGAATAATTAACCAATTAATTAGAAGGAGATATATTCCCCACAAATAACATAATTAAAACAATATATATGTTTTTTAAAAGATCATAAATAATTCAACATTTCAAAAGACAAGATAAGTAAATGTGATTCCTAAATATTTCATCATTACATTACCTATGGAAGGAAACATGTTTCATAATCAATTCAACAATTAATCAAATATTAAAAGGGTGGTGTTTCAAAAATTATAATAACCTTAAATAATTTAATAAATATAATGGATGGTAACAATTTATCATTTCCCTAGAGAAATTACATTACATCAACACATTTCATCATAGATGGGAAAATTAATTTCAAAGATCAATTTAAACATTTATGGAGAAAAATATCATTTACACTTTGAAAAAAAATTCATTATGTTATAAATAATTTCCAAATGTTAAAAATTATCATTTAAAATCATTCCATAAAAATGATATATATTAATTAAATAATAGAGAGATCGTGATAGAGGAAAATATCCCACCAATCATACACTTTGAAACAAATCATCCCATTAATTTTCAGTAAATAGTAGAGTGTTCCCCATTTTAGAAAGTGACAAGAATATTTAGCTTAAAATTTAATATAACAAATAAATATGTGTTTATAAATGAAATTAAACTATCATAGAATAATGTTTTAATCATTATGGAATTTTTTTAGAAAACATTTTTATGGAATAAAATTGTTTTTGACCATATAGTGAAATGGTGTTAGTTTTAAATAAATGAAATATTTTATATTGAAGAATAAAGAAAGAGAGGGAAATGAAAGGGGAGAATATAATTTAATGAAGTAACCATACGATTATAAATTAATCCATTTTTTAGAGCAATAACATAATATATTAAAATTGGTGGAATACTCATTAAAATCCTAATAAAAATAAACTTGTAACATTAAACCAATAAAACACTTATTTTTTTAATTTATAATAAACAATAAATAAATAACCATTTATAGACATGTATATAAACATATATTTCATTATAATAATCCTAAAATACATTAATGGGTATTAAATACAACACACAAAGAAACAATTAATGAATATGTCTTGTATCCCACTAAAATAACTGTGAGATGAAAATACAATAGCTCAATTATAAAATTTTATTTAATATGATTGAATCACTTCTATAATAACTATATATTTACTATAAATATACTAATAAAAAATTACCAAATAAATATTACCTAATATAAATATCTTATTATATTTTATTTCCCATCAATTAACAATTACTTGTGTAAATCATGTTTCAATAAATAAATATTTCATTTTATCATGTATGTGTTGGTTTTTAATATTTGTTCATTTTCCATTTTTCATAATTCAATATTTTCCAAAATGGTAAAAAATATTTAAATATGACATAATTTCATTTTATACAGATTTTTTTATCATTAATATTTGACGGAGAAAAAAATTAATCACAGCAATTATGGATACGATAGGTTTTACACACGCATAAACACTAATTCAATTTTTTTAAAGACAGAACAAATAATGTTAAATAATATATATAATTACCAAAATAATTTTTATATCATATATATCATAAATATTCACTATATATTCCATCATTTCCATCCATGTAAAAATAAAATGAAGAAATAGAACTAGAAAATCACCCTATTTTCAGTAATCAATTCCCTCCATTTATTAGCACTGTAGAAATTGTATATCTTTTTCTGTGGATTATTTAAAATTTTTATGATACTGAAAAAAAATTCATTCCATCCACATTATCCCTCATGATCGATCTCACCTACTCCAAAACATCACCCGTTGAACCTAATATATTTTATATGGACCTAACAATCCTATTCCTCTACGGAATCTCTCGATGATCCTTATCCTCCATAGATGCTCCATTTAAGTGATTACTAGCCTCCATAGATATTATGCCGATGGTCATCCTCCTTTGACGTTTCTTCAACATTTCATGTCCACCTCCCCACTGATACAACTTTGATATGACCTCACTACCTCCCAAGCGATGCATCTTCTATGAGCCCTCCTCACCTCCATATCCCCCACCTCTTTACTGATGCAGCTCTGATGAAATGTCCACATATCTCTACGATCCTCTTCCTCAAATGTCATTCTGGTCGTACATTAATGTGGCGAGACCACCTCTTGTGAACACCTAAATCCCTTAATTCATGATTTTGATCACCTGTTCAACTAGGTCTTGATTTACCTCTCATCTCTGATATCTCGCATCACCTCAGCTTCTTAATAGCATATTTTAGAACCATCTCGCAACATAATTTTTTTTACAAAATTGAATTAATTATATTTTTAAAATCGGTAAAATATTAGACACAATTATCATGATCTATTGGTTGACCAAATTAAAAAATCAGGATGTGACTTCTCTAACAATTATATACATTCCTCTCCCAAAAATTTTCAATTAGATAATTTATTTTCTATTTACTATAAGTAAATTTAAACCAATCTCTCATTAGTATTTGCCTTTCCACAACCTGATTGTTTTTTACGACACTTCAATATAGTGTTTGAACAAAACAAGTATAACTACCAATGTTTTTAATAAATTTATACATTCTTATAATAATTTTTCATCATTTATATCCCTCATGATGTTATGTATGTTCATATTTCTCATTGTATATCACGAATTCCTTATAGTATGTTTATTTTCTGTAAATAAATAAGGATATTTAAAATAAATCAAATTTTTTGTTTTTATACATGTACAATGCACATTGAATGTAAATTTTTTAATATTCATATATTAATTTTTCTTATATAGAATATGCTTTTAATTTTATTTATTTAATATACATAGAGTCGTATTTTCTAAATATTCATGAAATTAATTCATAAACATGCAGTTTATAACATTTAAAAAAAATTTAAATCACTTAATATATGTGATTTTTATTCAATATAATTTATTATATCATTAAAATATAATTTATATTGTTGTTTATATTAATAGGCATGTCATTTCATGGTGCAGAAAAATATTTCTTTTTCTATTTTTATCATGATCTGAAGCTTCTATTTATATTTTCATTTACATGATAGTTTTTATCATAACATATATAATATTTTATAATGTACTAAAATATCTTTTTCATATTCATTTTTATATAAAGGTCTAAATAACACAATTTACCATGGTTTTTATATAATCATCAGCAACATGGTCATGTAATGACGTTGGACTTTTTTTTACATAGTAGTATATATTTCAATTTATATTAATATATATGAGGATTTATGGAATTTATGTCTATATACATTATGTGTTATCATAACAAAAATATGAATTTTACGTTCAATAGAAATAAAATTTCATTCACCAAGTATAAATATTATTTTTACAGATACAAGTGTCCTCCTATTCGATCTATGTACAAAATATCATTAATAATGTATATTTTAAACATACAACCAGAATTTACCATGGTATTTTGTAATCAGGTACAATTATTAATGGTATGAAGATGGTCTTCTGTAATTGTATTCCCTATTTCCTTGGAGAATTTCTATTTATAATCATATTTTCATATTCATTTTATCATTGTTCTCAGCATACTAAATAGTAATATGGTATTGTTAATTCCTACTGGGTACATGATGTTATTATAACATCATACTACAACTGTGAATTTGTATAATTCCTGAGTAATATTATCTATACTAAATGAAACCCATGTGTTATGCACCCATGATTTATAATTTATTAATTTATTAATAAAATTGATCAATAATGGTTAAATTAATATATGTAATGTATTTTGTATTAAAATTTCACCTTTTATACAATGTTATCTATGAAAACATTACACATTTTCATATATTTTAATTTCCCTCTATGTAATTTCTTCTATAATCGCATAGATGAATATAAATATTTTTCAACCTTCAATAATATTCATCCATAAAAAGTAAAATAACAAGAAAAAGAAACATATTATGATGATATACATCAAAACAAAAAAGATAATAATTGTAATATAAAAAATCCATTTATATATACACATTTTTAAATTTTGAATGACTGAAGGATTATAATTCATAACAACCAATACATATTTTTATGAACAAATAAATATTATTATGTTTATTCAACAACTAGTTTTTATAATAACCCAAAAACTATCATACATGAATTATATTCGTTCTTTAATTTACTCTACTTATTATTTATCATATTCTTAGAAAAATACTAAATGTCTAATATTTTTAATTTTAATATTATTTATACATCCCAACAGATATTAAATGATATTAATTTATTAGTGATTATGAATATGATCCAAATATAATTATGGAATACTATAATAATATAATATATATTACCAAGAAAGTAATTTTTCATTTTCATATTTGTATGATTATAAAATTATGGAATAGATACAAACAAGTTCTTATGCCTATACCCTTTCTCATGATAATCCTTGAAAAATTAATGTAATATTAACATTTTGAAGTTGATAGTGAATATTTTTATTCTTATTCATATACACATGCTTCAATACAATGACATTAATTAGTTAATATAATGATTTCTAATCATTACGTTTATATCCATCTATATACAAGTAATATAATACATACATAATTTAAAATATTATAATATAAAAGTATTTAAAAAATGAAATGAAAATTAAATCATAAAAATTCATTTTCTTTAGATTTTTATTTTAAAATAATGTTATTATTTACATTCATATACATATTTTTATGTTTATTATTACACAAATGCGTATACCCAAACCTAAATAATATGCATATTCATGATTTCAATGCATATTATTTATTATTCATAAATATATAATGTAATATATGGATATTTTTATGTTTATAGTTAGTATGATTATTTTTATTCTTATACATCTTCTTATAGGAATACTTATGTACATTCACATTATAACATATTGTAATATAAATTTTCAAACATAATACCTATGTGTTGAATTATATTATAGTTTATTTTGCTGAAATTCAATTTACAATATACCAACATTGATAACATTATAATTATAGATATTTTTGTAATTATAAATCACTATGATATTCATATATGAATAATAATTTCCATTTAATCATATTTTATCTATTAATGTCATTATTGTTTTTCTCAAATAGAGGTGATTCTAAACTTCATTATGTATATTCACTAGAAGTTAATCATCAAAGTAATTTATATTAAACATGAAAACTATGATATTTATATTTATTTAGATATGTTAAATTCATGGATTTGTATATTTATGAGATCTCTTAAATGTACACAGCCTTACTCCTCTGTTTGAGTCATGATCTTATAGCATATATCCACAACAACATATAGATAAAATTACATTAAGGATAATGTCATTGTGATATTTGGGTTAACACCATAGACCCAACGTAACACCATCAAATATTATTATTTATTTCTCTTTAATTACAAAATTTTAATAGAATTTTTGGTTTATAAGAATCGTTAACTAAAAACAAATTCTGATATAATTTATTGTGGAAGAATAAAAATATTCACAATAAAAATTAATAATTTATTAAAATAATATAATAAAATTTATTATTTATAAAATGATAACAATGATAAGTTTACAATGATATATATTATTGTAATGTACTCATTTAATGATCTATATAAATTTTATCATCAAATTAAATTCATAGTGGATTTAGAACATTGGATGTCATATATCTAATAAGACAACTAAGAGGAGGAGGTGGTGAATCATTGATCCTTTTTCGATTATGTTTTTTTAAATTAATTTATTTTATGTGGATAGTTAATTACCAAATACACTTTGATTTTGACTCATAATAATAAATTAATTGTGTTATTTGAATAACATAGATGATATAAGGATTTACCTAGCTAGTTCAAAATGTAGGGCCATTGTTTTTTGCAACCAGTAATGCACCATGTGTATAGTTTCATCCACTATTAATATAATACTTCACAATGACATTTTCACAAACCATTAATACATGAAATCTCTCCATTTTCTCTAACATACCACTATATCTTTTCTATAAAAACTCTTATAGAAATCATCATCTGAATGGATATTATTTCTATCACACACAACATGGACCATCAAACTAGATTTTGACAGCCTCAAAAAGTATCTAAATGGATTATTCCTCTAACCATTTGGTGTGTCTTCACTATTATTCTTCTTTTTTTCAAACAAATTGACCATGATCATAGGTGAAACACTTACACTTTTTTCATTATTCCATGTTGTACATGATAACCAGAATATAGTGCCAGATTCTCACAAATGATGATATGTAGTTCACAGTGGATGCATGGTATATCATTAGAATAAAAAATTATTTATTTATTTTTAATACTTTTCATTGTATATTGTAACGACCAAGTCTTTTAAGTTCAAAGGAATATTTTTATACACACAAAACTTGCTTGGGTTGCTTAACACGAAATCGTGACCTTCCTCGATAGCTTGCGTCACACGCAATACCGAGTTTCACTAAACGATGATATGCTAATAAAATATTATTAAAACTAGCCGTTATGAATAGTATTAACTGAATTTTATATTTTACAACATTATTATTCATCTTACACATTTTCTTGAACATGGTAAAAGAACAAAATAATTGTTTTGGGTAAAATATGTATTTATCAAAGAATGCAGTTTTACCGCCTTTTGATGGGGCACCCACATTAAATCTAGTTTTTGACACATTTATAAGTTCACTTTTACAAAATAAAATTCTTCTTTTGAATCAGGATATAAAAATTTACTTTGGATAAATTATTGATATTTTTCTGATAACTTTCATATTTTGATGAATAGTAAAAATACGCTAATTTTTAATTAAAAACAACTTTTTTCATTGAGAAAATTTATATGGTTAAATTATAATATTGAATGGTTTTAAAGTATAGATAGAATATATTTTTACCATTTAATATAATTTATGTCATTAGAATTAATTTCACTTAGAATTCATAGATAAAAACATTTCAATGTTTGGCAATGTTTTAACTTCTAAAACCTATTTTCTTAACAACGAGATTTATTTTAAATTAATTACTGCAAATTATATGTTTTGAATTTTGAAAAATGGATTCCATATTCCTAATCAGTAGGTCCAAATTATGATAATAGGCTACTTTTTATTTTTGGTCATTATAAATATTAACTACGGTAATTTTTATTTACCACAGTTAAAGGTAAATCTGGTAATTAAGGGTAAATATATGATTATAAAATTACCCTAAAACCTTCCAAAATCCTATTGGATGACTACAAGTAGACACAAATCACCTAAGGGTCGGATTAGATTCATTTAATAGACTTAGTTCAATGAAAATAATTTAATTATTATTAAAACCAAAGAATGTGACAACATGTCACTTTCTTAAATCTTATAAGTATAATAATTTTAATTTGGTGATAATCTTAATGAAACTTCGAACATGAATAGTATCAAGAAAGATAATACAATTATATATATCATTGGAATTTATTTAGAATTTTTAGGGATTAAATAATTATCATTAATTATGACAGAATAGAGATGTTGAAATTATTTTATTAATTAAAATATCAAATAAATGGTTTTAAAATATTAAAATTATTATTATATGCACTATTTAGTGTGCTCCACTAATTTTATAGAAACATATGACATTTTATTAATCTATTAAAGCTTTTATTTCGAACTTATACTCTGTATATATTTTATTTAAATTCAAATAAATGAATAGTGTCAAAATTGACAATATTGTTATTTTATAAAAATAACATATTATAAAATTGTTTAAAAATCACAAAAATATTTATAAATTATAAATTAAAATTTATATGGTCTAAAATGAAATAAAGTGTCAAATTATGTAAAATTCACTACACATATGTAATTATTACTAATAATTTAAAATTTAGAATTTTATTACCACAAATAAAATTAAATTGATAAATAAGGATAAATCAAGTTGATAATGTTTAAAATAAATTCCTAACATGTCTAAATTTTATTGGTTTATGCGATTACAACCCTATATCATCTAATAATTGGATATGAGTCATTTTGGAAGTTTTTAAGTGGGGTTGGGATTTAATATAAACTATTATTTCTTATATTTCCAAAGGTGCCCCTCTCCTCCCTTATAAAAGGGACCTCCTCCCTCTCCTCCTCACACCAATTTGAGCCTTCAATCTCAGAAAAACCCTTCCCAGTTCACTTCCCCACTTCCCTAGAATCATCCTAGAGGTTCTAGTCTACTTCTAATACCAACCCTAGTGCCCTAAGAGGGGGTTAAGAAGAGGCGCGTCAAAAAAAGGTAATATCCATTCCCGATCATTTTCAAATTCTTTATTCTTCAACAACTTATTCTTTAGTTGTTTCATTATGAAGTAAAAACATCAGTATCACTCATATACTGATATGTTATTATAAGTATTAAACAACCCCATTTCAACATCTATCCATCCTATGGAAAATGAAATCACCACGCGTGCGTACATACGGTATACCGTCTCCACGCCGTGGTGTAATATATTTTCCACCACCACCTTACTTGGATGGGTATAATATTGTAAATAATGACTATATATGATTATTGTAAAGTGATATTGATTCTTAAATAGTATACATACAATCCAATACAATACCATGATCATGGGAACGATATCATCGCTCATGCGTACGTATGGAATACCGTCTTCACGATGTGATGCGACTCGTTCTACATGATCATCATTGCATAATGATTATAAAAATGAATTGAATAAATAAATATGATATATATTACAATAACAACATTCTTTAAATGAGGTATCTATAACCTAAAGAGAATAATAAAAATTTATTCGACAAAACACGCTTAAGAACAAAAAGTAATAAACACCCGAATAACAAGTTGTAATGAAATATTACTAATAAAAAGATAATAATATGACCATATGTGATATAATAAAAATGAGTATGATTATGAAATAAGTAAATAACATTATTTAAATCATTATACAAGAGGTTCAGATACGTACAAATCATATCAGACCTAATGTAAGGAAAATATCACAATCTCATTTTTATCCGAGATTGTTTACACTTTGGCATTTACTGAGGTGTATTTTATCATCCACATCCATGTTTCCTCAATCTGTATTATTATTTCCATTCACCTACAATTTTTTAAAACCTATTTTACCATTCGGTGAGTTTTTAGTAAATGATATGAAAGGAATCTTTTTTCGTTTTTCGTACGAGGTACTTTTTTTACTTTTCCGACAAAAGTACGAGAAGAATGTTTTTTAACATATACGGAATGTATGGATTTTTAAAACATTATTTCCAAGAAGCTTCCTTTAAATGTTTTAATGTTTATTTTTAATCAACTTCTTTTAGTTTAAAATTGTATGAAATGATAAGAATGAAAAAATGTTTTTGATGTAGAAAGGATATTTTCCTCAAGAATGGAGTTCAAGTGTTTTATCAAAATTATTTTCCTTCTAAGATAATATAGAGTTCTGATTCTATCCCTATCATTACATTGATTTGATTATGTTGTGATGGAATTATTTTTATGAATTCATTTATCTTATAGGAATTTTTTTATGATGTCACGATGTTTAACAATTCCATTTTTATTACATGGGTTATGCAATGATGTATGATTTATGATTTTTGTGGAACACATAAGAATGGTTTCATTATGAGATGGGTGATACCTATATCTCCCTCCAATGCATTGGGTAAAGATTTTATATCACATGAGATAGACATGGCTGGAACGGCTGGTTAAACTGGTTCTGTGAAACAGGACTGAAACGAGGAGTGAACTCGGTTCAGAAATGGACATTGTCCACTATGATAGTCAGGGAAATGAGTCTTGACTAATAAGAAATGATTCTCTATGATTATGTGTGTATTCCACAAAGTTTAAGATTTATGTTTTGATTATTGGTATTACATTCCACTAATATGATTTGTCCCATGTTATGAAATTATAATCTCTTTTGCAGGTTAAGATTTCCAAAAGATAGGTTCTTATGTATATGATGTGATTGATATTTATTTTGATTACTCTTACTGTGCATTTGAGCTCACCCTTTTTTATGTTTTATTTCCCCAGGTCAGGAAGAATGTTATTAAGTAGAATATGCCAAAAAGGGACTCTAGATATGATGAAATAAATGGGAGGCAAAGTATATGCTTTATGAACCAGTGGTTTATGTCTTCCAGTTTCTAAAGACACTATACATATACAGTCCATTCATGGTTTTGTTATATGTTTTAATAAGTGTGATTCAATTTTAAATTAATAACAATGTATGTGAAGTATGGGTCGTTATAGTTGGTATCAGAGGAAAGGTATAGTCAACCTTTGGAAACTAGGATGTGAAAGCCTTAGTAAGAACCCTAAGGATAATTCTAAGCATAGAACACAATCTTAGTGTTTTAGAAATGACAATGAATAACCTAGTATAAGACCTTAGGTGTGAAATTTTATTCTTTATTATGTGGTTTTCCTATTATAATTATTGTTTCTCACACTATTTTTCTTGGTTTTAGTCAATGGATGGAACCCGAAGGAACCGTGTTAATGCGAAATGCGACAGGAAATGCAATGATTGTCCCCTGGAGAAACCAAATGTTATGGGAGATGGAAAAAAAATCTTGTAGCCATGCTCACACAACTTCCTCAAGCTATCAATCATGCAGGACTTCAAAATGAGCAAAGGAAGGAGCAACATTCTGTTGAATCCTTCATGAGGCAGCGTCCACCTTCTTTCAGCGGGTCTACTGATCCATTAGTTGCTGAACAAGGGATTAGTACTACTGAAAATATATTTTCAGTTATTCAATGTTCTGAGCATGATAAATTCATCATATCAGTGTATCGTTTGGAAGGGGATGCTGATCAATGGTGGAATCTTATTAAGAATACTAGGCAAAGTGATGAAATTGAGTCCATGGAATGGGACGAGTTCATGAACTTTTTTTTCAATAAGTGCATCCTTCGTATTCTCCAAAAAAAGATGGAGAAAAAGTTTCTTGAACTGAAGCAAAAGGATGATGAATCTATTGGTACTTATGAAGCAAATTTTACAAGACTTTCAAGGTACTCTTCTAGTATTATTATCCAATATGAGAGTAAGATCGATCAATTCTTTAGTGGCTTAAAACCAAGTCTTCGAAGGGCGTAGGCCATAACGGACTTCAATAGCTACGAGGAAATTGTTCGATGTGCTCTCAAAGTCGAGATGGAGATTGGAGTAACCCATCAGTCATATGGGTTTGATAAGAATAGGAAAATGGAATTCAAAGGAAAATCTAAAAAGCACACTGAAAAGAAGATGAGCTTTCCCTTATGCTCAAAGTGTGGAAAGAAACATGGAGGGAGTTGTCTTAAAGGGACAAGTAAATGTTTAAAATGTGGAAAGGTAGGTCATAGGGCATTTGAATGACGCAATGATGGGAAGAAGATGTCTAATGATTCAAACAAAAGAAGGGATACACATAATGAACCTACTACACTTCAATGTGTCAAGTGCAAGGAGATGGGGGAATTATGCCAATCAATTCCCAAATCCAAGGGTTGATGATGATGGTCGACGTCAAAAAACTCTTAAGGATAAAGAAAAAGGAATGTCACATGCAATTTCTATCAGCGATGTGGAGTACGATAAGGATGTGGTGAAAGGTACACTTACCATCCACTCTAAATTATCAAATGTTTTATTTGATTCTGGATCCACCCACTCCTTTATTTATGAATAATTTTCTAAGGATATCACCATATTACCTCAACAGTTAGATGTTGAGTTAGCTGTGACAACCCCTAATGGCACAAAAGTCGCATCAAAAGTTTATAATTCTTCTCCGATAGATGATTCTGGGAAAGTTCTTCCTGCAAATCTTGTGATCCTTCCTATAGTGGAATTTGATGTGATTCTTGGAATGGATTGGATTTCTCTTCATGGAGCTCATATCAATTTCCAAAGAAGGGAAGTCACATTTCATATTCCAGATCAATCTATGATCATCTATCGATGAAAGGATGAAAATAACCTTCCAGTGGAAATTTCTTCTATTTTATGGGTATTGATTCCACTAAATGAAGGTTATTTATCTCAAATGGTTGTTGAGATACTCACGATTAAGAATATTCCCATTGTACTAGAGTTTTATGATGTCTTTCAGAGGAATTACCGGGTCTTCCACCGAATCGTGAAGTTGAGTTTTCAATAGAACTCGTACCGGATGCTTTGCCTATTTCAAAGACACCTTATAGAATGGCCCCAATTGAGTTGCAGGAATTGAAGAAGCAACTACAATAGAATCATGATAAGGGGTTCATACGCCCTAGTGCATCACCTTGGGGAGCACCTATTCTGTTTGTTAAGAAGAAAGATGGATCAATGAGACTCTGCATTGATTATCGAGAACTTAACAAGATCACTATCAAGAAAAAATATCATCTCCCACGCATTGATGACCTATTTGACCAACTACGCGGAGCTCAATACTTTTACAAGATTGATCTTCGTTCAGGGTATCATCAATTAAGGGTCAAAATAAAGGATATACCAAAGACGGCTTTCCATACAAGGTATGGACACTATGAATTTATAGTGATGCCATTTGGTCTTACTAATGCCCCTGCTATCTTCATGGATCTAATTAATAGATTCTTTAGAGACTATCATGATCAGTTTGTGGTAGTATTTATAGACTATATTCTTGTCTATTCAAATAGAAAGGAATAACATGAAGATCACTTGAGAATTATATTAGAGACCCTGAGAAAGGAGAAGCTTTATGTCAAATTTACCAAGTGTGAATTTTGTCTTCAAAAAGTTTCATTTTTGGGTCACATAATCTCAAAAGAGGGGATATATGTGGATCCAGCAAAAACAGAGGTTATCGAAAGATGGTCGAGACCAAAAACAGTAACTGAGATCCGATGTTTTCATGGTTTGACTAGATATTATCAACGTTTTGTGAATGATTTTTCACGATTATCTAATCCACTCACCAAGTTGACTCGGAAAGGAGTTATCTTTTTTTGGATGGAGGAATGTGAAGAGAATTTCAAGGAGTTGAAAAGAAGGTTATCCAGTGCACCTATGCTCACACTGCCTTGTAGTGGAGAAAGGTTTGTGATCTACCGTGATGCATCCACGAAGGGATTGGGGTGTGTTATTATGCAAAATGATACAGTGATAGCTTATGCCTCACGACAGTTGAAAATACATGAGCAAAATTACCCAACTCATGATTTGGAGTTATCTACGGTAATCTTTTCATTAAAGATTTGAAGGAATTACCTTTATGGTGAAAGGTGTGATATTTATACTGATCATAAAAGTTTAATGTATATTTTCACACAAATGGAGCTGAATATGAACCAAAGAAGATGGTTGGAGCTGATTAAGGATTATGACTGCTCAATTCATTACCACCCTGAGAAAGCAAACAAGGTGGCATATGCATTATGTCGACAAGACCATGCTATTTTATCCATGATGAGGATCACAAAAGATCCAATATTTATGGATTTACAAAAGATGGATCTGGGAATTATAATGAAAGGGGAAAAATCGTATCTTTCTCAAATGAATGTTCAACCATATATACATGTGAAGATTAAAGAGGCACATAATGAAGATGTCAAGTTACAAAATAAGGTGATAAATGTTCCTAAATTCAACCTTGATTGTGATGGGATAATAATGTTCAGGAATCGGGATTGTGTTCCTCACATCCCCGAATTAAAGAAGGAGCTGCTGGATGAGGCTCATAGTTCTTCATTCTCTATTCGTACTGGAAGCACGAAGACGTATAGGGACCTGATAGAGTACTTCTGGTGGGATGGCATGAAAAGAGATGTTGCTGAATGTGTCTCTCGATGCATGGTTTGTCAACAAGTTAAAGCTGAGAGACAGAAGTCTAAGGGGATGTTACAACCATTACCCATACCCGAATGGAAATGGGAACACATCACTAAGGAATTTGTCACAGGACTTCCTAAAACATCAAAAGACAATAATTCTATTTGGGTCATAGTTGATCATCTTACAAAGTCTGCACACTTCATTGCTATTATAGAGGATTTCTCTTTGGATCAGCTTTCCAGGATATATGTAAATGAAGTGGTAAGATTGCAAGGGGTACCACTTTCTATTATATCTGATCGGGATCTGAAGTTTACCTCAAAGTTCTGGTGAAGTCTTCAAAATACTCTAGATACAGAGTTGAGTTTTAGTACTGCTTATCATCCTCAGACAGACGGTCATTCTGAGGGAACAATTCAAACTCTAGAAGATATGTTGAGAGCTTGCTCTATAGATTTCAAAGGTGGTTGTGATCGACACCTACCTTTGGTGGAATTTTCTTATAATAATATCTTTCACTCCAGTATTCAGATGGATCCTTATAAAGCTCTCTATGGAAAGAAATGCAGGACTCCAACTTGCTGGGATGAAGTTGGGGAATGAAAGCTATTAGGACCCGATCACATTGATGAATTGGCAGAAAAGGTTAGATCTATTCAACAACACATAAGAGCAGCTCAGAGTCGGCAGAAAAGTTATGCCGACAACCGATGAAAAGACCTAGTGTTTGAAGTAGGTGATAAAGTATTCTTATGAATATCTCCCTGGAAGAGGGTCATCAGATTTGGAATGAAGGGGAAGTTGAGCCCTAGATATATCGGTCCTTTCAAAATACTGGATCGTATTGGGAAGGTAGCTTACCAATTGGCGCTTCCACTAAATCTCCATAAAGTTCATGATGTGTTCCATGTATCTCTCCTGAGAATGTACATACCTGATCCTTCAGATGTACTCAGCTCAAAAGTTTTACCACTGGAGCATGATCTTTCTTATGAAAAACAGCCGATAGAGATTCAGGATCGTAGCAGAAAAGTCCTACGAAACAAGACCACTCGATTGGTGAAAGCTTTATGGAGGAACAACGAATTAGAAGAAGCTACATAGGATCTTGAGGATATGATTAGGGAGAGGTATCCTCATCAGTTTGTTACAAAGTGAAGAATTTCGAGGGTGAAATTCATTTTAAGGGGGGTATAATGTAACACCCAAGAGTTTTATGTTCAAAGGAATCATTTTCTACACAGAACTATTGCTTGGCTTGCTTTACACGAAATCGTGACCTTCCTCGATAGCTTGCGTCGTACACAATACCGAGTTTCACTAAACAATGATATGCTAATAAAATATTTTTAAAACTAGCCGTTATGAATTGTATTAACTGAATTTTAAATTTTACAACATTATTATTCATCTTACACATTTTCTAGAACATGGTAAGAGAACAAAATAATTGTTTTGGGTAAAATAAGTAATTATAAAAAAATGCAGTTTTGCCTCCTTTTGATGGCGCACCCACATTATATCTAGTTTTTGACTAATTTATAAGTTCAATTTGACAAAATAAAATCATTCTTTTGAATCAGGATTTAAAAAATACTTTGGATAAATTTTTGATATTTTTCTGATAACTTTCACATTTTGATGAATAGTAATAATACGTTAATTTTTAATTAAAAACAACTTTTTTCATTGAGATAATTCATATGGTAAAATTATAATATTAAATGGTTTTAAAGTATATATATAATATATTTTTACCATTTAATATAATGTATGTCATTAACATTAATTTCACATTGAAATTATAGGTAAAAACATTTCAATCTTTGGCAATGTTTTAACTTCTAAAACCCATTTTCTTAACAGTGGGATTTATTTTAAATTAATTACTGCAACTTATATGTTTTGAATTTTGAAAAATGGATTAAATATTCAGAATCAGTGGGTCCAAATTATGTTAATAGGCTACTTTTTATTTTTGGGCATTATGAATAGTAACTACGGTAAATTTTATTTACCGTAGTTAAAAGTAAATCGGGTAACTAAGGGTAAGTATAAGATTATAAAATTACCCTAAAACATGCCAAAATCCTATTGGATGACTAAATGTCGACCCATATCACCTAAGGGTAGGATTATATTCATTTAATAGTCTTTTTTCCATGAATATAATTTAATTATTATTAAAACCAAAGAATGTGACAACATGTCACTTTCTTAAATATTTTAAGTAAAATAATTTTTATTTGGTGATAAACTTAATGAAAATTCGAACATGAATAGTCTCCAGAAAACTAATAAATGTATCTATATCATAGGAATTTATTTATAATTTTTAAGGATTAAATAATTATCATTAATTATGACACAATAGTGATGTTGAAATTATTTTATTAATTAAAATATCTAATAAATGGTTTTAAAATATTAAATTTATTATTATATTCACTATTTAATGTTCTCCACTAATTTTCTAGATACATATAACATTTTATTAATCTATTAAAGCTTTTAGTTCGAACATATCCTCGGTATATATTTTATTTAAATTCAAATAAATTAATAGTGTCAAAATTGACACTATTGTTATTTTATAAAAATAACATATTATAAAATTGTTTAAAAATCACAAAAATATTTAAAAATAATAAATTAAAATTTATATGGTCGACAATGTATGAAAGTGTCAAATTATGAAAAATTCACAACACATATGTAATTATTAATAATAATTTAAAATTTAGAATATTATTACCACAAATAAAATTAAATTGATAAATAAGGATAAATCAAGTAGATAATGTTTAAAATAAATTCTGAACATGTATAAATTTTATTGGTTGATGAGATTACAACCCTATCTCATCTATTATTCGGATATGAGTCATTTTGGAAGTTTTTAAGTGGGGTTGGGATTTAATATAAACTAATATTTCGTATATTTCCAAAGGTGCCCCTCTCCTCCCTTATAAAAGGGTACCTCCTCCCTCTCCTTCCGACACCAATTTGAGCCTTCAAGCACCGTCAGTCCCTGCCCATTTTACTACCCCACTTCCCTAGAATCATCCTAGAGGTTCTGGTCTTCTTCAAAGACCAACCCTAGTGCCTTAAGAGGAGGTTAAGAAAAGGCGCGTCAAAAAGAGGTAATATCCATTACCGATCCTTTCCAAATTCATTCCTCTTCAACATCTTCTTCATTAGTTGTTTAATTATGAAGTAATAACATCAGTATCACTCATATACTAATATGTTATTATAAGTATGAAACAACCCTATTTCTATATCTATCCATCCTACGGAAAATCAAATCACCGCGCATGCGTACGTACGGAATTCCGTCTCCACGCCGTGGTGTAATCTATTTTCCACCACAACCTTACTTGTATGGGTATAATGGTGTAAATAATTACTATATATGATTATTATAAAGGTATATTTATTATTAAATAGTATAAATACACTTCAATACAATTCCATGATCATGGGAACGATATCATCGCTCGTGCGTACGTACGGAATACCGTCTCCACGATGTGATACGACTCATTCTACATGATCTTCATTGCATAATGATTATATAAATGAATTGAATAAATGAATATGATATATATTACACTAATAAAATTCTGTAAATGAGGTATCTATAACCTAAAGAGAAGAATAAGAATTTATTCGACAAAACACGCATAAGAACAAAAAGTAATAAACACCTGAATAACAAGTTGTAATGAAATATTACTAATAAGAAGCTAAGAATATGACCATATGTGATATCATAACAATTAGTATGATTATGGTATAAGTCAATAACATTATTTAAATCATTATAAAGGAGGTTTGAATACATACAAAGCATATCTGACCTAAGGTAAGGGAAATATCACAATCTCATTTTTATCCGAGATTGTTTATACTTTGGCATTTACTGGGGTGTATTTTATCATCCACATCCATGTTTCCTCAATATGTAATATTATTTAAATTCACCTACAATTGTTTAAATCCTATTTTACCCTTCGGTGAGTTTTTAGTAAAAGATATGAAAGTAATATTTTGTCATTTTTCGTACGAGTAACCTTTTTGACTTTTCCGAAAAAAGTACGAGAAGAATGTTTTTTTTGACTTATACGGAATGAATGGATTTTTAAAAAAATATTTCCAAGAAGCTTACTTAACAAGTTTTCAAGTTTATTTTTAATCAACTTCTTTTAGTTTAAAATTGTATGACATGTTAAGAAAGGAAAAATGTTTTTGAAGTAGAAAGGATATTTTCCTCAAGAATGGAGTTCAAGTGTTTTATCAAAATTATTTTCCATCTAAGATAATATAGGGTTATTATTCTATCCCTTTAATTACATTGATTTGATTATTTTGTGATGGAATTATTTTTATGAATTCATTTATCTTATATGAATTGTTTTATGATGTCACGATGTTTAAGAATTCGATTTTTATTACATGGGTTAAGCAATGATGTATGATTTATGATTTTTGTGGCACACATAAGAATGGTTTCATTATGAGATGGGTGGGACCTATATCTCCATACAATTCATTGGTTAATGATTTTATATCTTAGGAGATAGACATGCCTAGAATGTCTGGTTAAACCGGTTCAGTGAAACATGACTGAAATGAAGAATAAACTCGGTTCAGAAATGGACTTTGTCTACTAAGATAGTCTTGGCAATGAGTCTTGACTAATAAGAAATTATTTTCTATGATTATGTGTGTATGCCAAAAAGTTTCATGATTTAAGTTATGATTATTGGGAATACATTTCACTACTATGATTTATCCCATGTTATGAAATTATGATCACTTTAGCAGGTTAATATTTCCAAATGTTATGTGATTATGTATATGATGTGATTGATATTTCTTTTATTTACTCTTAATGAGCATTTGAGCTCACCCTTTTGTATGTTTTATTTCCCCATGTCTGGAAGAAGGTTATTAAGTAGAATATGCCAAAAGGGACTCTAGATATGATGAAATAAATGGTAGGCAAAGTCGATGCTTTATGAACCAGTTGTTTATGCTTTCCTGTTTCTAAAGACACTATACCTATACGGTCCTTTAATGGTTTTGTTATATGTTGTAATAAGTGTGCTTCAATTATGAAGTAATAACAATGTATTTAAAGTATGGGTCGTTATATATATGGTATTTATGATTGATCTAAATGAAATGGTAAAAAAAATATTGGATTAAAGAATAAAAAAACTCATAATAAAATAAATACATAACACTTTAATGGAAATAGATGATGTATGTACAATGATAAAGGGGAGTTTGATATGTCATCATTTTTGAAAAACTATGAAACGGGAAAACATGTATTAAATAAAATAAAGACCAAATGAAAAAATATTAGCAGTATCTGTATATGGGAAACTATCATTGGTAAATGTAAATATTTTAATCTTGAATGGACATTACATCATATTATTTCATAAAATCAGTTCAATATAAGAAAAATTCACAAAAAATGATTTCATACCACCCCTATCGAATAGGTTAGCTAGAATATGAATACATTATTTAGAATTTAAACTCACATAACATAACATAGTAATTATAGGGAGTGTGAAGTATATACAATATCAATTTATTTATTACATTGGTGGGATACACATCCATGATAGGATAAAATCTTTGTCAATTTATTTGAAGAATAATTTAGTGATAAAATTTATACTCTCTTCAATACATAGATAAAAAAGAGAAAGTCCATAGAAGAAAATAAAACTAAATTAGTTAAAAGAAAATTAATCAACATATAATCTTTTAATAGTAGAATTTATTAAAGTTATATGATTGAAAATAAAAATAAATAATTCAATAAAATGGGGGAAAATAATTTAGAAAATTTTTATAATGCGAAAACCATTATCCTCTAAAGGGTCTATTCTATTTCATATAACGGTCCTTCACACTTATATGATCTCTTCCTATATATTTCTACTTCACCACCTTAAATATAATTTTATTTATTTTTGGGAATGAATTCATTCTTCACAGTCAATATTTCTAGTTTTTATTGTATTGAAATAATTTTCATTTACCTTACTTTATATTTCACCCATCCTAATGTTGTAATTAATTTCTAGGGGATAATTATTTTTCTTAGTCCTAAATATTATTGTATCGATTTCAAATCCCATCAATGACCACTGACGCTTACTCAAGTGACTATATAATATATTAAATAAATTATTAATATAGAAACCTTTTATATCCCTCTATATCACTAAATATATCCAATTATATTGAAACATGAATTATTGATCATAAATCCTCCTAAATTCATACATATATATACATAAAATTTCGTAGTTATTGAATTTTCATAGAGCTAGAAAACCCTAAATCCATTGAAGATGACAATTTCAACTATAACAATAAATTTTATATTAGTGGGGTAAAAAACCCAATATGATGACCCACATTAATGATATTCATCAACTCAAAATTACCATCCATGCATGAGAATGTTTAATGATGAATATGATCAAACATCAATTGTATTAATTGATAAATTTAGTAATAGCTGAATCTTCATCCAACGACTTTACAAATCTAGTAATCAAAAGAGTTGATAGAATTTATAAAACCCCTATATCATGGTATTAATTCAATTATAGACCCTAAGTACTTTTCCTCATTAAATTGTAAAAAATTCAGTTTTTCATAAGTGTTATATGTAGTGATAATGCTTTGGTGAAATGATGTCCAATGTGTCTTCTTCAATTTATACTAGCGAGAGGACAAAATGGAGAAAACATATAATTTGACTCAAGTGAGTCTTTATCATAAGATTAGATTTTCAACTCTCCATTCATTAAACTATGTTAATAGATCTTCCAGTTAATTGAGACTCATCACTTTGACTCATTACATTTTTTAGAACTCAATATATGTTGAAAGTTCATTGAACAATTTCTAGTTAATGTATCCCATCATCCATTTGATTCATATTTTAAAAAACTCATATTCTTATAAATTTCACAATTGAATAATCAAAAAACATTAATATATTTTAATATTATAAATTCATTGTAATCGAACAATCATGAAATGGCATAAGTTAAAAATCTATAGATCAAACCTAAATAAATTTTTTAACAATTTTTCAACATCAAACCACTGGTTGTTATTGATTAATTATTAATTAATCAACGGCATTCTGTATTTTATCATTTTTGACCCTTTTTTCCATGGTAAAAATATATTGGGTGATCTCATTTGGCTAGGTGGATGGAAAAAAAGGATTAATTTTTTAGAAGAACCATACCAGGGGTGATCGGTGACCATATGGTAATCATAGAACCATAAAATATTAGTAACCTAACAATGACATGGGAATAAACTATATAAAAATATGATAAACATTTATAATTATTTGTACATCTTGAATATTGATCCATATGAACTATTTAGTCAATGTTTTGAAATTCTGCTAGTCAACTTTAATAACATCCTTCTTCAAAAACATACAAACATTAAAAAAATCATATAAAATATTTATTTTCATATTTATTAAAAATAAAAAAAACATCATTAAGTGAAGTATATATAACTAATACAATAAATTTAATTTATCAACTAAATACTAAAATTTTAAAATTATGGAAAATATAATTTTTTAGAAAATAATAAAACATGTTCCAACAATGGATATGGAAAATTTAAACAATAATACCCTATATAATACATTTAATGTTTGAATTCCTATTAAATCAATTATCATAAAAATATTTCAATTACAATTACATCAAAATTATAAAAAACAATTAATCATTTAAATACTAAAAATTTAAATCAATAAAGAATTTAGCAATTTAGCAACAAAAACACATTAATTAATTAAAATATTCAGACAAGAATAGTTTCATCTCAAAAATTATGAAAATAATAAATATTATACATTTAACATAAAATAATTTTTTATCTCAAAATAGATTTTGAAAATATGAATTAAAATAATTAGGATAAAAAATTTTCTTATACAGAATGCATTGGATGAAACATATTTAGTATCTCTATAGTAACTTTTACAATCTAGTACCTTATTCTTAGGAATGAATTAAAAAATATATTTATATTCTATATTATTTGTATGTTGATATTTTATAGGAAATTCATTGACCGGTCAAGCATAAAGACATGTAATAAATAGATCCAAAATATAAGAGAGAATATCCAATGAATGGAATTTCAAAGGTATCCCCCACTCCCCCATTCATCACTACCCATTAAATGATTCATAATATGAAATTAAATATAATAAATAGATGGGTGGGCTTGGATGATAATGAATGTTAAAATTTTAGTACATTACTTGTAGTATGAGAAAGAGTTCTATCCTAACATGAGTTTTCTTGTGAAGGAATTCTATAACATCCTCAAACTCCCAATCACAAAATATTACATATTCAGAATTTTCACATCCTATAATAATGCAAATTATTGATTATTTTATAATATTTTTTTACATTTTTGATGCATTTGTTTAACGTCATTATTTTGGTTCCAATGGCAAACACAACCTTTTTAACTATTGGGGTGATATTTGTTATTTGATTTATAGTATTTGTTATGTATTAGATAATTTTAAATGTTTATTTTTCTTAAATAAGTGGGATTTTTCATTCTACTTCTTCTAAAATGAGGCATAACTGAATGTGCTAATAGATTGTTGTAATGAACCATCACTGACTGATGTGTTACACTATGAGATTCTCCCCCATCTCAGCTAGCTATGACTCCTTCCCCATTTGGGGCTCTACCTTAGGGTAGTGGCCTCTTTTGTGTGTGTGTGTGGGGGGGGGGTGGGGTTACATGTGTTGAGGGTTAGAAAAGGACACATAGGGGAATTACATTTTTAAGAAAAGAATAATAATTCAACTTCATCTAATGTGATTCATTCATTCTAATTATATATTTCATTATCATTATTGAGGTTAGGTATTGTGAAAAAAATTCTTTGAAACATCATATATGACCTAAATAACTCACTTATTTCTATCACATATATTTTATAATATAATATTAGTTTCATTATTTTTTTATCTTTTGTCTAAATTACATTTTTTATGATGTGAATTCAAAATATAATGTTTAGATATGTAATTAGACTTTATTTTTTCGAATAATAAGACAACTGTTAGATACCACTCATATTTTTAAATGTGTCAACAATATTAATAATAATAACTAATTTTCTATTATATAAATCTTATTAAAAGAGTTTGATAAATAATCTATTTATGCCAAGGGGGTTATGATTTTGATTTAGAAAATGAATAACTATTGTCCATTTATATTAAACATCACATGAAGAGGAAAAAATAAATTATACTAAAGTGATTATTTATATTTATATATTCAATTATTTTTATAGTTTTTTCGTATTATCTATTAAAGTTGACATATGATGTGTGCATTTCATAGAATATATTTTTATGAATTTTTATTTCAAGACCTACTTCAATTACTGATATCTGAAAATGATTTATATGACTGTTCATTGTTTTAAACATTTTAATATCAATTTTATTTATTTTGAATGCCTGGTATTATAAGATGTATTTTTTCATAAAGAAATTAGTAATATTCTTTTTTTTCCGTATTATTGGATTTTATGAATTTTTTATGAAATTATACACACTTTTTTAGAACATAGGTGTCAAAAATTTATGCAAAATTTTATGATATATCCATTTTTATTTGCATTATGGTCATCAAGATGGTTTTATTTAATGCGAACATGAATTATGACCTTTTCCGTATTGTGAAACCTCATGAAAATTTATTGGTTTAAATTTTTCCTTGGAATTATAATCTTTATGTAATGATTTAAATATATTATGAAATAGAGTGAAGAATTAATTGAAATACTATAAAATTTCATTTATTTATATAATTTTTATTTTTTTCATCATCTAGGTTTGATTTACCCTCTAGATCTAGATGTAGAAACAATAGTTTTGAATGCTTGGAGATATTGGTCATTTGTCGATAGTTTCAACAGTGTAGTTTTTCTTCTACAATCATTAAATGGATTTCTTCATTTAATTTATATATTATTCCTCCAAAATGATTCTTTTTTATCTATATTATTCAACTATGTTTAAAATATGTATGTATTCTAAATCAATGGAACTATAAGTAAACAATAAGATGACAGAGAAGATTAGAAAGTGCAGTGGAATGGTTTGGAATGTTTCGTACAAGATCGCTAGTCATTTGGCTGAAATCTTTATTGAGATTAGAATTTATGTTTTTAGCATGATTTCTTGCCCTTTATTTATTAAATTTTATATGTAGATCATTTATATCTATGCATTTAGCTAGTAGTATCTGAATTAGAAAAGCATTCAAGGACCAGGTTTCCAAAATTAGTTGATAATGACCATATGTAACCAGACTAAAACTTATAGTAATGTCGTAGAGTTCATGTTTATATGTAGGAAATATATATATGGATCAATTATGATTTTAGCCCCATGTTTAATCATACAACAACCTTTTTAGGATGATAAGAAGCCACAAAATACCAGAAGAAGTGAGTGGATGGCGTGGTTCAATTTCATATATGTTTGTCTTTTGGGTAATAAAAATAATTCAATATCATATATTTAGTCAAATCATACATTTATACTATATGTAGATTCATTGGCTTAAATGTTAAAGTATTGGCTTTTTATGAAATATAAGCGATATATCTATAGTTTTAAAAGTGCCTGTATCGTCAAATTTCCATTCTTAAACCATGTATATATCAAGAAATATGAACAATGAAAACATTGTTTATATATGATCTATATAAATGGTTTTATTAAAGGAAATAGGATCCAATGGACGTGGTTAAACAATTTATTTATCTTGAAACAACCATAGTTTAAACTTTGGCAATAGGATCATATTACATTACTGAAATGGTGGATATAGGGAACCTATTTCAATGATTAAATCCATTGAAATAGGTAATACCTATTAAAACAGATCGAGCCTCCACAATTTTAGATAACCGTCACAATTTAATATTTCATTGAATTTTTGGAATACACTAATTGTTCCATACTATAGCCGTATGTGAATTTTATAGTTCAGATAATCTAATCGCTTCCTGGAGGTTGTAGTCCACATATAAACTTGAGCGATGTAATTTTTACCGAATAGTTTTGGAGGTAAGAAGGTCTATGTGATATTATAATTATTGGATTACAGATATTTCTCATGTATCACATATATAAATTAAATTCATAATTACATATAATTATTGTAGGAATTGATTTAAAATTAATTACATCGGTTTTAGTGGTGGTAATTCAGAATACAGATAATCGACAATCTCATTTCCCATATAATAGATGATGATATGGATATGGCTTATTAGAATAAAAAATAATATCATATGATAAGAATGAATGTTATTATATCATCACATTTGAATAATATTTCAAGGATATAGAAGATAAAATAAGATAAAATTTCTTGGTTAAGAAAGGTGGGTCTTCTTATTTAAAACCTCATCAGGTAAACTACATAATCAATCATAGGAGGATGTAGTAATAAAAATAATGCCTATATGATTTGATGAGAGAATCATGGAATGTGTTTTTATCAGTTAGGGGATAATCTAATGTGTGTTGGAAGGTTGAATAGGATAGGATAGGGGATCACTTTTATAGTTGGGGAGGGGACATTATTGAAATTTCTTAAATAAAATTTAAAATTGCATTTTACTAAAAAAAATGATCAAAACCACCAATATTGAACATTATATTATATATGGTTGATATATTTCCTTAAAATTGTAATTAGGTAATAGATTTAGTTATTTAACCCATTTCTATTTTAGATTAACCACTTAGTAAATCTTTTTTAACCTTAACCATTGTAAATATTTATTTCTATTTCAACTGTTAGTTATGGAAAAAATTATATAGGACTTATTAAATAATATTAATTATTGTAAATCAAATCATGTAACCAATTATTACCAATTTAATTAATATATTTGGAAGAGTTTAATTAAAAAATAATCATAAAGGCATGATGAAAAAGTTGTTTTCCAATGAAAAAAATTCAAAAGTAGAAAATGTTTTATAAACTGATAAACCTTAATTTTATTAAAATGAAATAAATTGTATTATCAATAAAAACTAAACTGATATAACTTTATGATTATATTAAATAAATATTTATCTTTTAATATAATTTAAATGAAAATTTAATTTTTAATCATAAGTAGGATGTTTTCACTATTCATTGAAAAATAAATCATTTCATAAAATTCTCAAATATTCACTATTTGAAACTTTTGACACAAATGTTTTAAAAATGATATAAATTTTTCCAAATATAATTTAAAAATTTTAAATATTTTAATATCATTATAGGTGGGTCATAAAAAATCGTAGAAAAAATATTGATTTTAATCATGAAACTATGTTTACTATTATTGCTTCTTTAGAAAAAATATATTATTATTGATAATAATATTAAGTAAATATGTAATATTTAATCATAATTAATATTTTTCATCAATATTGATTCCATAAATTTATTTTGATAAAAGTGCAATACATGATCAAAAATGTATTTTAGAAATAACACTTATTTTATGTTAATGTGATTTTTTAGTTTAATTTAGTATTTATTTATTTAAATTTTCTTTATATTATATATGTGTAAACCATATAGTTTTCAAATATTATGGATCCATTTTCATACATTCCAATTTAATTTAATTGTTAAAAAATTTCATGTTTTAATATTTTAATATTACATAATTGTTCATTTAAAGTATTTGGTGAGTGTGATTCCATATATTAATGAAATTATATTTTTTTGAAAAAAAACCCATTTTGTAAAAATTTATCATGTAAAATTATTCCCCATGAAATAATAAATTCAACCATCATATGATGTTAATGTTGATAATCAAGGACATGAAATTTCAATATTCTTTTGTAGAAAACCTATATCGGATCAGGGTTGATATAACATCCCTATAAAAATTTGTAAACATAAATATGTTGGTAATCTAGAATAACACATGACTATATTTCCTTATAATATAACATTTATAGGATGATAAAACTTTTACATGAAAGAGAAAAAAATTCCCAAATAATAATTGAGTGTAATAGAGAACACATTCAAGATAATTATAATAACTAAAATATATAAATTTATTATATGTGAACAGACCATTCATTCATTAGAATTGAAGCTAAATGTGAAACATTTTATTTTATTTATAGGAAATTTTGGAAATGTTGAGTAATTTTAACAATAATATACACTTACTTGATTGAAAACCATTTCATTAAAATAATCTTATCAATTTCTTATGCCTCGATCAATTTCTATTTAATCTCTTACTCTATTAAATAAAGAATAATTATTTACTCCTGAAGAACTATTTTATCATAAGATCAATAAAATAAAATTATGTCATCCATTCTATATGTAGATATTATCATACCAAATAGTTTTAATAAGTGATCCAACATGCATACATCATTACATGGTGATTTAACACATTAATCTTGTGAACATCATCCAAATATCATCATAAAGCATTCCATATATTGTAATCATATATACGCATTCAAAATTATGTTTTTAACAAGGTCACTATATTTCTAATAACCATCATCAAAATTTTTCTCTAAATAGAATAAAGTATATATTAAATATCCAATAAACAATATTCTATTACATTATTCATATATCTCATGAATTCATGGTAATAAGTAAAATAACAATAAATCCTCTTGTAATCATACATCATTCATCAATCCTTAAATAAAACAAAGAATTATTTAAAATTTTCCATAAATCTAAATAATATATTAGAAACTAAATAAATGATATCATGAACTACATTTTAAAAAACTCCTCAATATGTTTTGAGGTCATCAATAATATCCAATATAATTTACCCACACTAGTATTCCCTTTATAATATATAGAAACCAAGTTCTCAACATCATGAAAATATTAGGTTTTATGTTCTCTTAATCATGTTTATTCTATAAATTAGAACATTTAAATTAAATAACATATATCATCCCTCCAAGATAACAAATAAAATTTCCCCAAGACGGTGTCCACCAGGAATTATGCTTCTCTCCCAAAATTGTAGATACTAACAATTAGTAGTGATATCATAGGTTGTACCCACAGTGAGACTATTATTTAATTGATTTGATATGTCACTTGACCAATAACCTTCCATACTAGAAGAATTTTTAATAGATAGATATTAACAGATTAGTAAAAATAGAACTTTTAATATAAATAAAATATATGTGGAAGAAAAATTATAATCAGATATATAAGATAATGACATCATGAAAAGTTCCATACAAAAGTAATTATGCAGGGATATGGGATACATTCCTATACTAGAAGATATAAAAAATTTAAAAAACAACACATTTTATACTACTAGAATATATAAAAAAGTATCATTCATCTACACCATACATCATCTTAGAATGAAATATCGATCATTGGAATCTATTTGATCCCCTTTATCTATTTCTGAAACCATAATGTATACATTGGAATTAATAGTGGCCCGAGTAGGTTAGGAGATAATATCACAGTAGGTCACCACAAATTTTTTCGATCAACCCATATTATACCATTTGAAATTTAATATTTTCCATTAATAAATAATGTTAGATAGTATTAATAAATAAATAAAATGGACTAGGTACCAATAATAATCTCATCCACTTTTACCTCCTTTGGTCAGAATAAGTGAATCTAATCTAAAGAAACCCATGAATTTAATGTAAGGTATATGATGTGTAAAACAAAGTATTATCACCAAGGATGTTATAGGTCTTTTTGGTGACATCTCAAAGATTCCAAAATCAAAATATCAATTCATAATTATAAAAAAATATATGTCTTTTAAATATTATTAATAATTTTTATATAAAAATATGTAGAAATAAAATGAACATATCAATACAAATTCAAAGATAATTCTATATATCCAACTATAGCCATGGTATAACTCTAATGACATGGTTTACATATAAGGTTACCAAATATTTAATTCATATGTGTAACTCTAGGCATGGTGTGAAGAAAATTATAACCAATATCTGAGTCTATATGTGTTATCTCCCATTGAAGCATGAGTATCTCTCATTGAATGGGATGAGCATCGTGCTACTAAGCACATCCATATGGGATCCACTAGGTAACAAGTACCTATTTTCTACAGATATGAAAGAATAATGCATAAGAATAATTTCCTATGAATAGCTAATATTTCCCCTAACATTTTTAAAAAACATTATGAAATTTAAAATAATATTTGATGACCCCATCCAAGGAGTACTTATGAGATAACCCATTATATAACCATCATCTCTATGGGGAAATGAATTACTAAATTATTTATCTCATAATATGTTCTTTTCAAGGAATTAAATGAAAAGTATCATTTGTGGAACGTTGGTAATGTTTAGGTTATTTTCCAATTAAAATCAGCTAACAATTTCATCTCTAGAATGGGAGGTAGTGATGAACTCTGGGAGTACCCTTCTAGCCCATTAGAGATAATTAAACCAATGTATTTATGAATAGAAAAAAATACCCCTCATGTAGTATTTTGAATTTTTTTGAAAATGTAAATTAGCACTCTAAGGTGAATCACATGAATTGGGGTGTCACAAATCCAGGAGATCAGCTGATTGTTATATTCACCACTATCTCGGGTCAAATTTGATAAGGTAAATCATTTCATTATATATAATTAGTAATTTTTAGGCATAAGAAAATATATCCAAATCAAGGAATAAAATGTCATAACACATTTAGAAATTAAATAAGGTGAAATAACCCAGACGCCCTACCATAGCCTAATATTTCATCACTCATCTAGTGTCAGCCTTTGAATCGACCATGAATAGAATATATTAACAAAATCATCAAATGAACCTTTATTGTGTAAAATGATCTTTTATCATGTTAGTATAAAGGAGGATGTAAGAAAAATGAAATGTAAGGTATGTTATTGAAGAGATTACCTCTATCTGTTCAATGGATCTGATAGTGTGTGAATATATGACCAGATGAATGAGATTACATGACTCCTTGTTTTATAGAAAGTGATATTTGGGAGGGGAACTCTTTTAGAATAAACAATAATTTTATAATATTAATGAAGGGAGAATGCGATTTTTTCCAACATAGAAACAAATCATTGTTTGGTTAGAGAGGTATCCAAACTATTTGCCAACTCTACAATGATTTTAATTCAAGGGCCACAACGCACTGGCTATGCCCATGGGTTGTCTAATCATTAAAAATATATGAATTATTTCACTATAACAAGGTGTATGCATTCATGAACCATCATCTGCCTTGAGTGTCATTGTTTTAGAGAAATCATATGTCCCCCATCAACCCAATTTATAAAACATTACAATTTAGATAATCTAAGCATGATGGGAAGCAGGTTTTCTACTAATAGTGTGGACTATTTTTCCTCTTTCATTTTTTTGGATCTGACGTCCAAACAATCCATAGATACCTCTGAAACCTCTTTGTATCACATATGATTATTTGACAGGAAAAAACCTTGAAATTTTGACTACAAAAAATTGCATTAACCTTTGATATAGTCCATGACATTACAAAATATCCTCCTTAACACTACACATCCCTGAGTTTACCATCCCAGGGTGTAAAAACATCCTCTATGAAATGATATGAACACAATTCTTGTACATAGACCTCCCCCTCATATGTATCATCATTTATTGGTATGTGCGGTCACAACCCCCATACTATAGGAACTAACCATAATTATATTCCATCGTGCTATGATCAATGTTATTTATATTATGCTTGTTAAAGAAAAGATTCCCTATATAGCCCAATATCATTGTTTTCACATGAATGTTATTGATCAATATGATATTGTTGTAGCTACAATACATTAAATACACAGTTCAATTCATGGTACCTCTGAATAGGATGTAATTGATAGGATACCAGTATGATTATCTCCAATATGTAAATTATACCAACATAGCAAGGAGACAACTTTCACAGAGTCAAGATTAATCTATGACCAAAAATTAGGGATCCAAAATGAAATACTAGAAGTCCATCCTTAGAAACCAATAGATGATAGAGATGATAAGAATATTACTTCTTCCTATAATGAGCTATATCCATAAAAATATGAATTATATAGACAAGGTTTATAGTATACTAAACAATATTTGGCCTAATAGATCTGTCTCACCTACCACTAAATAACATAGTGGTGAACAACATGAGCTAACATAATAGTCCTCACATTGATACATCTGTATTGTTTCATGAATTATGTTTTTGTATGAATTCTCATCATATCGTATATGTTTTTTCAATAGACCTTAAAAATAAAATATATAGGCCCGAAACATATTGTATAACACCTGTATCATTTGCTCGGATTACCCATCATTCAATGGGTGTTAAGATGTTCCCTAGACCATCTATACACATAGATCAATTTTCAATTATTTATATTACTATGAATTACACTTGGTTTCTCAAATGAAATGAAATAATGGTGAACACCATGACGTTTTATAATATCCAGGATATATTTATCCTTGGAAGTACGTCAATAGAGAAGGTATCCATGAGAGGATGGAAGTGTGAATCATTTTCAACCTATCAATGAACTTTTGGATTGAAAAACATCTTCAATGGGATCCAATCAAGACCATACAAAAATTCATGGCACGTTGTTCCATTTAATTCAAAAAATGGATAAAGTCTGTTGAAATCTTGCAATTGTCTGGTGCTCTCCAAAACATGATTATTGGTGGAGCACCGAGTTACGAAACTTGTTATATGCCTCTTAATACTAGGCCACACATACTGATTGTTGTTGTATTGTTACATCATTGTAAGTCTCGGGTAAACTTTATAAAACTATGAATATAATTATCTCCCCAAAACTTCCTATATTTCATATGTATCCCAAACTAAGATATAGATGATTATGATAACATTAACCTTTACAACCCAACAAGGATGAGTGTTCTCACATGTTCCTCCCTTAATGAAAACAAGGTCCTCAAAATTAGATGAAATCCATAGCTAGAACATATCTAGATGTCAAGATGTAACATCTAGAACTGCTAGAACTTAATTCACGTCTTCCTTATGAACCTCTAGGTGCATCTCATTAATCAAATCCATTAACATCCACTCACTTCAAACCTCCTTGATGGATCTTGTGCGAGTCTTTCAAATCAAAGAATAAACTATGACATTTTCATTTATATGTATGGAAGAAAATTTAAAATAATAAAAATTAATATTTAACTAACATATGGTACAATTTATTCATGTCTCGATGTGTGGACTTGTAACAAAAACTATTATAAATTGAGTAAGTGAGAAATTTATCTCCCAGAATGTAGTGACTCCAACAATGTATATCATATACCATGGATGATAGCACGTGGTATTGTGTTTCATAATTGCGCTCATGATGCATTAGATGGAATGACTAGTATGCTACATCCCGGTCACCATGAATCAGAATTTCCACTACATTGATTCTTTATGAAACATAGTAAATATTATAGATTCTTCATAAATCAGGTAGAATGATTATTTCTACTAAATTCAGTCTCCCTATTAACTTCTAAAAATATACCACATAAGTGATATTCATGTCGACTTTCAAATCATTATTGGTCATGGGCATAGTAGATGCTACTAGGATTTACAAATTCTAAATGAACCACTTGTAAAAGCATGATATCCCTATGAAGTTGAGTATATCAAACATATCATGGGATTCTTAGAGTAACCATGGTCTTTTCCTTCTCATGTTCTATTGATATGCTTGGTTTAGATAAAATAAGACATAAGAAGGGAGAAATTATTTTCCAAAAGCAGAATTCATTCATCATTACATATAGATGTTAAAAACTCAATCTATTTATCATGATATCATTATGGATTAAATAGTCAGTTCATCTAGGAGAAAACACTAAAATATATTCAATGAAGACCAAAACAAAATGGATCAAGATATGACAGGAAATCCCAATTCATAAAATCCATGGAGACAACTGGTCATTTCATCAGACTGAATTCCATGAACAGATACTCATAAAAGTTGTACCTGCTCTGGATTGTTGTACATTGTATGTATATTGGACTGACATGATCTGGAATCTAGCTTGTTCTCAATAAAATATTAGAGGAAATTATTTCTCCTGAGAAGTAGTCAAAGATGTTTTCTATCCAAAAAATTAGATTTTGGTTCTCTATCATAAGTTTGTTTAGTAGGTTCTAATCCATGCACAATCAAAGGGTACCATCATCTATCTGTTGAAAGGTATGGGTGAACCCCATGGTGATGTGATGGGTTAGAAAAATCCATTATCATGAATACTTTTATGTAACTTATTGAGTTCTTGCAACTCGATTGGTGTCATGCTATAAATAGGAATAAACATGGGTGTTTCTCTTAGACCAAGGATGATTGTGAACTCAACCAACCTCTCAATAGGTAAATAATAGAAGTATTTTCATAATAAATCCTTTCAATGATCCAACTTGTAGAAAATTCAACAATCTACATTCCCTTTTTCACATAAAAAGATTGAAAATCTGGGTTTTCATAATACGTAAACCAAAACACTTGGGTCTAGCATGAATCGTCAGGATATCCCATTAACCATTATAGATATACATGATTCCATTGGGATACATGAAATTTTTTTTGATAAATATATTGTTCCACATGGTCACTATTACTAAAAAGTTATTCCATAATGATTATGACATCAAACTCGGTTTTTTCAATGATGAAGAAACTCCACAGAAAACAGTAACAACCTATTTCAATGGGGAATTCCTTGAAAAGTTGTGTAACATTATCTAAAATTCCTAAATATATTTCAAGAGTCATAACACCATTGAAGTACTCTATCACATGGAACAAACACCCCATATATATAGATAATAGAAAATAGTGTTCTGTTGCTATATAAATCAATAATGATACTGATGCTGAGGCTACCAAAATAATAACTATAACCATAGGAATAATTAGACATTGTTCCAATAACATTGTCTTCACTATATATATATCTTGATCCATGACCCTAAGATGCATCGTGAGTTTTCTAATAAGTTCATCTCTAATAGCACTAAATCTCAGATGTCTAGGATACATAGTTATGACCAAGTGGTCATGCCAAATAACATGTAGAAGACTAACCTATATTCTGAAATGATTTCATTTATCCAACACATTAAGGATGTTCATGTATAAATCCATTCTCACTTATCCCTACTGTAATAGATTGGATGAAATCCTAGAGTTGAACCATTATTCTTCAAATCTTCCACTCGATCATGTTCATAATACACTGGGGATTCATCAAGCATATACTTCTTGATTAGAAAAATATTAAAAATTTGTTGGTGGGTGGAACCTTGTCGGTATTTCTCTTGTGTGTAACATAGAAGGGATAGTTCTTGTTATTGGATAATCCACTACCATTACCAGAGATTGAACCACCCTATTTCACATCTTCTAATTTCCCCATATTCTTATCAATGATGAGGGATTGGTTCACTATTTCAGAAATGGTGGCCAATTGTATGACATTCACATAATAGAAAATAGAATATGTAAGACCATACTCAATATAAATCACATTCTTTTGTTCAAAACTAGACATGGTCAGTTAAAATTATTGCAATACATTAAGGGATCTGAATATTCCATCATTGACATGTTACCCAGGTGATGGGTGATGAACACCAAAGAATTGTATGTTCTCTTGTTATATAAAAATAAGTATTTGAATAATGATGTTTGGAAATATTCCAAGACTATACCATGATGCACACCATATGGAGTAAGAATTCCCCGCAATACTTGGATGAGTCCCATTTGATACTAGTTTTCAGCGTCATCCTCCACATAGGATGTGTCTCAATACAGTTTAGGATAATCAACATGGACTATAGCCATGAATAAACATATAAAATTGTTCCATCAAAGTATAAGTTTGGATTATGTTACTACTAGAATTCATAGGTCATATATTTAATAGTAGCAGTAGGTCGTGGCACACGTAGTATAGTTTTCATGAACTGAATGAAGCTATCATGAAAATAGGGATTAATGCCTTGTGGAAAATCAACATGAGGTCCCTCATGTGGTACTATACGAGGTATCATAGGTGGATTAGTTCCCATCATATCTGTAGTTTTCTAATAACACTACCCTATCATTCAACATGAGGTATTGATTGTAGAATATATCTTTAATTCCAATTGTCTCTCATTATATATGATTCATAATTGATAGGGAATATGTTAATGGATGTACAGGTGAAAATATTTTCTATAACATGGAATAAACCTCAACGTACATTATGAGTTAGTATTTTTGAGTGTAAAAGGTCTCAAAAGGATTGTAAGAGATATAACCTGCTTCACACTACCAAATCCTGATAAGGGTGAAGGCATCATAGCACACATTTAAGTGGTCGATTCCATTTTAAATATAAATTTCAATTTGATTTATTTATGTATTTAAATATATTGGAATGGTCTAATTAGATGGAATTCCATATCCAATTTTTTAGGTCCCTTACTACTTATAAATTAAAAATTAGCACACAAAAAATCCTAAACATAACAGTTTCTACACCATGCAAATAATAGTGTATAGTTTAGCATGCGACAATTGAATACATATAGTATCCGTTTTACCCTGTGTAGGGAAGCACTATTATGATAGGGAATAACATTATTTTTAAATTGTGGTTTATATTTCCTGCAATGGCTGTTAACATATATCCACTTATAAAATTCATTGAAATACAATACATATCAATGAAACATCACACCAAGCATGTGAAACATAAAAAACGCATGAATGAAAATTAATATTTTAGGGAAAAATAAATGGAAATTAAAATATAATTGGGAATGTTATGATTCATGAATCTAATATTACATCATATCATTATTCAATGTATATTATCCATTTTTCATAAAATTAAAATTAATAATAAATTAAATAATGTGAGTCACTCAATAGTGAAATCAATGAAACAGTAATAATTCAAGTGGTGGAAAAATTTACAAATCTCATTTAATTAGGGATTCATTTATATGTATGTAAAATACTCATTGGAATCAGAACATAACCATACCCAAATATCATATTCCCTTGTCTAAACCCAAATAGTATGATTGAAAGATAAAATTATCAAATTCCAATTTGTATCATCCCTCCCCCGATGCCATTGAACAGTTCCCCAAGACAGTGGCTCCAATACCTAATGCATATCTCATTGAACACCATAAGAGACTAACTATTATTTGTGGCCTACGGTGTTACCATTGAGAGACTATTCCCTCATTGAAAAGAGTAATGCACAACAATTTACAATTAATAAGGAATGGCATAAGGAGAGACTATATGAGATGACTAAATAACTGCCATAGTATAAGCAGTATCTATGGAGAGATAGAAGAGTAAAAATAAAAATTAAACATTCAATACAAATAAATAATAAATGAATGTTAAATAATATATAGATACAAAGGACGATGTTTTCATGAAAATTTTCATATAGAAGTAAATATACGGGGGATCGGGAAGACATGAATATACTACATACTAAATAAAATATCAAAAGGATCAAAAACTAATTCAACTTGCATATTGATCATAGGCTTGGTCCTATAATCCTATACTACATTGTATAACTAAATTTTTTATATTGAATGATGTTAACTTCTTGCTTATCAATTCATGCATCTATAATGTCTACTAGGGTTCCAAATGTGGCCGGAGTAGGGTCTGAGATAAAATCCAAATAAACCACACCCTATTGTGTATATATCAATAAATATCATGAAATTAAATGTTAAAATGGTAAAATTAATAAATAATGAACTAAATTAGAAAAATTAATAATTTAGCCTTTTCTAATGGGACACGTGTCTAATTCTAATTTCATTATCCTATGATGGTGAATATTAGCAAGGAAACCCACCTAATCTAATATAAGGGATACAATGTGTAAGAAGAGGGAATATAACCATGATTTTAACTTGTCTTATAAGATAGTTCACTTTTCTTTCATGAAAAAATCATCATTCTTTAGTTTGAAATAATCACATGAATTTTAATTTAGTTGAAAAATTTTATAATAAAATGTACAGAATCACCCTATAGATATCCACGGAAATTATAATAAAATTTTTTGTATCACTCTAGTAGATCTATATAAGTCCAATATAAATTATTTTATAAAAGGAGAGCCAATAATGATGTTACAATTTTCACTCTTTTCATGGTGTCGAGAAAAAATCCACTAATATTTGAGTCCCTTCATTTTATCACATGTAGGGGCCCATGTATCTCTTCTAGCATGTTGTAACCATAATTCTATAATTCATATCCATGTGGTCTCTATTAAGGTAATATTGTTACTCCTCTTGAGTTTAAATGTAATAAAAATCATGGATCCCATCCGAGAAATATCTAGTGTTTTAATTATTTCATTAAAAGGCATTATCAATTTCTAACTAAGGATTATTGAGACTGTCCAATGGTTCTTCAAGTCAGAACCCATTTTCACCCTTAACCCTAACAAGAAATATTTTTCATATGAATTTATATCAATATAAGAATTTTGATCATGGAATTTAATTAAATAATTCATATATGGGACAAAGGTACTGTATAAGATCATGTAAAACACTCTTAAAATAACCATTTCATATATAGAATGGGGGGGATGGGCCAAAATCATGGAATTTCCTTCTCATCCCATTGTTTTAACTAATAAAATATATTTATGATAGGAATAAAATACCCATCAAATGGTGTTTGAAAATTCATATAAAGTGGGAATTAATTCTATATGGGGTTACACACCCACTGAGGTGTTATAATTTACTATGATCAATGACAGGAGTTCATTATCCACTACCATGATCATTATTTGGGACATAAAGCTTTTCATTTAATTTAATTTTTATATATAAGGTGTCTTTACAAGGGTCTGTCTCACAATACAAAATCACATATTATGTGGTGTAAAAAATAATTTGTATAGAACCTATAACACCTACCTTATCCTCATAGGCATACCTCACCCAATGTCAAATTTGATTCAATCATGAATGGAATATATAAAATAAATCATCAAATTCCATGAAAATTGGGAATATGAGCATTCATAATGATAGAATAATAGAAGAAGTACATAACTTGAAATAGAAGGAAGTAAAATGAAGAACCTACATCTATGATAATGATGGATCTTATGATGAAGGATTTGTGATCTGATAGAAGTGATCTATTAATTCCATGGTTTTTGTTGAAGTATATATATATAATGAGGATTCCAAAATAATTTATGATAGGGAAAAAAAATGTACTAAAAAATTAATGAAGGGAAAACTAGGAATCTTAGCCACACAGGATGAGGCAAGAGGTTTGGGAACATTGTTTTCCAAACCACATTCCTACCATGCATCTTGGTGTGCATCAAGGGAATCGTACCCAGACTAGGTACATAGTTTTTCAGACCGTTCTCACAAATTGTAAATTTCCCATTTCATGGGGGTCTAAAATATTTCCATTTATTGTACCTAGAGTCACAGTGTTTCATAAAAACCTGTCATCCCCTAACGCCACAATTTTTTGAAGACACATGTTTTTTTGAAACAATATGGGAAAGGGTTCATTGTTTCTACTAACTATGTGGCCTAATCATCATCTTTAATTTTTGGGGATTTTGTATCTAAACAATGCTAGACACCCCAAACACCTCCTTTAATCCATTAAAAGAATATTAATTAGTTTATAAAACATAATGTTAAAGTGAAAAAATAGGCCATACTAATAAAACTATTCGGGACGTTACATCAAATTTCTAGTTTATCCTTACCATTATACATATTCATAATTGTATATAAAGATAAACCAATACAAAATAATATTTATATATTTTATAATTAAGATAAAATAGTTATTTACTTCCAACACATAAGCACATTATTCATTATAATGAAATATTAAAAAATTAATTATATATCATCATACTATACTTTAATACTGATTTCATTTCATATGTAATTTTTATTTTCTCTTTCATAAATGGAATAACCATTAATCCTGAAATCACAATGATCAAAATATTGATCATTCTCCCATGTACATCAACTGACCAAATTCCCCCACACTCTACATTTAAAAAATTCATCATTTTATGATCCCTTAGGTAAAACAATATTCTCTTCCATTTCATTATCTAAACAATTAATTTTTATTTAGAAATTTCATAATCCATTACCTTATTATACAATCATAAAACACCATCCCATACCTTTTTTACATTCCCTAATAATATTTTTCCCAATTTCTAGACATATAGTAAAATGAATTTTCATTCCCCCATGGTCTCCACCAACAATTATCTCCACAATGTATATCCTTATATTAATTTTTTAGTCTGTTTGTTGTTTAAGGTTAAATTTATTAATAATATACCATAATATCTACATGGGAACATATAAAATAACCTTAACTCTTGTAATTATCCCACATGGTTTATCATCAACACATTTTATATCAAATTCAATGAGAACCAATTTCCATCCTCTCCCAACAATAACAAAAAACCAACAATCTAAATGAAAATAATAACCATAGTGGGAATGAAGATTATCCTAAAAAATCATATATAAAATGTATAAGTCATGAAACCTTATATTTAATAATTGAAACCATAGGAATAACCTATGTAACTCATATTCATAATTTATTGGAAATAATCACGCATATTTCTAAGGTGATTTTAAATTTCAATAGAATATCACCTGAGAGTGATAGACTATGTTTGAAGAAAGGCATATTGGCATGCATCACATCACAATTGATTTAAATCACAAGAAACCCTTTTAAATTTTTTAACGCTAAGTAGAAATATGTTATAGATACATCAAATTGTATTGTCCTAATAATGATGTAATTTCATGGAAAGCAAACATTTTATCCATAAATAAAATTGTAGGTTATCATCATATTCAATAAATTATCCTTAAACTAATTAATATGGTTTTAAAAAATTATTTCCTATCATATTTTCTAAAATATAAATAATTGATATCCTGATATAAAATATATAGACCCATACATTACATATATAGATATTATATTATACTAGATAAATAGTTAATATATAACATAATGATACACAACATAATTATATGTGTATAGTTTTTTGGGTACTTGGAAAAATAATCAACGTGTAAAGAATTAGAATATACTATTTAGATATATGATCTTCACAAATATAACCCTATTACGAAAAATCTTACATAATAACATTCTTCATAACCCTGGGAATTGTTAAAAAATAATGTTTGATCGCATATTCTCTGTAAGGGTAATGAATAGAGAAATAAATATAATTTGATCTAAAGTGAATGTAAATATTATAATAAAATTTCTAAACCTACCTTTAATTTAATTGATCATAATCCCGAGTCATTGAATAATCCATTTTTGACAATAAGACTTGAATTATATCATAATTAATGAACATGATCGATCAGAGAATAAAAATGATAGAAAAATTAGATTTCTCACATACACATAACAATATATAATTTTATGTCAATGATATCGACCAAGACATTAATAACATGTTATTCATAGGAAATCCACTAATTAAAAAAATTGGTACTGGGATAATGTCTCTTGTAACAAATTTTATGCATTGGATAACCATCAATTTACACTATTTCATGTTTGGAATAACCTATTAGGAACCCTCTCATTGACTGGGGCCATCCTCTCAAATACTCATTGAGATAATATAATATTAATTGTTTATCATTAAACATTAGGATTATATAGATTCCACACAACAAATTATAGAATTTCCAATTTAAAAGGAAAGTGTTTCGTTAACATATTTAATAAAAAAATAAAACATCTAACGAAATTGTAAGGGTGGTGTCATTGGATCATACCCCCATGAAATCTTATGTAATAACCAAGTACATCATCCAATATAGTAAATTATTTTTAAGTATCACATTAATCATTTCATAATGAATATAACCTTTCTAAATTAGAAAATATTAATTTCAACAATATAAATTACACACTATTAAATAAATTTAATTATTTGAAAATAAAATTAGAAAAATTTAATGGATGTATTAAATTAATGATATTTTATAATGATGGAAAATATTGTTCATTTTTTATAATTTTAAATAGTGGTTCTTTTCCCATTTTCTCTAAAATGTCAAATGTTACTCAATTATGGAAGTTATATGATGATTCATTTTAAAAATATTATAAAAAAACAAACCATGAGAATAATTTATTTGAACAATCATTGTAGAATAATTAAATATATCATGAAAATAATTTATGAAACCTAGATATGCATTTAATTTTTTTTATCGGATAACGAAATATGTTAGGTTTTATGTAAAGAAATTATTAATGGAATGTTGACTACATTAGCAGATGATTATTAAATTCAAACATGAAATTTTCATAATTATTAGGTGGAGATGAAATGTAATATGTTTCATGATATGTACAGAATAATATCTCTTAAATAAAATGATAGTCATAAACAATTTCGATATACATATATATTATAACATCAATCCATTACCACATTTCTATCATTGGAATAACAATTCCCCTGAATAAAATAAAATTACATGGAAATGAAAATAAAAAATTATTTGTTAATAATAATAATAAAGTATATTCATGGGTAATATAAACAAGACACAAAATAACTGAAGAATATTTTATTTATCACACATAAAATAATGTAATATGAAATCCACATTCCACATGTCTCGAAATTTTTATATGATTGAAACTCATGTGAAATAAATATATGATTATTATAAATATCATGAAAGTACATACTAATATATTTCAATACATATATGATTTACTTTTTACCTTTTCCTACCCATTCATCAATAGTTCATGGTTAAAATCATGTTTCCAATATTATCATCATTGTTTTTTTCATTAAAGTTTTTTTTGTATTTATAGTCATATTAAAATTATCATGATTACATCAAAACCAAAAAATATTACATTATATAAATAAATCATAAAATCAATATATAAATATTTATATTGATTCATAAATTATAGATATAGAAAATGAATTACATCATTCATGGAGACTATAGTGCATACATATGAATGAATGATGTCTCCATTTTACAGATGGATTGAATGAAATAATAGAAAATAAAAAATCTACAATAAATAAATATTTTTTTACATAAATATCATAATATTATTAAAGAAATATATACTCATTACCATATTTGAAAAATTAAAATGAAACTAGAATCATATTACATCATGGTGGTGGTAGGCCACTAGTTCACATAATGGATGTTATTGTATTCCAACATATTAGAAGGTAAGAATATATATGTGATATTATAAATTATGGAATGTTAATATTTAATAAATATAAAATATAAACATTAAATCCAGCATAATAAATAGTCATGATAGGTAGTTATGTGAAATTAATTACATGGTTTAGTGATGCAGTAGTCCACCGTAGACATGATTGATATATTTTGATTCCCATTTGATGGAGTAGGTGATAGAAATTTGTCATTTTTTTTAAAAAAAAAATATTATAATTTTTTTACACTGATTTTATTATATCAATATATTTTAATACTTATTTTAAAGTGTTATAATATGAAATGAAATAAAAAATATCTCTTTAGAATGATAACCCTTTTCTGGACAACAACATTTTGTAGTAGAAAAAGCCATCATAGGAGGGATTCCTAATAAAATTAAGTCAGATAGAACAATGGGATTGATGTAAAAAATATATATGGTATGTTATTGTAATATAAAGATGGCTATGTAAGTATGTATATGAGAGTACATAAGTTTCTTTTTATTAGTTGGGGTGAAGACACATAAGAAATATTTTAATATAAAAAGATATAAACATCTTTTTTTCATTCCAAAATTCACAAATAAGGATCATTATAAAATAATATTTCTTATAATGTCTAAATAAGGACATAAAACTGGATTTATATTATTATTTGGTCATTTTACCCTTATCATTTTATTTTATCAAACGGTGGTCAAATTTTACTATTTTTACTATTAATTATGATGAAATATAACATTTCATTATAATATAATATTTATTATTTTTAATGGGAATATAGAATCCATTTCTAAAAATTAATTTCAGTTGGGTTGTTGAATTTAATAATAACTTATACCAAAAAAATGAAAATACAATTCTAATGAAATTATTTCAAATAAATAAAAAATAAAATAAAAATTATATGTGAAATTTATACCAATGAACTAAATTATATTATTTATTATATAATATATCTAATATAATTTCTTTAAAAATTAAACAATTTATATGATTATATATACATTAATTGATATGAAATATTTATTTACAAATAATTATTTTTTAACTATTTAATGAAAAAATAACCATTCAAAAAAATTATATAAAATCCATTCAGACATTATTTTCACATTCTCAAATTCGAAAATTTGTAATAATTTTCAAATAAAATTTTGAAAATGGACTAAATTATTTTTGTTATATGTTTATGGGAGAATTAATTTTTGGAAAATATAATTATTATCTATAAAAATTCATTTACTCTCATCCCATGTTTAGAAAAAATATTAGAGGAATGATAAATCATTTTAATGAATTTTGAAATTATAATATTAATTTTTATGATTCACTAATAATTGATATTTTACATTTCTTAGTCAAAATGGTCTATGTTCCTAAAAAAATTATGATATAATATTTCCATTTACATTCAAATTTTTTTGAACAATTTCTAATAATTTAATAGCCAATATATTAATTTTGGAGGTCTCAACACTTTATAATTTTCATTATTTATTTATTCATATTCACACTCACCACCACTATTTTTGTTTATGATATTAAATGGTCAATCCAATTATTTTTATAGTATATCATGGTTCAATTAAACTCTATGATTCATGTAACATAAACTATAGAATAAATTATGTTTTTTTTTAAATTCAGAATATCTCTAGTTGTGAAAATATTTTCAAAATATGTTTTTAAAAAATAAATATTTTGAAATGACTATTTAATTTCAATTAATCCCATGATTTAATATTTATAAATATGTTTACAATGAAATATTATTTCATTATTATAATAAAAATATATTTAACATTTACCAAAAACTTGAAAGGAATCATTATTTTAATATACTCATCATGAACCCCCCCCCATTATGAGAGCTCATATATTATAAAATTTTTCAATCTGGTTCAAAGGTTATATCTGAATAAAATTGATTCCATAGTTTTTATAAAATATATATTATTTTATTTTAAAATAAATATGTGTATTTCCATCAATAATGTTTTACAGTAATATTTTTAATTAATTTTCAGCTTTGATGACATCATTTAATGTTACTTGTGATTCATTGGGATTATTATACTATAACTACATCCTTATTTATTCTCAATATTGTTTTTATTATGATGATCAATTGTTTATGAAACTATAATTTTTTTGTATGAACCTACTAATATGAACGGATGAATGGTTAAGGAATACATATCCTCTACATTGGTTATGTGACGATGATATAGTTATATTTATATGAATTAATGGCACAAATATATATTTTTTAATTTGTGAAGGGTGGGTTAAAAATTATATATCCCCATAATTCATTAGGTAATTAATTATATATAAATCGATAAATATGGGAAATATCTACATATGAGTGATCCCCTTAGGGAAATGGTTTTTTATGTTTGGTCTACGATGGGAAAATTTGGGGATTTCTAGTCGATTTTGAAATTTTAAACAAGTTTTGATGTCTAATCCACTATGATTTTATTATCTAAAAAGTTATCATTGACATATTAAGAGGTTTCTAAACATTTTATGTTTTTATAAATTAATGAATTTTTATTGTTCTCATAAATGTAAATTGGGGATCCTGAGAGATTTATAAAAATTTGTCACACTAATAACTCATGTATTGTAAAATGATAGTGTTTTATTCCACATAAAAATTATTATGATCCCTATTATATTGGGAATGAAAAATATATGTTATGAATTTTAACATAAAACATTATTGGTTTAAATTATTAATTATTATTTTTAATTTAAATCTTCCATTTTTACCCATGCTCAGCAAATTATGTTAGCATTTTTGTGTATATATTGTCTTAGTAATTTTTAACGGATTTAATAATGGTATTTAATGAAATTTGTAATGTGTTAAGAGTCCTTTAATATTTATTTACTAAAATAAATAAATAATTTATTTTCATAACTAGTCACCAATGACACTAAACCATAATTATTAACATGTGTATCATAATGATATGTATTTAATATTGAACTAAAATGATATAATTTCTATATATGAATGGAATGGGTCTCCTAAATTGATATCAAAGAATAGTATAGTTACAATTTAGTGATTAGGAATAAACAAACATAGTGAAATCCTAGGTATATATATCTATGTATAGGTTAACAACCTAATGTTTTGGAAACAACCATCAATAACCTTGTTTAATCATCAAGATCAATATTTTCAATAGGTGGAATTATTAATCCTGGGATGAATGAAATATCAGGATAATATGATTGCTTAATTTTATTTGAATATATTGATTCTGACACTATAAATTTTCATTTTATTCAATTATTGTTACTTAAAAACATCATTCCAATAATTAATGTTATGGAATTTTTGTTGAATTTTCACTAGATAAACAAAATACTTCTGGTTTTAGAAAGAAAAGTCTTGTTTTTAAAATAATGATTCATGGTCTAGACATGAATCCTGATGATTATATTAAAATTATATTTATAGAAAAATGTTTTGATAAATATTTCATAAGTAAAAACACACCACTAATATTGGGTATTCTAATCTTATAGTGGATGGTAAATGGATCGACATCATTGAGAAAATATTTTCTATTATCTAATCTAGAAACATTATAATTTTTCCCACTGTATTATTATTCGAAGGATAAATTGGTCAATATATGAATTTTTTATTCATAAAATATAAGTGGAATAAATTGTCAATCAAAAAATTCATTAGTTTAAGAGGATATTTTAAGTAATTATTTACCCTTTATACAACTTACAAAAATATTTAAGGAATTACTTGTGATCAGAACAATGTTGATGAATCCATTTGATCATACATGAAAAATAAAACGAGACTCTCATGTTATACTTCTAGTTTAATCATCTTCATATATAGAAAAATTGATGAATCATATTGTTTCTAAAATCAACGTATAAAAGAAAATTATTTTTTGGGGAGTTTAGTAACATTTATTAAATTGAATGATGTTGAATTATGTTTGAAATTGAAAATAAAAATTAAAACAATACACATAGTTTTTTTAATAAATAACAGATGGATAATATTTGAAAATAAATCATATCTTATGGTGGAATGAGATTCTAGTCATCTACATGCCAAAAATGTGGGATGGAACTATATGTGAAATTCATAAATGGAAAAATATATTTATTAAATGTTTAATTTTCGTTCATAAATCTCATGAAAATATAATCTTGATGGGGATTACTATTGATACAATTGTGTAATGTTATATGACCACTAATGTACCTATGAAAATCCAATTCTTAAAATTTAGGATTTGTTGATTTTTTTGACCAACTGTATGAATTTGAATTTTTATCAGTATATATAAACTGTTATGAAAATATAAAATGAAAAAAATAATAATAACATGACATACATTAGTGGTTATTATTTTGAAATGTTTAATGTTACATTTATTATCAACTCATGAAAAATTAATGAATTATCTGGTTTAGGTCCTTCTTTGTATTTTATATCTATGAAATTTTATAAGGGCATCCAATAACCAAAATAAGAATTATTGATTTATTTATAAATGAATACTCATTATGATTATATGGTCACATCACAAGTATGTAGTTACTGTCTAAATAATGTTTTTGGGAATACTATTTCTTTTCATCCTATGATTCTCTCTATAATTTTATTTTATTTTATTCTATGTGTGGATTTTATTTCATTATATTTATCAATATAAAATTTTGTTGAAGGGAAGTAACAATTTATGTTTTTATTCATCCTATGTTTTATATCATTGTGATGATTAATATGAAATTCCAAAAAAATATCATTTATCATTTGGGTATTAATTCATATCAGGGAATGATGTATTTAAAGTGATGGTTAGGAGAAACACAATTTTGTTAATATTCATGGTGCATGGGGTTTTTTATTCCTCCATGATTTATTTCCTATTATACATCTAAATCATGAAGATAGTTGTACAATAAATGTTATACCTATTACTATTCATCTTTCATAAACCACTTATATTAATCCCTTGAATGAGTTCTAGGATTTAAATAGGAAACTCAAGTATAATATCGATAAGGGGCCATATTAAATAACCAATGGAAGATACAATTACTTTTGTTAATAAAAAATTAGAAAAGTGTTTCTTTTTAATGATTATCATAAAAAATAATCTCACCATTATGAACACGTGTCTTATACCTCGTTTCTATAATTTTATTTATCCATTAATATGGATCTCAGAAATAATACTACATTTACCTTTATTTGGGATAAAATAAATTGAGGGTTAGGAATAATAAAATCCCAAACACTAGATTTCGAATGAATTACTGAAATTGGGATTTATAGTGATTCCATTTGATCATACTAGTTCCCCTATAGTCATCATTAACATTATTATTATTTTCAAAGGAGATTACTACTATCATATTTTGGTTTTCTTTATATATGATATTATTTTACATTCTCATAGTAAGGAAGAGAATGATGATCATTTGAGAAATGTGCTAACTACCATGAGTAATGAAAATATGTATAAAACATTAACAACTATGATTTCTGGATTTATAATATATAATTTTTTGGTCATATAATCTCAAGTGAGGGTATTTATCTAGATCCTTCAAAGGATAATGTAATTTAGAATTTTTAAATAATAATAACTATGAAAACAATTCATATTCATCTTATTTTGTATAAATATTATATAATATTTATATGGAAATTTATCATTGTTATCTATTACAGTAATAATGTTAACTCAGATGTGAGTAATGTTCATTTGAAAAGAAAACATTGAGGAAAATATCATGGGACTAAAGAGCCATTTTGTCAAAACACCTATTTTCTTACTACCCTATAGTGGAGGGAGATTTTAATCTATTTTGAAGAATTTGAAAACATAATATGATGTATTCTCATGAATAATGATATGGTTATATAATTTTCCTCATAATAATTTATGTTTCTGATGAAAAATTACAGAACACATTATTTTGATCTAGAAATGGATTTTTTTCATTGTTGATATATAAAAATTATCATTATCGTAAATGATGTGAAATATATATTTATAAAAAAAATTACGAAGTATATATTAAAAATTGAAATGAATTAATATAATCTAATGAATATTGTTGGATTTGAATCAATAAAATAACATTCAAATAAAATACCACACTAGTGTGTAAAATAATATTTTTAATGTTTTGTTCCAAAAGTACCATTCTAGTTTATCTACGATGGGTATATAAAAATATAAAGTATTAATTTATTTTTAGATTAGAGATATATAATTATTTCTGAACATGGATAAATCTTATGTTGATATAACAAGTGTTCAACCATCATTCTAATTGTAGATTAGAGAATCAAAAAATGGGGAATGTAGAATTTAAAAACATTGTGTAAAAATGTTTGTATCTCCAACCTTGATTTTAATAGATTATTTGGTTAGATAAACCTATATTTTTTCATCCATTCTAGATTTTATTAATGACATGATAGATGAATCTTATAGTAAAAAAAGTTCAATTTATCAATGATTTATGAAGATGTGTAGATATCAGAAAGAGTATTAATGGGGGGAAAACATAAAGAGTGTTATTCATGAGTATATATCTCAGTTTATTATATATTGGAATGTTATTTTTATGAGGGAGAAGTATTAGGTGATGATATAACCACTAACCAATCATAAATGTGAATGAGAAAACACTACAATATTTATTGTAATAGGATGTAAAAAAATTCAAGATCCAAATTATTTGTTTGGATTCACTCAATTACTAGATATAGTTATGAAAAATTATTTAAATCAATAAGGGTATATCTATTAATATAAATTACATGATATAAATTATGGAAGTGGTAGGGGATCCTGAAGTACTACATTCTATAATAATATATATATATATATATATATATGGTTTACAATATTAATCTAGAGAAGCATTCAAAAAAATCCTTATATAGTGTTTTATTTTAGTACTCATTTTCATACACATACATATAGTGTGTTATAAACAACCATTAAAACCATATAGGATATGTGGAGATCTATTTTTGTTGAATTATAAATGTCTTAGAATTGATATCGTATTCTTGTTTAGTTTTTCTACAAATATATATTTTTATTAGGAATTTAGATGGAACAATATTAATCCCTTGACAAAAGGAAATGTAAATCTATAACTGCTTGGGTAAATGATGAGACGTGAATGCATTGGGTCCTGATTATGGTGAATATATGGTAAAAAAGGTTAAATATTTCAACATAAAATCCTGGAAACTATATGTTGAATGAAAAATAATGCTATAAATATTTGGTCAAACAAATAATTTGATTTTGTTAAGAATGTTTTCAGGAGAATGCCTACTTGGAAGAATATTATTAGATTTGGAAGTCAGTGAATGTTGAGCCGTATTTATATTGGTCAATTATAGATTCATGATCAATTAAGGAATGTATGTTATTAATTGTTTTATCCACCAAACACATCTCAAGTTCAAAATGTGGTCCATGTATCTCATATTTTGATTTAAATAATTAATGATTTATATATATATATAAGATAATGTTTTTACCACTAGATAGTGATCTATCTGATAAAGAAAATTCAATAGAAATTTAGAAATATAGTGATATATTTCATCAGAACAAAACTAATCATTTGGTTAATGTTCCCTGGAGGAATAAAATTTTTAATAAGTCTCATTGGAACCCAATGATGAGATGAAATATATATATCCATATTTCTTGTTAATGTGATATAATTTTTAGAGTAAAATTCATTTTATGTTATGTGGAATAACACACACCCAAGATTTTATGATATATGTATTTTCAAATAAATTTAATTACCTTGATAGCTTTTGATACACACAACTATAATACTAAAAAATAGTAATATTGAAAAAATTCCAATTAATATATTGTGATTAGGAATATTTACATTTTAAAAATTATATTTTTTGATAATATTAATTGACTTTAAAAACAAACTCTATTAATTGAATGGACATTATATTAATTAAATATAAATTTCTTATTAACATGTTTCATTTTTTTTAGAAAAATAAAAAAAATTATGATATGTTCAGAATATTTACATAAGAAAATTAAAAACATTATTCAAATCAACATGTTCAAATTATAATAATATAATTTTTTAATTTCTCTATTATGGTTTATTTTTTTGATGAATGTAGAAAATATTAATGATTATTGAAAAATTTGTATTCATTTCATGAAGTGTAGAGTTATATTTTATTAAAAAGGTTTTAAATGAAACATATGTAAATTTATATTATTTATAATCAAATTAAACTAAATTAAATTAATTTATGTTGTATATTCCTATAAAAACAATATATACATTAGAAAATAATTTTCTTTCTGGAAACCTAATTTCAATGTGTTGTTGGGTATAAATTTAAATTAAAATTAAAATTTAAAATTTATAAATTAATTCCATTTTTTGAATAAAAGGATAATATTTTTTAAATAGGGCCCTTTTATTATTGGTCATTTTGAATAGTATCATTATAACATATTTTTCACCTCAAAAATTTTAAAACTGGAAAAACAAGATTAAAAAATTGGGTTAAGTCTTAAAATTATATTTATAACTTTCTGTTATCCTATTTGATGAGTATTGATTACATTTTTACACTAAATTATTTAATAATTTTCAATTTTTTATATTTTTTAATGAATATGTCTTTATATAATTTTAGGAATCGAATAAATAAAATATTTCAGTATCATGAATTTAATAATAGTATAATTTTTACAAAAAGATAAATAAGTTGTTACATTTAATTATAAAAGTTTATATATAATATGAGTTAATTTTATTATATTGGTAATATATTTTTAATGTTATTTAATTAATAAATACAAGATATGATTATGAAATGTAGAAAAAGTATAAATTAATTTAAAATAAAAATAAAATAAAATATTTAAAATTATATCATGTAATAAAATATTGAATAATTTTCTTCATCAATGAATTTATTAGATAAATGTAAAATTTTATGGTTTTTCTAATGTTCATCATTGAATTATATTAATATATTGATTCAACAAATCTCAAGGTAAATGAATAGTTCATAAAATAACATTAATGATATTGAATAATAAAAATATTTTATTAAATTGTTTAATATATTATTAACTAATATCTTCTTCAGTGTTAACTGAATCTAGATTAATATATCATATATGGTAAATTTATGGGTAACCATTTAGTTTATCGTATGGTTTGTGGACCTTAAATCATATAAAACATTGATTTTGAGGTATTATTAAAAATGATTAACGAGTGTTAAAACTAGGATAAAAGGGTTACAAAAAACATTGATAAATATTACTCAATGATATGAACTAAAATAATCGTAATAATATAATTGAAATATTACAATTTTGAGTTAGTTTACTATTAATGTTTATTTATATTTCTTTAATACATTAAGTAATTCAAAGATTTACTGACTTAATTATAAAAAACAACCTCTAATTATTTATTACCAAAACCTTTATAGCCTTAAGTATTTTTAAATCTCAACCATAATAAATTACTAGATTAATTAACCTCATACTAGAGATTATATTATTAAAAACGTTCATCCTCTTAAGACATAATGTATAATCCAATTGATGTCTCTCTAAGAATAGGTATAAATCATCACTAATAGGTTACAATTTTATTTATAAAATTACATCCTCTAAGATAACAGTGTTAATTCTGAAATCAAAAATCATGTAGAGTAAATATTTTTAATATTAGGTATGAGAATAGAACTACCATAATCCCCTTTCTTGAAAAAAAACAACATCACAATGTGAAATCAATGTCCATGCGTATGTATGTCCCACTGTCACTATAAATAGAGTGATTCAATTTTTAATATAATAATTTCATATATTGATATATATATTTATTTATTTATTATATACTATATTTATATCTTGATTAAAATTTTATATCTATTTGAACCATGATCAAAGTATAAATACATGGGCCACTAAACCGAATCATGAATTTAAAAAACCTTTATCACCTAGGACTGTAATGTTAATAAAACATTGATAATATAAGGATGATAAATGATATTATTTAATGATATATGGATTGATATTTATTTTTGTGTGGATATGTATTAATTATTAATAAATAAGTATTTATTATATAGAATATTTTAATTTTTATTAAGAAAGACAATACATACAGTAACAGATTTATATCTCAATTCTATTTTAAAATATATTGTTAATAGTATAATTTAAATAAGGAAATTATATGTAACATATTTGAGAAATAAATGTAATATTTTTTTATAATCATGGTGTTTGATAAAAAAACATGTTATTAGATAATTTTTCTATGATTTTATAGATAAGATATGTGGATAAAAATCTTAAGGAAAACTATGTTTAATTCTCCCTTCAGTTAAAAATCTTTTTTCATACATTACAATATTTACAAAAAATATATTTCTGACTGTTTCTATTGTTATCCTATGATTTTTTAGAATTTTCAACCCAATTTATACTATTTATAAAAAATTTTACAAAAATTGTCCTCTCTTTTTCCAAATGAAATAATTATTATATTTATAGAAATTTTGAATAAAAAATTTGTTTGAAAATAATCGGAATGAATAGAATTTCTTGAAATCATTGTTTCTTGATGATTTATAAATTCCATTCCATGCCTCAAATTTTATAATAAATGATTAAATTTAAATAATACTTTGGAAATATATTAAATATTGTATTTCCAAATGAATTTTTTAAAGTTTTTATGAAATGTTTAATGTGAACTTCTAAATTCATCTTCATCTATAATTAAATAATTTTATTTTAATAATGTTTCATATGATATATGATTTATTTAATACAATAAATATTATATCTATGAATTATTTATGATTATGATGAATATATCATTATGAAACTTATTTATTTTCCATGGTTTATGGAATAATGAAATAATAAATTTTTTAAGAAACCTGTTCCATTTAAATGGGTTATTTTATAATGATATGATGATTACTTTATGATCGTGTGAAATAATATATGTGTTTTTGATTATGTGATTGATGGTTTTATAATAATAACGCCCTATCATTTATTTTAAAAGCTATTTTATCTCATTAGATGACTATAGGAAACATTTAGGCAAACCTGATATACTTGTGTAAATATTTTTTTGTGCCTAATAAACTATGTGAAATAGTAGGTAATTACTAATTAATTATAGATTTGGGGAATAGATGTTCATTTCTTGGACACACTGACTTTATATTATCTATATTTAATTATCATATATAAAAAAGATTCTATACAGATGAGAGTGATAAAATTTCATGAAATGTTAGATTATTACGATTTGAACATATAAACCATTATTTATTTTTCAAATTTTCTTCCTCTTATGAAATGAATAATTTAAAATCATATTATTTTAAACAATGAATCATGATATATTGTTTATGTTCTTTCTAATTTAATAATTTTAACTCAAAAATTTATTCATATTTTATTGATAGAAATAATCATCGACTAATATCTCACATGACTACCCTTAATAGGGATTTTTGTTCCCGCTTTTTTATGTTTCCTTTCACCATGTTATGAATAAAGTGTTTAAGAAGGATATAGATAGAATGATATATAATAATTACATATATATTAAATATATTGAATAATGTGCCTAAATAATTTTTTACATAATAAACATTCAAAGACACTAATACCTTACAATTACTAAATGTATTATAGTGTAATGTATTGAAAATTATTTTAAACTTTTGTGATGTCTATGTATAAAAATAAAATTTTATCTTATTTAACTTAATTTTATTTTAAATAAATATATATTTTATACATCTAATTAACATCTTATTGATTCGACAATATTTAATAAATAGTATTAAGTTTTTCCCATTTAGTTTTAAGAGGTTTCTAATCATCAATATCATGTTTTCCAAACAGATTTTTAGATAAAATTTATTATTCCATTACCAATATAACTATAATTGAAACTAAATGGTTTTATTTTTTTATCAACCATATTAATTTCCATAATTAATTTATTCAAAGTTTGAACCAGGATCCAATTATAGTATTTTTATACAGTTTCATCAGCTTATTCCCTTGATTCTAGATCTACATCATGCATGATTTAAATTGATATAATTTCTTGAAAGAAATACATTATTCATCTTCAACACCATTTTGTAAAACAGTAGAAACATTCCATTATTGAAATAGAATATATAATTTCATTGAATTTATGAACACCCCTATGGATGAAAAAATTTATATCATAAATCATTAAGTCAAAGTGAATATTAATAGAGGGAGTCATTTTCCTAATGTTAATTGAAGTTTATAGGTAGGTTATTCTCCATTTATAATGAGGATTTAATGGTTTTTATTTTTAAAGATTATTTTTTAATTTAAAATTTGAAATTTTTGAAAAAATTGGATATGATCCACACTTATTTTCACTCAAACATTATCAAGTTGAGTTAATATAAATGTGTGGGATGAAAAAATAATTTTATAAGATTCAGTCTCAATGTAAGCCTACTCTATACTATGACTGGGATGATGAACAACTCACATATTATACATAATAATAACAAGATGTTACACTATAAAATTACAAACATCATAGTGTTAGATTATGATTTCATGAGTCCCACTGGAATTATACTATCACAATAATGGATTAAATTATTATTATTTGAATAAAATAATGACTATTACATCTGAGTATTATCTTATTTTTTTCAGTTATTTGAATTAGTTCAAATTAGAACTCAATACAATCAAAATATCATGTTATTTCTTCTATATTACTCCTAAAATGATATAATTTCATTCTTTCTAATAATTAGTTGACATTAGTTAATGAAAGAGTAATATTCTAATAACTTAATGTCACTTAACATGGCATTTTTCATTGGTTTCTAAAACATAAAAATCGCAGGTCATATCCATTTTTATATTATGTTATTTTAATAAATCTATTACCTACATATATATTTCATTATTTTTTATATAAATTTCAAGTATCATGAGAAAAAACAAATTATTTCAATTCATGAACATATTCAATGTTAACAAGCATTTACACATGATCATTACTATTTTTTACGTTATTTGTATATTATTTTCAGAACACAACAACACATATAATGAGAATGACCATAATGAAGTAACATGAACCAATATGTTAATCTTCTTCCTAAAAATTATTTAATGGAAATATATTTATGAATTACCTCAGTTCCAAAATGATACATAGAACATATAATATTTCAATCTCTCGTATTAAAAATTTTGACATATCATTCCCATTCATGTGATCATATTATGTGAAGAAGTAGATATTATTGATACCTAGGATGAGTTCAATTTATAACATATAATTTAAATTAATGACATGATAGACATTCCCTTTATTACATTAATGTGAAAGCTACAAAGATAATACTTTTTTGTTTGGAACATATGATCTGTAAAATATGTCAAATGAAAAAGTCTATAAAAAACTTCTTATTAATCAATATTTATAATATTGGATCCATCATAATATATTTTAATTATTTTGAATAAATTATTTCTAAATTATATGATTGTCTCGGAAGAAACCCATATCTCATGAAACATTATGATTTAGTTGGTCATGGAAAACATAATTGAGTACCTTATATGAAATATCAGTGGAAATGAGATGAATTAATAAAAAATTATTTTAATGATAGTGGCTATCCATGACACTATTTTATTGGTTAATATATTCTAAAAATTTTATTGGAGTTACATGATCATCTAACAAAGGATTCATGTGAACAATACATGATCATTTAACAGCTTAGTGGAACATTATGTGTCATCATATAAGCTTAGATATCAATGAATTCATTAAAAAATATCATACAATGGGATATATATATAGATCATGTATTTTTGTAGGATATGAATTTATCAATCACTCTTTTGATCAAATGATGTGACAAAACAATTCGATTGTAGTTGTCTCAATCACATATGTTGATACTTAGATGGATGGTGGTTTTTTAAAATGAACAAAGTTAATGGATGGTGTCAATAGTTTAGATCATAAAACCAATATTATAAATGTATAAATCATTTGGAAATATATATAGTGTTATGTTACATGGTATCCCACATCAGACATAAAAGTAAATCACCTCTGTATAATTATACACGTAGTTACATCGAGCACATGATCTAGTACATGAGTCGACAAAATGAATCACTACACAAACACATTTCACAAGATATACCACACCCTTGTGTGGTCCATTAGACCCCCACCATTGCAACATATAATTAGATTATTCATTAACATTGAATTATTGGGGGATATATGAATTCATTAATTCACTCACTAGCCGCATGTGGTTGGTAATGTCGACCAGCCTCCCACATGGATTTGCATCGTTGTACCACATGTGTGGTTGAGGTGGGTCCTTGAATGGACATCTAACATATTTTTAATATTGTATCCCTGTATAATTCATATAATAATTATAAGTATGAAATATAAAACCAATTAATTCTAATATAAATATATATTCTATTTTTTCAAATTTATATCAAATAAATCTCAACATCTCATTAAAAATTTAATTTTAATGGTCATAAAATAACATAAATTTTTCTTCACATTATTAAATAATATATACTCCCCAAAGGTATTCACAACATTATCACCACCACCAATAATAATAATATTATTATTATTTTTCATGGTTGTCATGAATCTCCAAATTCATCAACACATTTTAAATAATGTATATGTTTTAACACCATTAACACATGTATTTGAGCTTAATACTACTTCAATAATTTTCACAAACAATGTCACCATTATTCGGTGAACAAAAATTAAAATAATAAAAAATAATTCAAATTGTACTTCATTTATAATAATTAATATATAATAAGTTTATAACATATAAAATGAATCATGATAAACTTAAATAATCAATAACATTATTATTATGAAATGATAAAAAATATCCAAAACAAAAAATAAATTATAATATAGAAAAGAAATATAATACTATAGCGTCACCAAGATCATGATGCAATATAAAAACCCCCTCCAAGACATAACCCTAGGTGAGTCATTTAAAACCGAAAAAACCATAAAACTATTTTTTCTTATGCTTAGTGATTTTCATTATGCTTTTATCAAATTGAATAAAATAAATTTCAATTAATATTAATTTGTTTCATGTTAATTAATTTTATAATTAACATTAAATATTTGAATGTTTTATAGAAATAATTTTGATATATAATATATAAAATTATTCATTTTACATAGTGTGTTTTAATCCAAAATATATATTATATTATAAAGTTTTGTATCTATATTTTACTTCACATTTCCTAGACTTTCCCAAAATATTTATTTTTAATTAAAAATAATTTAATATATGTAAATAAATTTAGATATTTTTAATACATTTTTTCAAAAAATATTTTTTCTGTATCATAATGTCAGAAACATTTTTTTATTTTATTATTAGTTTCTATTTAAATTTCCCAATGATTATATACCTTAATTTTCTTTCCATTACTTATTATATATTCAAAATTTACCCTTCATTGACTATATAATTTTATATATTATTTGATATACATTTAAATATTCATTCATTATATTAATAATTAAATTTTAATTTATATTTATTTTGTTGAACAACTCCATCAATGTAAATTTATTTAGAAATTATACCAAGTCATTATAAATCAAGATTATTTGGAAAATAAAAAACAAAATCGTTCTCATTATATCCCCCATAACAATTTAGTAAATGAAGTCAACCCATTTGAAATAATATATAGTCTTGATGGAATTTAATAATAAAAATATATTATCATTTAAATGAACACCCATAAATAAAAAATCCTATACCTTTAGTAAAAAACACTGACATAGTGGGAAATAACATTTATAAAATTTTCCCAATGTTTAGAAAAATTGAATATAATAATTAATATGAAAATTAATATGGACAATTAATAAGATAAAATGATTAATATTTATCCCATAAATGGTATGGTCTATGTGGTAATTAAAAAAATTAGGATAAAGTAATAAATTGATGTATAATATTTAGAAAACGTATATTTGATGGAGGGATAATGAGTATAAGGAGTAGAAGATGATGGGTTTGAAATAAAAATGGTTCAACTAAAAAAAATATCATTGATTGATCTTGTATAAGAAATATTGTTCACATGATGAAAAATAATGGGGTGTGATATTATGATTAATGAGAGGAAAGATTTTATCAGATAAACGTGAATGAAAATCTTGTTTAAATTAAGAGAATTTTTTTTAAGATTCTATGGAAACATGGAACAAGTCTCAAGGGAATAAGCCACATATATCAATGTGTCAAAATTCTTCTAAAATAAATTATTAATATACATTACTATTTTGAAAGGAAACAATTTTGTATGACTGCATATATTAGTATCTTTGATATATATCCATAAGAAATGATATTTTTTGCAATATCCCATACAGTTGATGACTTATAGCTATAAATGATTCCACTTATGTCTATACACCCATATATAACCATAGACAATCCCGACCATGTATATATGCCTATGGATAAATGTGTTTTTTTATATAGTAACCTATCATAGTCATATTTTAATGAATAAAATATTATTTCATAACAATACACATAAACACATAGAATAAAATATATGATTTTTATTTAGTTATTTTAATAAACCCATCTATAAAAGTAAGGAATATTTCCTGTAGAAAATAAATATATATTTTTATAAGGATATTTAATAGAGAATAATTTTTATAATACACAATTTTTTTTATATATTTCAAATGATAAAATAAATATGCATATCAAAATTCAATTGTAACCATCAAAATAGAAAATATAAATTTTATTTTGGTATATGGTGAAATATACTATATATATATTGAGTTATATTTAGTGACTATAAGAATATGAATATCAATATAATTTACAAATGGGGATCATGATATAATGTTAATTGAAAATGTTATAGGTTCATTTTTTATCTAAATGTAATCATCGAATAATTTTTTATGGAATGTACATTTGAATGACAAATATATGGATGTTTTTCACTGTTCTCTAGATATAACCTAATTTTATAGCATAATATATTTTTAAATTATAAAATAATGATGTATTACCACTTACGAATTATGAATATTATTATCATGCCTAGACATAAATCAACGCATCTTAATTCAATGATTTTAAATAAATATATATTTTACTGTGATTTTCTGATTGAATGATCTCATTTTCATATGGGAAAAAGTATATATAGACAGTATAAGATTAATAAAACCACTAATATGATAGGAAAATATTTAAAATCTGGTGGTTTAACATATTTTATTTTAGTATATACATAAAAGTTTTTTTCATTTATAAAATCCACTAATAAGAAATAATATATCAAGATCTATTAATAAAATTATATAGTTCAGCATCTCTTTACATTGGCCACATATGTCACATTAAGAGAAATGATAATTATCCTCTTAATGAATTAAATTTATTAGTCCATAATTGATGTTCATAATGCAATGTAAAATTTGGTAATTAATTTTAAATGACAACATGGGTAGGATTTTTATAGGGATATATAATTTTCTATTAAGGCACACAAAGAGATTTTAAATGAAATGACACTCTGTATATACTTTAAAAAGTTTTATAATATATGTATTTTTAATAGGTGGGTTTCCTATCTCATATATGTATTTTCCCATATCTATTTTTGTAAATATACATAGAATTAGAAACATCATACATTGATAATAATGTTACAAAATCATTTTGTTTATCCAATTTATAGTTGTTTGGTATATTTCATATCATGTCATTTGTTGATAATTAAAAATGGTATTATATATCACCTCATATAAGGAATATAACATTAAGGATCTCAATTGATCTACATTGAAGGATTTTATAATCATAAGAAGATAAAAAATGTTATCAACTTATTAATTCATGAGATTAATGTCATGTTCTCTTCCATAATGGTGATTAACATGTTATGTATTAAATAAAATTATTTGTCTCCACTCAAGATTCATGAATTTATTATTTGTTATTTTATATTTAAATAAATTTTTTCCTAAGGATACACGATATATTTGACAACGATAGCACATGGAAAAATTTTTTTGTTTATTATACATCTTTTGGAAGTAGTTATAGTGAAAGATGTGTTTCATTTATATCATCACAGATCCCACTGTACCTTAATTAGAATTTATAATTCTGTATTTGATATATTATCAAAATGTTTTCAATTTAATATAAGTTCAAGGGGTGAAAATTTTTGTTTTATTGATTGGGGATTTAGTTTCCTGAAAAACATCGTTCATATCCGATGTTTTTAAGTGTCTATATAATATGACATTCAAATATTTAGGCACATGTTATTACATATAATGTTATATATAGAAACTACTCTTTATAAATTCATTAAAACGTTTTAGAAGTATTCAAAATAGGATTATATATGATTTTGAATGATACTAAATAAAATATTATATAAAAAGAAATCTAATAAATTAAAGGAATCATTAGTGGTAGTATGATACTGTTAAGGATATATATTATTTCAAGTGTAAATTAATTTATGTGTTTGACAATATGGTTTTTAATGAAAATATATTTTTATATAGTGTGAAATTTTGAAATATGGTATATCATATTGTTTTGTAAATTTAATATTGTAATGAAATATATTTTTACGATATTATCTAAACATATCAAATTATAAGATATATAAACATTTAAATACATTGAATAGTGTGATCTATGATTTACATGGGATTGAGATTGGTAATGATAGAAAAAAGTTATGTTATAATTATTCATGTATCTTATACTAATGTATACCATCATTTATTCATTTTGTATAACGATGAAAATTTATGATAAATTATATTTATTCCATAAATTAGATACACTAGGACAAATGTTTATAAACTGTTTTTAAATAGTCTTTGTTCAACAATTATTTCAAAATAGGTGAGTAAATTTTGGGCTGGTTAAGAATTATTCTAATGAAAATTTGAAGGTTATAATGGAAATGAAAAAGTTATTCATACTCAAGGGTACCCTGTATCAATTCTACATTCTTCCCTCTCTTGCAAAATAAATTTTAATTAATGATACTAGAAAAACATGGTGGAATGGAATGTCCAATCCAATTTGTTTTTTGCAAAATTATGATTGTGGAAAACCCATAGTGGTTAGAACTAATCTATTTCCAATATTGGATATTTATCATCCTTTGTGAATGGAATTGAACATGATAAAATATTTCTATTATATACAATGATAATTATTATTACATTATTTCAGAAATGAAATTCATTTGTGATGTTTATGTGAAATTAATATAGATTCATTAAATATGGAAAATTAATATATATATATATATAATAAATTTAAATAAGATATATTTTAATGATAATGTAATTTTTTTTAAAAACAATTATTTCTTACTAAATATTATATAGTGTACTTGATAATGGGAAGGAAATGGAGTGGTTTATTTTAGTCAGGATTCATTATCGAGAGGAATTGAGAAGCGAACATATTAAAACATCTATTAAACCATCAAAGATGGTAGAATTTATATGTATAAATACTTTTTTAAAATATAAATAGATTTACTGTAATTATTTATGAATAATGAAGAAATTCATTACTATAAAGAGAGTGAAAGAATAACCAAAAATTAACATATAAGTTCATGGAAATCCATTAGCATATGATCAAATGTGATCTGCACATTCCATAAATTTCCAGTATAATAAATTTAGATAAATAAATTATATAATTCTATAAAAATATTATATATATTAGATTTATAATAATTTTATTTGGTTCATTTATTTTAATTTTGGTGAGTTTTAATGTTTAATTTTTTTTATTCATCGAACGTTTGTTTATTGGTTTTATGGTTGGTTACCATGAGTATAATTATGATATTTCATGTAAATAGGGTGTAAAAGACAAGAATATTAATAAAATTATAATAATATGTTTACATAATTGTAAATATTCTCATATATCATATTGTTTTTTTAAATGGATGTTTCATTTTATGAAATTTTACTAATAAACATTTAGTTTATTTTTGTTGGATTTCAATCTTCATAAACTACTTCTTTAAAAAAATTATTAATATATATATATATATATATTTGTTGAAAATATATTAAAATTATATTACATATATTACAAATTTTTATCAATTATTATTGTTTTATTATTATACTTGAAGATGGTGATGTAAAATTAATATTCATCATCCATGAAGACGGTGAATCAACATTTCATGTATGATGTTTTCAATTCCATGCTAAAATTGTAATATATGTTAGTTGATGGTGAATATTCCATTAACATAATAACATTTCAGTATATATTTGGTACTTGATTTACTAGGTCACATTAGATAGTGGGGAAATGGATTAGGTAGAGGAAAGAAAGTATTTACATCTGAATGTGGAGGATTTTATACCATGAATATATTCTCTTTGAAAATCTCCTTAACAAATTGGGTTTGGAATTTGGTCTATAATAGATGAACTTAGACAAGGGGAAGTGTTTTATGATGTTTATTTGATAGAGTTTATATAATCAAAAAATCGTGGGAGGTATGAGGAGATGGGTGTTTAGGGGTGGTATTTATATAGGGAGTGGGAGAATTTTTTTAATTTAATTCATTTGATTATTATTTTGGATTAATACTATCAATAGTTATAATTCATATGAATAAATAAGGTTAATGGATCATGAGATTTGTAATTGATGGTTTATTAAATCATCCATATATCATCCATAATTCTAAAATTCATGTACTTTCCATATACCATAAGTTATCATATTTTACTATTCACCAAAAAATTTAACAATTTTAGAAAACACCCACAAATACACCGGAATCATTATTCAACATCTATATATGAAATATTAAATCTAATTTAGGAAAAAAAAATTAACTGTATAATATATTTAATTTAAATTATAATATTATTTCATTCATGAAATATATATTGTAATATTATAACCAATTTTATGACACCTTGAAACTATAATTACATTATCATAGAGTTATATTAAATTTAATATTAAACATTTTAATTATGAACATATAATATTAATGTTTTTGTTAAAATAACTACATTATTTAATAAATTCTAAATAAACATTTAAATTTCTAAAAAATTCTAAAAATTAATTTACCATTTTTAATTTTTTTAACTTATTCATGAAATAAATATATATTATATTATAATTTATAAGATACATAAAAAATATTAATATTTTTATATGGGAGTTTTCTATTATAATAGCAATATTACTATTTCTAATTGTCATATTAGCATTCTTACGATGATACTAATATTCCAATTGTCAGATTTCTAATTCTCATAATGATTACTACATCATGTGAATACCAATTATTTCGTTATCTAGTATGTACTACATTATTCCAATGTTATATATACATTCAAATTTTATATGAAAATTTTATTATTTATTTTATAATTAGTTAATAGGCTTTATTTGTGATTACATAAATTTGAGTGGATCGATCATATAAAAAAAATATAATTATTATATTGTTTTCCTTTTATCATCCCACAATAATATTTGGAATTATAATTGGTTTTTCATTAACTAATATATCATTATAATTTTATAATGATAATATTTTTAATTGTTTCTCTGTGTAACATATGTTCTTTATACGACATGACATAAGTTCATAAGGAAAATATCATTGATAAATTTTGTGGTCATTACTTTTTCCCTCCTTATGAAATTTATCCATAAAATTTTATTTTTAAAGTCTATGGTGAAAATAGGTGACAATTCTTCTCTTTCATCATATCATAATGTTCCCTATCCACACTTTATATTTAAGGTTCCTTCATAGTACATTGACATAGGGTACAGTCATGATGCACATAACATTCTATATATGGTATAATATCTTCACTATATACTCCCAGTAAGATATATCATTTTATTTCAATACCACCTCTGAATTTATTAAACGTGGGGTAATTATAAGTTAATTCCTCATCAAGGATCAATGGAATATATAATGTACTTCAGATATAGTTATTGGATGTGATAGTCGATAGTACACATCTTTGACATGAGCTATAATATTACGATGTTTAATATACATGTGACTTATATTTCAATTATTACCAAATATCATAAATCCCTTATGTGGATATATAATAAGGAATTACATTTCTCCAACATCAAAATATAATTCACATCAATGATTATGGTCATATTTATTCTATCAAAAAAATTTCTACCCTAATATTTTGTTGGATGGTCTTCACCGTTTTATTAATTTTGATAACCATTTTGGCTCTTAATAGATTTAATTATCCATCTTGGTTCGTTGATGTAGGGGTTCTATATATTTTCCCTTAAAGTACATTGTATAGAGAAATTTTGATTGTTGATTGGAAATTATTATTGTATGAGAACACAACTATAGGTTGATTCTTTCCCTATCATGTTTTTATCTCTATATAATATGCAATCAAGATTTCATAAATACCATGTATAGTCCACATAGATTGGAAATCTTTTTGAGAAAGATATGTTATACCTATGTTTTGAACTGTGTTTAATTTATGTTGGAGAACATTCAAAAAATGAAGGTAAATCTAGAATATCGATTGAAAAAAAATTATAAGGGTGACCTATATAGCCTCAACACTTCTATAAAGATTATCTATGTATGCTGGTAAAGTAATATGTCCACTAAAATTGAAATAATATAATATTTAAATGTAATACAACATATAAAAATCCATATAGAATTATTTCATCAATAAGTATTTAATATTCTGATTAAAAACGTTATAATGATTTTTCCCATTTCAATGTTGGTATGGATAATGGTTGCATCACCAAATTTATACATTTTCCATTCATAATACATTTGATAACATATTAGTAACTTGGATATATAGTCAGTGATCTCATTCTTCATATTTTCCCACTAATAGTTCTCTTAGATATCTCGTTACATATGTGTGCTCCCAAGGAAAATAGGAGAATTTAGGATTTGTGATCCATTTATAATGTATTTTATTATATAAAAATTATATTATAAAAATATTAATGATGAAGATATAATTAATCATTATTTATGAATTTTTAACTCCAATAAATTCACATGTCTTTTAGCATTATCGATTTTTATAAATTTCCATGTCATTTCTTTAAGAGTCCATTATTTTTCCTATAATGGATGCTTGGAAATATGTTTTGAAAGGAAATATGATGTACCATAATATATGATTTCCATGATCATATATTTAATGTATATGAATATTGGAGGATTATAAATTATCATAATTTATAATTTTATAGTATCATATATAATTAGAGCATCATCCGCTTTAGTATATGTTTCATTTTGGTAGTTGAATCAGTATTCATAATTATTAATTAGATCTAACTATTTTTTGGGGAAATATTAACCACTTTATCTATGAATTTATTTTTAGGATCTTATATTCACTATATATCTCACACTACACCCAATAGTGATAATTCCTATATATTTTCTACTTGATGATTACAACCACCAACTCAAAATCACATGTAAGATATTTTTTATCATAAAAATTAAACTACCTTGAGGCATTGGCAAAACAATAGTATATTTTCATTAGTAAATATCCTAATAAATAATTTAATTGCAATACGTATGTCATAAATACGTCAAAATTAATTTCTAGTGTGAGTATTAGTGATGTGATAGGCCTATTTTTAAACTCATTGATGTAGTATTCACTTTCATTGGTTTGATAAACATTACACCATTTTCAGAGATCTTGGTTATTGTATTTCAAAATCTTGATATGTTCTTCAAAAAAGATATTAATTCATATACATATATATCAAATAAACTACATATCCCAGTTAAAAATTCTACTTTAATCCACACCTCAATAGTAGTTTTTTCAGTGGGTATATAGATATTCATTTATAAGTGATAACCTACCATAATAATGATAATTACTCCATAAAAACTCATATCTAATATATTTATAATATAGTGTATCCATTTAAAAATTCATTTAAATGGTATCAAAATACACTTCAAGACCCACCTTACCTATGGACTATATCCAAATATTCTTGAAAAAGACTACTATTAGCATTTAAAGGTAATATTAAAATACAATATTCATTAATTTCATTAATATTTATGTAGAATTAGCGAGTCTGTTGGGAATCACTATAAAATAATATGGTCCATACCTATTTCAGAAGTTGGTCTTGGGATTATCTTCCTTCCATGCCTCTAATTACTGATATCATGAAAAAAGGTCCCTCGAAGAGAAATACATTGCCACATGAAGCTGATCAAATAAGTCCTCTATCCATTGGAGGAGATATTTCTTTATCGTTTTTTATATTTTCATTATAATTAATGAATAACGATATTGATATATCCATATTCTTGAAGAAGAAGAAGAATAATGGAGAACCCAGTGGTGAAGCACTTTGGATTATAAAACCTTAGCATAGAATCTCTTTTAACTAATTATTTATTACCTCAAACTCAATGGTTGATATCATGTAAATAGTATTTTATATAGAATTTGATTTAGTTATATGATCAATAGAGAAATAAACCTCTCCATATAGATGAATACCTTCAAATTCTTCTTTGAATAGATAAGTGTATTCCTTCAATATGGGAATTTCTTTGAGAAATATCTAGTCATTTGTATAAATTATTTGAGCTATGTATTATTTTTTATTTGGAAACAATATCCAAATTTAATATAATTAATCGAATGGAGATTTATAATTTTCGATACACATGTATAGAATTGGGGGATTCCTCTAGATGTAATGAATGCTCTCCCTTTCTCAATAGTCGATGTTGTGTTTTCATAAAGATTTACATTCCATAAAAAAGTTTCAAACATCAATAAACTATGTAATATAATAATTTTGGGGAGTTTCAGTTCACAACAGTTAACCAGATATGAGTTATACACTTTGGATGCAATTATTTTTCCTTTAATATTATAACAAATATATTTAACCAAAAATATTTTGAGGTGGTGTTCAAATAGTTATAAAAAATTCCTGGATATAGAAGAATGTGTATAACTATAATAAAAATGTACCATATCTATTGAAGAAATAACAACCATCATACGTATCAAAAAATGATACTTGTGCTAAACCTCAGCAGTAGTGATAATATATCCCATTCATCCCATTCATGAAGGTTTTTGTTGTAAATTTCAGGCGAAGTACCATGGCATAGTGGATTGGATTTCATAATTCCAATGTTCAATGTAGTTGATAATTTTCACTACTTGGTTTATATTTTTATAAAAATTATTTTCTTATTATGTATTAGTGGTCATCATCATGTTAATTTAGAAATAATTATATCTTCTCCCATATCTTGTATATTTTAAGCAACTACTAGTTCAATATAGATTGTTCATGGGATTATTCGTACCAAACATTTGTCTTGAGAAATGCTTGTTTTTAATTCCTTCATGGGATTTATCATTTGATCCTCCAATTATAAACTCCATTTTTACCTTTTATCTATGATTCCACGAGACCACAAGGAGTCTGGAATTTCCATCTCATAATTAAAGGAACACCAAATAATCTCTTCAAGGTTATCAAAATTGTAAATCAACAATTCATTTCGTAAACTCAGATTAATCTAGTTAAGATATAATTCAATACAATTTGATTCTTCATAAATACATTTATATGTATCCAACATTCATAGTAATTGTTTTCTCATTGTCTCTGATAGAATTGTAATCAATTTTCTTCATTCTGAGGAACTCCCTCTCTATCTTATGATAGACAGTTCTTGAAAATATTTATTAATAATTATTTCCATGATTAGTTCATATAAAATATTAGTACTATCCTCAAATGATTTTTTTTATTTCTATCATACAATAGTCATCTAATTAATCAATATGATAGACCACATGAATAATTTTCCCTTATTTTAAGCAATGAAGGACAATGAATATCTTCTCGATGGATTAAATACATTGTTTTGAAATGAGGGGATAAAAAGACCCACCAAAGATACATTGTGTTGTTTACAGAATTTATTCAATAATAACTAAATCTATCATATGATAAGGGTGAATCCCATGAAATTAATGTTATTTGTCATAAGAATATCCGGTTCTTCTTGTATTTTCATGATGTTATGAGATACTATTCCCATCATATTTTGAATTCCATCCAACAAATCATCACATTTCCATTCAAATTGATTATTGAAAAAGTTAAACCCATTTCCAAGTAACAACTAAGAAAAATAATTTACAATTAGGGGTACTTCAATACATGTCTAAAAAGGATTGAAAATTGAATCTTTTAATGTAAAAGGATAAACATGTAAATGAAATGTGTATCCTAAAATTTGATTTTGTATTCTTCAATATAGGTTATTAATAGTTATAGAAATAAGACAAGGGTTATTAGTATTGTTTTCAAGTCTGAATCACCATAAAAAGTAGACCACCCTATGATACTAACTATATAAAACCTTCCCATTTACAAAAACTGTTACATGATTCTAAGAAAAATTAATCAACAAATACACACAAAGGACCACAATGGTTATTTACTCATGTAGATTAAGTACATAATTATAAATAATGTAACTAAAATAAAACATCATTTTATTTATCTCCATAACAATTTAATAACACCTTATGTTCTACTATAATTTCATATGATATCTTGAGGATTATACAGACAAAATTGGATGAGCTACAAATCCAGATAAGGGAATAAATGTTGGAATGACACATAGAATAAGGATTAGAAGACATAACATGATGGAATTAAATAGAATGAATCATGAATAAAAATATATAATAGTAACATATAAATAATCTGATCATGTGATCTTGGAATAATAGGAATGTTGAAGAAACATATAACAGGGTGTAAACATGAGTGAAATCATAGCTTCTATGATTGTATCAAATGGTGGAAGAAGTCCCATGATAGATTATGATTACTCTGTAATCTCATAAATGTATTCTCAAGAGAATAATAATTACCCAATGAATTAGAGATTTAATTTTATATAACAATCATATCATTTTCATTCATATGTGGTCCATAGAATGGTTCAAACATAGGGAATAAAAAAACTAGTTACTTGTGGAATGAAATAGGTGTCGTAATCATGTGATGTGGAATTAATAATCGGTGTCTCATAATGGTGTCCATTAATGAATGAATATAAATCCTATATATATATTAATAAGATTATATAGGCATATATCATGAGATACTATGTCCATGTAATGTAGAAAAATTTAGAAATATTGTTTCTGAATCTTTAGAAACGAGGCACGTTAATCTGGTTTAAGGGAAAACAATAAAGCGTCGTTAATGTATAAAAAGAATAAATATTTCTCATAAAACTAGCAATTAAATAATATGTTTTTTGTATAAAATGTGTGACTTTAAAAAAAATTCCTAGGAATGATAATGGAGTGTACATGAGATTTGGTAATTGGTAGATAAATTACTTTTATTCGGGCTTACATATCGAGAGGAATGTAGAAGGGGACCTTTTAAGACATATATTTCACCACCAATGCATGATGATTTGATTTAGAATTTTTTTGGAAATATGTAAATAGAAATTAGAGGTGGAATAATAAATTTATGAAAATATAAACTGGTCTAGAAATAGAAAAATGTAACCCAATTGTAAATTGGAGGTTCAAGGAGATCTGTTAACTTATTTCTGAATGTGTTCTTCACTTGAACATACTATCCAAGTTAATAAAATTTCTATTATTAATTCCTTAATTAAAAACCTATTATTTATTTATTTTAATTATTATAATTTCATTCATTTAATTTATGGTCATTTATATGATTTATAATGTTTAATTTTGTTGTTTAAAGAGTGTTTGTATAATTCCCAAACCGTAAACATTACATATTATTGAGTTAAGTCAAGAATTAACATTGATCATATTTCTGGTTTAGGGATTTAGAGAATTATTCCATTAATATTACATAACAAAATATGGAAATAAAAAGAGGACACTTTAATCCTTATTTTTTTCTTCCAAACATAATACCATATAAAAAGATTCATGATTTCTTTTCATGTTTAATCCCTATAACTTTTCCTTGATTCCATCCTTGACTGTATTCTACCATAAATCATGTGAAATCATTTAAAAACAAGGGATTATAAAAAATATCATATGGTCATAAGAATTTATAAATACCATTATACTATTAAAAACCCAGTAACACATTTAATGTTCTTTGAGCTGCTAAAACAAAACATTTTCACATGAATAATATGTTTTCTTTTTTTCTTAATGAGAAACACTAAAACAACTAGTAAGAAATTAAAACTCTTTTCGGTGACTTATAGAATCATATAAATAAAACCCTTTCAAATAACTCCATTTATAATTACAATATAGTTTACATACAAACAAGAAATCTATAATGGGTATCACCCTTCATAGAAGCTATATCAGGCTGACCCCTGAGCTATAATAAGGATTAACCCTTTGAATAAGTTGTGTCAGGATAACCATGATCAATAATGGGGTTCAACCCTTCATGTATTCTATATCAATCTCATCCATAAGCTATAATGGAGATCATCCATTCATATAATCTATATCGAACTCAAGTTTTAAATAGATTGCACATTTACAATTTCATAAATAAAACACTTTCATCATAAAACCCAATTTTTGAATGCTTCTTCAAATCCTATATAAAAAATAATTCCATATAAAAAAACAATTTTCATTTATAAACCAATTTTCAATATCCATATACTCAAATAAAGGATAACATATTTATTTTCATTTTAATAGACATTAAGGCATATGGGAGAATTCATTTATCAAATAACTATTATGATAGTGGAGAAGTTGTTGTCATCATATGCATTAAAAACTATCATTTATTCATTTTTTTAATGAAATTAAACAGAATCGTATAGAAATATTCCTTTTTAAATATTTTAAATAAATTAATGATTGGAACTAAATGTATCTTATATTCCTTTATCTCGCATATAATTAAATATGTAATTTATTATCATGAAGGAAAGACTTGACAATTGAATCATTTAATGTTTAGGATTTCTTATACCAAATTGATAATTGAAATATTGAATTCCATTTTAAAAAAATAAAATTTATATTTATAATATATGGATATTAAATGTCATATTTTATGTATATAAACCTTATAAAAGAATTAATGTCCATGATATCAAAAAATTACTCAATTAAAGAAGATTGAGATGAAGTCACTTACCTTGAATCAAACTTGTCTCATTCGTTATATAACATTCAGAATAATAAACATAGGATAATTTATTCTCCCTTTATAACCATCATAAAGATTATTATTAATTTTATATCACTTCTTACAATATGGTAGTAATTAATTTATTATTTGAGTTCATATCCAATATTTTTTCGATATTCGATATTAGAGTAAAAAAATGAACATGTTTTCATTAAAATAATCCAAGTGGTCATAAGTCCATTAAATAGAGAATATTAATCATTATTTAAATATAATATATATCCATTATATATTTATTTAGAATTATCCATAAGATTTTATGATATGAAATGAAATGCATCGTTCATGGAGATAATAGGTCGTACGTACTCATGAACGCTACTTTCAATTATTTTTCATATTAAATGATTAATATTAAAATTATATAAATATATATTATAATACAATTATTATAATGGTTTCATATATGTATCATATGATTAATACAACCATCTTTTATTAATTTCATGTTAACATAGATGTGTCATATCAAAATGATGGTCTGGTAGTCCTCACTTCCTCAAATGAAATTATCGTATTTACACATTAAAGAAAGCATAATTATATGTTGAAAATTAAAATTATATATTAATAGGGAAAATAAAAATCTAATATATATCATATATAAATATATTTCCATCATAATGAACATTATTAAATGTGGTAGGACAGAATTTAACAACCATCATTTCGTGAGGCAATAGTTCACCATAGAGAGAAACAATATATTCTATATCCATTAGATGGAAGTGGGTGTAAGTGTAGGTATATCACATAGATGGAAGAAAATCCATAAAAATTTAAGATAATAATGTTTTTATAAAATAAAATAATAAATTAATGTTATGGTGTTGGTGAAGGAAAATAATCAAAATGAGCTTTAGTGTTGGTGTTACCTATAAATTGGGTAACTATTATTGATATGAGAAAAAAATGCTTCATTGAGATTCTTTCTGACCAAAGTGATTCTTATAAGATATATTTAGATATTTATGGAGCTAATTAAAAAATATTTTGGATGATCTATGTGGCTTGAGATGTTTGAGTATATATATAGATTTAGTGGCCTTATATAAGAGATCGAAGGGGCACATTAGGAATGCCTGGAAATATTATTTTATTATAAATCCATTTTCAAATTATAATATTTCCAAAGTGATATATTTTGATTATAATATGAGTAATATTCAAAATACATATATTAAAATAGGTTTTAGAAATGTTTCGTTCACAAAATCTACCTTATCATTTAGTATTAACTTCTAGTTAAAAAAATTTACTCCTACCATGTCTTCTTGTATTTGCATAATATATGGTTACAATATTTACTATAAAATGTCAATAAAAAAACAAGAGGATCATTAATTACATTATTAACATTATATATGTATTTTTACCAAATTAATGATTTTTAATACTATAATATCATTTAATAAATTTTTTTTTTTGAAAAAAACATTTTTGTCAAATTTCACAGTATTTAGTAATAGATTTTTGTTAAAGTATTATCAACTTTATTCCTTCAAACCAATGCAATAAAATAAATGGTAAAATGTCATAATAATCCAAAATATTATTTATGGCTTCAAAATGTTCATATGATATTTAATTAAATATTTTTAATAATATTTATTTTAATCATTCACTAATAAGGTAATCCAAATATCATCATTATGTTAGAAATATATTTATTTTTTAAAAGTATTAAAATTATAAATATATTGAAATTATTTATGAAAATTATTTATATTTTTAATATTTATTTATAGTGAAAGGTATCAGTTATATATGCTAATATTAATAGGGTTTTAGTAAAATATACTTGTTTTGTTTTGATTCTCTTTACATGAAATTAATTATTATAACTTTTCATTATCAAAATAAAGTGGATCCATGTGGTCCAAAAATTTACCCATTGTTTCCAATTATTAGTCATATATAATTAAATAAGATTAAAAATTTGATAGTTTTGTTTTATATTATGATAATACTATTTTTAACCCTTATTTTCAACATTTACTCATTAACAGTGGTCAATAATAAAATTATTAAAGTTATTATTAATAATGTCTAAAATTAAAAGTTATTTATTTAAAAAAATTGGATCTTATAATTCTAAAAATGGAATTTATTTTTCAAAATTCAAAACATAGAATTTTTAGGAAGTAAATTAAAATTAATTTTTTTTGACAAACCCTAAAAGAGGGTATTAAAGAATTAAAAACAATAAAAAAATGTACATGTTTTTATGTACAATTTAAATGTAAAAATATATAAAATTAAGATAATTAGATAAAAATATAAAAATATTAATCCATTTACACATTAAATAATATTAATATGACAATATATCTATATTAATTACGTGAATATTCAGCTTTGAATTAAAATGCATTATTTTTCACCATTCATAAAAACATTATTTTTATTAGAAAAATTCCTAAATTACAACCGAAGTAAATTTAAATTTATCTATTTTAAAGTATTTGTCCCTTTTATCATATATAACTTATAAAAGAATTTTTTTATAAAAAAATGTTTCCCTATCAACTGGAAGTATAATGACTATTCTAAAATTTTATAGTTTTTTATGATTAAAATTGGATTCATTTATATTTTATGCCTCTAAAATTAATTGGATAAATGTAAAAAAAATTAAAAATTTATGTAATATCAATATATTGTTATTTATATTAATTAGTTCCAATACTATGTTTAGGCGTTAACTTCCATTAAAAATTATAAAATTATAATTGAATTGTGTTTTGGTATAACATAGTGTTGTGTGAAACATAAGATTATGGAGAAACCAATTGTTGTGTGTAGGGTACACAATTAGAAAATGTTTCATTTTTAACATAAAATTAAAATCTCATTCATGAATATTAATAGATATACAAATTTATTATACTATAATACTTGTGTTATTACATCATTCCGCCCTTTTGGAATGTGTGTCCTATAAATTTTAAAATTGGGCTTATAAAACTCATTGAATATACACATTTTAAAAATATTCAATACAATTATATGTTTAAATGAAAGAAAAAATAAGTACAAAGGTCACTCTATATAACTCGTTCTTGTGTTCTATATTGGAAAACATGGAATTGGATGGAAAACTAAGTGCCAAGTTCTAATGAAGAGTGGTAGAAAAAATTATAATGATAATGTTAACTATAAGAAAACAATAAAAATGTGATGCTTTAAATAGTATTTGATTTCACATTTGGAAAAGTATGAATATTTTTTTTATTTGAAGGTCCTTTTCAAATTGTTTAGGAATTTTTTTATGATATTGGTTAATACCATAAAGAAACATACATACTTGTCATGTAGAGTTTCATCCTTTTATAAATATCATTCATAAACTAATATTTATCCAAATGATGGGTATTCAAGATGACATGGACCCACATGAAGTTCTAGAATAAACTTCAGGAGAATAACCTAATCCAAAAAAGATGAGTCCTATATTACCCTAGTCTTTAGATGTTAACAAAACCCAAAATGGTTAGTACAATATCCATTAATCCCCCGAAAATAATAATCCATTATAAAAATAATACTACTTTTATTCTATAAAATTCCACAAAAAATACCCGAATGTTCAAGAAAGACCGTTTAAAATATAATTAACCTTAATATTTCTGTAAATAATACAAATTACATTTGAAACCTAAAATTCAAAGGGATTTCATTAAATAGTATTCCATGATAAATCCGAACATTATCTCCAAATAACATAGAGTATTAATAAAGTTTCATACATAAAAGTAAATAATCTAATCACATATTATTCCTTGAAAAATTACACAAATCTCCATATGTCCACGATAAAAAATAGATTCTTACAAAATAAAATTCCACTATTAATCATCAAATTAAATCCCATAGTAATCAATTTTATATAGGCATATTGTGTCCCCAAATGTGTGCACACCTTCCAAAACAACATTAATCAATTAATCCCTAGATCATCTTACATTACCAAGGATGTTCATTTGATTAAATTTATATTACCAAAAATTGAACATAATCCTGATCCATAAAACCATTTATCTAAAATGAATAAGTAACTCTAACCAGGGACTTCATTTTGGCTAGCCTTTTGAGATATATCCCAGTGGTACTTTAGTTATGGCTTTGATTCATGCATCATTTTCTGACATGACAGGTTGTCACATTGTCTTCTTCTTGTCCTATTTCAAAAAAAAATTTTATTACATTCCTAAAAACGTTATAAAATCTTAAAAAACAATAAAAGTTATTTTTATCCTCAAAGGATTTCTCAAACATCACATATTACATCCTAAAAAATATTAATCTATAATTTCTTCAAAGTGGAATTTCACCAAAATACCATTAGTCTCCTTAATATTTTAGATTATAACATCCAAAAATGAGTTTCTATGACATTGAACATGTGATCTACTATAAAATTATAAATTATTGATGATATACCTAATCCTTTAGAAAACTCCATAATATCCAATAATGTTTAAACCATCCATTGATACCAACTAAAATACCACAGCCTTAAAAGTTACATAATCTTGAGTTAGGTCATGATTTCGCATTGAAGATCTTTTCAAGTTAAGAGATTTAGAAAATTAGGCCATAACTAGTACATAAAAAAATCATAGAAATACAACGTGGACACTTCCAATGGGATTTTATTCTTCCCTAAAATAATAACATTTAAAAATAAACATGGTTTCTATTCATAATTAATTGTCATATATTTTCCTTGATTTCATCATTGACTCTATTCCCCCATAAATACTTCCAAAGCATTAAAAAATATGGTATGATCCCAAAAATCACAGAAAGGGACATAATAAAAAAACCATTAGTTTAGTTAAAATATTTTTAATCATTCAATTTTATTTCAGGAGATTAAACAAAACATTTTATCATGAATAATACTCATACTTTTTTCTCAATGAAGAACACTAAAACCAATATAAAGTAATTAAAATTCCAAAAGATGACTTAAAGCATAATATACAAAAATCCCAATAATACATCATACAATTTGAATAACAATATGGTTGTATTCAAAATTATAGATCTATAATGCGGATCACCATTGATATAAGTAATATCAGGCTCTCCTATGAGCTAAAACAGGGATCAACCCTTTGTATAAGTTGTGGCGGGCTCACCCATGATCTATAATGGGGCTCAACCCTTCGAATAAGCTATATCGGGCACACCTATGGGCTGTAGTGGGGTTGAACCCTTCATATATGTTATATAGGCATCACATATTTCATATATTCCTCATGTACCATTTCATCAATAAAACACATTAATCATAAAACCAATTTTTTGAAAGCTTCTTTTAATCCCATATAAATTATTTTTTGTATAAATAAAGAATTTTTATTTAGAAAAAAAAATTCAATTAAAATACAACCAAATAAATGAAAATGGATTTCATTTCATTTTAAATGACATTTTGGATTATAAAGGAAGCAAAATATCAAATTAACGGTTATGGCAGTAGAGAAATCGTTGTCACTCTATGCATTAACAAATTTTCTTTTGTATATTTGTAAGGAAAATAAAACTCATCATAAAAAAATATTTCTCTTGAAAACATTTAATGAAATTAAATTTTGGGATAAAATTTCCATTATATTTATTTAATACCCATATAAATAAATATTTAATTTAATATCAAGAAGAAAATATTTGAAATTAAATCTCTAAATAATTAAGGTGTCCCAACCCACATTGACATTTTAAATATTAAGCTCAATAATTTAATAAATAAAATTAGTATAGAAAAAATGTGGATATGTAATGACATAATGTCTATAGATAAAACTTATAAAATAATAAAGGTTGATATTATAAAGAAACACCTTAATTATAGAATATTGTGATGAAGACACTTACATTGAATATGACATGCTTCGTTCATTCTTGAATTTCTTGAATAATATATTCAAATTAATTTATGAAACATTTTAATGTTTTTTTTCATTTTATATATCATTTTACCTTGTTATATATACTAGTTAATTATTATATTACACATAGGACGTTTTTTTAATGTTCTGTATTTGAGTAATAAAAGAACTTGTTTTGATGAAAATGATCCATGTGGTAATAAGTACATTATATCCCGAATATTATTAATTATTTAAATATTATATATATCTATTATATAGAATTATTTATAATAGTCCACAACATATGGAGATAAGAAATGAAATGCATGATTCATGGAGACAGTTGGTCGTACGTACACATAAACTCTACTTTCATTTCATTTTCATGTTAAAAGAATAACAATAAAATGATATAAATATATATTATAATACCAGTATTATATTTTTATCATGTATGTATCATAGGTTTAATAAAACAATACTTTATATCTACCATTTATATAATTAAAGAGTCATATCATTTTGATGGTGCAGTAGTCCACACTTCCTCAAATTAAATTATCATATTTACACATTTACGGAAGCATAATGATAAATTGAAAATAAAAATGTTCGAATAGTACAGACAATAAAAATAAAATATATATCATATATAAATAGAGTTCTATCATAATGTACACCATGAGAGGTGGTAGGATAAAATTTAACAATAATCGTTTTATGAAGTAAAAGTTTTTCTTATAGAGAAACAATATGTTTTATATCCATTAGATGAATATGTGTGTATATGTAACTCTAAAACATAGAAAAACAAAATCCTAGATTATTTATGAATTTTTTTATAAAATAATATAATAAATAGAGGATATGGGGTTTGATAAAGAAAATAAAATAAAATAGTTTTAGAGAAGAAGCTACCTCTAAATCGAATAAATTATATTGATTTGAGACAAAAGGATTCATTTAATTGTCTTCTAACCAAGTTGAGTATTCCAGTAAGAATTTATATATGTAAGGAGATTATTATATTAAATTTCAGACGATCCATGTGTCTATAGTGGTGTGACAACGTGGGTAGAGGTGGTGACCTTTTATAAGAGAGAAAACGGGCACATTAATAATATATTGAAATATTATTTTAATATAAATTTATTTTTATATTAAATAGTTATAAAGTGATATATTTATAGTATTAGATGAGGATGGATATAAATAATCTCAACCAACAGGTATTAGATAATTATTGGTAAATAAGATTCCCGTATCATTTAGCTTTAACCGATAGTTAAAAACATAAACTCTTAGCATGACTTCTTGTATTTCAATAATATCCGGTTACTAGAGTTAATATAAAATTTTAATAAAACCACAATCAGATAATTAATGACATTTATACAATTATATAAGTCATTTTACCTATTAATATTTTTTTGACAATTATAACAGTTAATAAAATATTATTTCTTTCAAAAATCCCTTTTTGTTAACTTTGAAACTATTTAGTAATTGATTTCTGATAAAGTAATGAAAACAAGATTCCATTTATGAAATTGAATTATCTCAAAGATAAAATATCAATGTAATGAATAAAATTATTTGGTGGAATAAATATGTTCATATTATATTTATTATAGTTTTTACAATATCATTTATTTGAATGTTTCATTAATAATGTAATTAATTCATCTTCAATATGTCATTAATAAATAAATTTATTTAATGTATACAAATTATAAATAAAATATAATTATTTATGAAATCATTTGTGATTAATATTTACTATTTATAGTCAATGTTATCAAATTTTTACACTATTTTAATATTTTTTTATAAAAAATACATGTTTATGTTATATTTCTCTTTACATAATTTATTTTTATATCATGTCACTATCACACCCATGTGGCTCTATGATTTCATAAAATCAACCCAATGATTCCCATGGTCGGATATATATCATCTATAACAATTATGAATTTTTTATTGTAGATATATATTATTAAATTATTATTTTTTAACCTTATTTACAAGATTTACCGTTTAACCATGTTAAATAAAAATAATTAATGAAGTTAATATCCGTAGTGTTTTAAAAATGTACTTATTTAATCAATTTGGAAATTTTTATTATAAATATAGAATCCTTTTTTATCAATTTAAAACCCCAAACTTTTAGGAATTAATTTAGAATTTCTTCCCTTTGTCAAAACTAGTAACTGGGGTTTTAAGAAGTAAAAAACATTCAAAAGATTGACAAGTGTTTTTGACCAATTTAAATGTAATTTTTTAAAAAAGTCACATAACTGGATTAAATTATAAAAAAAATCCAATTCAAAATAAAAACAAATCAAAAAGACAATGTAACTATATAAATAATTTAGATTCAGAGGCATCATTGAATTAAAATGTAGTGTTTGTCAATATTCATAAAAACTGGATTTTATCAGAAAAATATCAATATTTAAACATAAGTAAATTTACATGTCCTTTTTATAAATTAAATGCATCTTATAACAAATATATAATATAAAATTTTCAAAAACTATTTTTAAAAATGGTTCTCTATTAAATGGATGTAAAATACACTTTTAAAAATATTATAATATTTTATGCTTACAAGTAGATTCTTTCTCTTATTAAAATTCCAAAATTCATTAGATAAATGAAAACAAAATATTTAATATATTTAAAATTATAATATAATTAATTTTTTGAATTATCTCCAATAAAACTGTTAGGATTTAACTATCATATAAAATTATCATATAATTTTTTTATTATTTTTCAGTATAACTCAGTGTTGTGCACAATGTATGATTTAGGAAAAATTATTTTATTTTTGTCAGGTACGCAATCAGATAAATTGACCTCTATAAAATTAAATTTAAATATTAGTCATAAATATTAATAGATATGAAAATGTATTATTCTATAAATATATCGGTCGTTATAGTTTGATTCATGGTCCTATGGTCTGTTCTCTTGAGTATGATTATGGGAGGTCCTATAGATGGGAATTAAAAAAACCTAAAGTGGAATAAAATTGTATTATCATACTTAAGTTGTCATAAATATTATGATGTATCATTTTATTCGAATATAAGGATGATTAATTTGATAAAATTTTAATGATTAACGATCTGTTTACTTTTGTTGTTTTATCTTCATGAACTAGTTTTCAATTACTTATAATACTATATATATATATATATACATTTTTATATTAGTTCCAAAACATGAAATAATTTACAATATAAATTTTAAATTATTGATTAAACATTAAAATTATTATGACTAGTTTTCATAGTGGTAATTGGTAATAAAAAATATTATTCTATGAAGATGGTGAGTCGATGTATCACATATGATGTTTTTTAAGATAAAAGGGGGAGAGAAGAGATCTAAATATTCATATTACTTTTAATGAATAATATTAATGTATATTTATGATATTATAGGTATCATGTAACTTTTTATTGTGGAGGAAATGATGAGGTAGAAGAATGAATGAATTTAATATAGGAAGGTAGTGGATTTTTCCTCTTGAAGGTCATCTCCTTAAAATCCTCCTTAAATAACATGGGTATGTCATTTTACGGATATCCAAAGCACTTAGACATGGTAAATAGGATTGGTATGGAATTTGGGTATTATTTAGAAAATATTTAAGGAATTGGAGGTGTGTGGATAAGGGTTGGTGATGGCTAGTATTTGTAGAATATGATTGGGGTTGTTTTCATTATTTTATTATTTTTTTAAACTTTTTGGCTCAATGCTATCAATATTTGACGATTAAAATTAAAATATATTGAAAATGGTCAATTACTTATAAAATAAACATGTTCTTGCATCATGCATAAATCATCAATGACAGAAAAATTTATGTATTTATTACATATTATAAATTATTTTATTTCATTATTCCCAAAAAATTAAACTATTTTAGTAAAATTAAAAAATTTAATCACATCCATTTATCAATGGCTATATTTAAAAAAGAACTTCTTAATAAAAATATAATTTGATAAATATGATAAATTTAATTTCTAATTAAGATGATAATTTGTTTTAAATATATAGTTTTTAATATCATAAATGATTTTATAACACTTTAAATAAATAATAAAGGCACATATAATAATAAAATTATTATAATACAACAACAAACAAATTTATAAATTTACATTATGATCTAAATTTTTTTATATTATTATATTAATTATGAAATTTGATTCAGTATTCGTAATTGTTATGTACTATTCCCATAGTCATGTTACTATTTCAAATGTCATATTTCTAACATCCATAAAGGTTTACTACTGCCTATAATTAACATTTATTATATTCATCATTTAGATATATTTTCTCACATTTTTATCTATATATTAATATTTTAAAATTAATATTATCTTCTTAACATTATGTTTTATTTATTCATATTTTCTCAGAAGTGAGGATATTATAGTGGATCCATCATATCCAACTTTTCTTATTCATATTATCATATATTGAATTTATTATCCCATTGTATTATATGGAATTCATATTTATTTATTTTCTGACTAATTATCCTTAATAATTTATAATAATATTTTTTTATTAGGCTCTATATGTAATGAATATTTTTTATACTACATGAAATTGTTATAAAATGAAAATTTTCATGGAATAAATTTCTGGTTGTACATTGGAGGGAAATTTCTTTAATTCCATAAAAGTTAAAGTATAACATTCCATTAACATTGTTATAAAAAATTGAAAAATTACATACATTGGAAAAAAGAATAATAATAACACATCACATTTTATTATGATATAGGGAGATAATATGAAACCCATTTTATATCCATTTGTAATTATTATGTGTAAGGCTTATGAGTTATTTAATTATGTGGGAAACATGTGTACATTCATGAAATGATTGTGATGGGTGGGCCAAGAATTAAATATCCTGCAATTGATTTGAAAATATTTATGTCTCATTAAACACAATCTATGGGATTATGGAGTAAACCTAATCAATTATGGTACTCTAGCCATCATGTGATGTTGTCTTGGTTGTTATCATTGACTTATGTAAATGACATGTTTTATGTTTATGCCATGTTTTCAATGGTAATAGGATATTATTATAAATATTATTTATTTTATGATCACATGTGATTACTCATTATTATTTATTATTATAATATCTTGGCATACCTTTAACTCACTTTATGTTTCCTTATGAGGTTTAATCATATACATGGTATTTTAGGTCTACACTTCTGTCAATATAGTCCCTAGGTTTTTTCATACATTTTGATAAGAATAAATTGATTTAATTACTCACTATGCATAATATAATAATGGATTTTTATTTTTCCTCTCACATTTATGTATTATGATCCTTTCCTCCCAAATATAATAGGAATCATCCACTTTGGGTTAAAATTAGTTGATGTTTATGTTATAAATAATGTAATAATATGTGTAAAGGGATTTTATCTTTATATAATAACTAATTATGTTTAATTTATTTATATTTCAATGTATTTGATGATTAATTATATTATTATTCTATAATGAAATATAGAATTGGTTATTTTAGTTTAGAATTTACAATCTAACAAGATAATGATAAAATTGGATATATTTATTAATAAATAAATACATAAATGATATGATCTGACAATATACATAAACTAGTCAAATTAAATGATATACCTACACCTATATACCCATGTTTTGTTAAATCCATGTGTTTAATAAACCCAATACCAATATATATTGAAAAAGGTTGGTATATATGAAAATTATGATTCAATAAAAATTGTTTTTTAAAACAATTGGTATATGGGAAGGCATAAAATTGTATTAAAAACTATTACTATTGTTTCACTATAAATGTGCAGTATCCCCCTGCATGGTCAGTAACATTTCATACCAATGTGAAGAGATTCCTTCATTATATTTGATTATCTCCTCTAGTTTTTTAATTTCTTGATTTTATTATATTTCCCAAAAAAAATAGTCCATTCAATGTCCTCTAACAATTATACTGAGAGTAATTTTAATTTTTATCTTGGTATGAAAAAATAATCAAGATCTTACTAGGCCACAATTCACACATATTCATTTTTCTATAGATAATTTTGATTTTATTAGTTATATATTTTCAAAATATTTGTAATCATATTTGATGTTTTATTATATTATGTACCCACTTACTATAACTATGTCCAATATAATTTATATATATTATATATTTAGTGAATATTTAAATATTAATTATATAAATTTTTTCATGTTATTTTGTTATAAAAATAGTAAATCACTATCTTAATATATTTATATTGTTTATGGATTTTAAAAAAAATCTTATAATTAATTTAAATAATCAATGGTGTGAAATGATTCAATAATCATGTAGGTCTTTTATATGAAACTTAAATTAATAGTAACTCTACATATTTTGTAGGAAAATTTCAATCATTAATAAATGTTTTTCAGGATTAATCATGATGTAATTTTTTGGGGTTACATTATTTTGATAATATGTATTAATAAAATTACTGAATTTCCAAACCATGTTAATTATTTCAAATTATGTTGATTGTTATTAAATAATTATTTTTCTTTTATGATGAAGGACAAATTCCGGATATGTCATATTTATTCGATATCAATCATGTGTGAGAATAAATCATGTTTTAAAAAATTCACATAATTATTTCATAGATATAGTCATTATATAATTTTTTTAATATTGTTGAATGATCATGGTTATGTAATGATATAATTATCAACCATTTAACAAAATATAGTTTTAAAAATGATAATTTTTTGTATATTATTATAGAGATAATTAAATATCATATTATTCATCATCATAATGAATTGTGTGGAATGTAGAATCTTGTTTTGGATTGGTTTCCATTTCATTATCATCATATGAAATAATGTATAAAATTAGGTATATATAATGATTCTAGTATACATTATAACACTATTTTATATGAAAATATTGATAGTATGATAAAAATGATGGATACGACATGATTCAAAAAATTTCGACAAGTGTTAAAATAAAAAATCAAGAATTTATAATGTGGTTGTATCATGGGAAGTACTTTTATGATATTCAAAAACACTCCATCGATTATCATAATTCCACATTGATGGATTTACATTTTGTTGATATTGTTATTAAATCAAGTAATAGTATGGTTTTTATTTTAGTTGAGTTTATCTGCATTCTAATAAATAAAATTAGTGTCTTACCAAAGAGATTACTTCTTATTAATTGTGGAAACCAATTCCTGGATGATAGTATTGGTGGTGGTAGATATTTATGGCTACCAAATCCATATAGAACACCATAATGTGTTCTGCAAAAAGTGACATTGCAGATTCAATTTATTTATAGAATCCGAAATCATATTATGTCTGTTGAAATATCATAAAATATGTCATAGATTGTTACTGAAATAGTTAGGGAAAAATATTATTTGGTTCATCTTATTGTCAAATTATTCTTTTTGAGATTGGTTGTAAAGTATACTTTTTCAGGGGGTTTTATAATTCCAATGTTTTTCTATCATGTTTCAGTTTTTTTAATTTATTATAAAATATTTGCATTAAATGTCATTTTTCTAGTTCTCATCTACATTTGTATCCCACATCGTGGGATGTGTACAAACAAACTATTCACCTTCTTTATCATACTAATATTTTGAATTTATGTTCATCAGATGGATATATTTTATTAAATGGAATAATTAATAATAGTGTTTTAGTATCATTGTAATGTTGGTGTGTCCATATATAATGATTCCTTAGAAGATATATTTGAAATCAGTGACATGGTTTCAGAAAGGATAAATCATTTTGATTTTTCATAAATTATGTGTATTTTGATCATAAATGGAAATGTATAATATCCTATATAAATGGTGAATACATTATCATGAATATTTAAAACATATGATGTTTTTGATAATATAATATGTAATGATATGGATTTATCAAATTAAAATAAGGTATATAAGAAGATTTTCTATTTTTATAAATTTAAGGTCCTATATATTAATATAATTATACTTTCCTCACATATAATATTTTATAATATATGGATATCTTAACACAATGTTGATGATATAGAATTATTTATAGGGGAATTATTATTGGAATTACAGTAAACCATTATGTAACTAATATCCAATAATTATAGACCATCATCTATCATTAATAAAATGTTTCATATGATCAAATAAAATGGTAAAAAATTTTATATTTGTGATAAATTCATAAAAAAGTTAAAAAAATATTAATTTTTTTGTATGTATGTATAATTAATCTAGTATTTCATAGTAATTGAGTAAATGATGTGAATGGTGCAGGACCTTTTAAAAAACAATGTTAATGGATTTAATGGAATTATAATATTATTCACACTCATAGTATCCACCTAATGATTTTACATATTTTTATAACATCTTTATAACATCAATACATGAAATACAAGCTTATATGTAAAAAATTGAAGGTATCTCCAAAATTAATGTGTGAATCCAAGGGCCCATGTATACCACATAAATGATAGAACTAACATTTTTCTCCTATGGAATTTCATCAACTACTAGGATTGGATTTTTTATAGCCCATATCAATGTATTGTATCAATTCATCAATTTTATTCAACATGATCTAGGTTATACATTGTAGGGTGATCATGAAAGAGTTTTTCTATGGAAATCAACTATATTGAACACATGATATTTGATGCATAGAAACCAATTATATATTTATTTATATATTTATGAATTTGAGTGTGTGTTTTAAAATATATTTTTATCTATTTGATATTTTTGTGGAAATTAAATATCATTTAATATATAGTTTTGATTAATTCAAATTCAGTTGTGTCTGCGTATATATTTTATAGGTTATGTTTATATTTATATATACTGATTATATATATATACATATCTATTCATCTTAAGTATATTTATGAATATTATTATATTTTATTATATAATTTATAAACACCCATGAAAACCCTTTAATAAATTATAGTTTATTTAAAACGTATTAATTATTATGTACATGAGTTTCAAAAAAAAATACATTAATGGGTTCAAAATTAATTTAAAAATATAAAAAATTCAATTAAAGCTTAATTTTTATTTTACATAAATATACACATTATATGAATTATTTTCATATATTTATAAAATTTATCTATAAATAAGTATTTGGTAATGATATTTTTATTTCTCTTATATATGTATATGTATTTTTGTGTTTTTATTTTATGAATTTTTAAAATGTTATGTTAATAACATGTTCAACGGTGTTTGTACATACATATATTCATAAATATATATAGACATACGTAAAAATATTCATATACATAAACACATCCATTCACATATAGATGCTCCTAACCACATAAATATATTTTATATTACCAGTATGATATGTACTAAGAAATTGAATGTTTTTCAAATCTATTTTCATATTAAATATTTTTTGTGTTTTACATTATGAATGATTTTAAAATGTCTTTTATTTATGTTCATTAAATGGGATATATTTCATTGAATCCAACATAGGTTTCAATTAAAATTTCTTTTTTATAAGTCGATATATCATTTCACTGAAAGGTGTGATCTGGGAATCCTAAAAAATTGTGTGTGATGGAATGGACATGATAAAATATCGAAAAACACATTCCTTTCTCGGAAATCTATCAACCGTAATTCAGTGTTTCATGATGTATTATTTCTATGAGTGATTTCTTTCTAATGAAATATGGCCCCATTGGGTGAGATAATAAATTTAAACCACACCCAATAACGTCATTCAATATTAAAAACCTTATTTATAAATATAATTAGATATACAATAATTTTTAATATCTTTCCTACCATATAGTAAAAAATAATACTTGTTCTCATATTTTCTTTGAATTTATTTTAAGGTTTCCATTTTTAATTTATTATGAATTTTATTACAGAATAGAAGAAAAACTCCAAATTTGAAATTACATGTTATTAATTAACATACAATAAATTTATTGGTATTATATATCATTTATGTTATATGGTTTTAGGATGAATCATTAGGTAAAAAATCAATGATGAAAAATGGATTATTTTTGTGAAATTTAATCATTATGAAGCACTTTTGTTTGATTAATTATTTTTATACATAATCACTAGTTACCGAACAATAGCAATGGTTATTGCTCCGAGACTTTGATGTCTTGTGTTGGTTGTGCTGATGAATCCGTTCAGGTATGTGGTATTGTTTTAGTGTTTCATCTGGAGGTGGAGAGATTGGGGACGATTTGGACCTGATCTCGTCGAAGGGGGTTTTCAGATGAGGATTGGTTGAAATTTATTATTGTGTGGTGCTGAATATGGTGTTTCTTGGTTTCTCATTCTCTTTTGTTCTCGACGAGTGTTCGTCCTGTTGTTTCTCGCGGTATGTCGCTGATGCTTTTGTGATGTGATGAGGGTTTCTGCCTCATTGAATTCAATGATTTGGGTGTCGGCGTAATGTCAAAGGGGTGATGGACTATTTTCCAGTGACGGTTCTTGTCGGTAATCAGGTTTGGTGGCGTTGCAGGTTTAAAGGCAATGCATCTTGGTTTCGTGGTTTGGTTGCGGCGATGAGGGCCAATGATTGATCTCCAGTGATTCAAAAATATATGTGGTGATGTCGAGGGCATGGATCACGGTGGATCACTGATCAAGACACCTCGGTCATCATTTCTGTGATGATGGGTATGGATTTTGATTTTGAAATTTCAATCTGCTGTTGTGATTTGCTATCTGGTTGGTGGGTTCCACGACCACCGTTTAATGTTGGATCAGTGTCTTTATGGTTACAGGTAACCCATAAACCGACTTTGAGAAAATAGAAATAAAATTATTTTAGAAAGAACAATATATAACATATAATACGAAAAATAAAATATTATTTTACCACATTAATGTTTTAATGATCACCCTTGAAGGTGGTAATTCAAATTTAAAAAACATTATCCATGATGTTAGTAAATCTAAATATCATGAATGATGATTTCATTTTTAGAATAAATGTTTTGGGAGATGAAGTATAATGTTGAATTTCTTCATAATCATGATAAATTTCTATTATATTTATGATACTAACGATTTAATTCCAGTTGGAAATGGAGAGGCGAAGAGCGTACATGAATAGAAAAATAATTGAAAAGAAAATAAATGAAAATGAAATAAGATTTTACCTACTCAATTCTCATACATGAGAACGTCCTAAGCTTCTTGGTTTTGGTATTTTGTTGAGTGAATAATTTCTTGGACATGTGGAAGACTATTGGGATGGTATTTGGGTATGAATTAATAATTCTACAAGGGTTTGAGCTGTGAGGAGAATAGGTAGATATTGATGGTATTTATAGTAGAGGGGACTATTGTATTCACATTATTATATTCAAATAATTATTATTATCTATACATATAACATTAGTATATTTATAATTGTAATCATTTGTAATAAAATAATGAATGATAGTTTGATATTTGGGGCTTAAATTAACCTGTCATCATCTATGACTCAATAAATCATGTATTTATCTTATATAAAAAATTACCCTTTTTCTCTATTAACCAAAAATTTCATGTTGTTAAGTTTGAATGGATGAATACCCTTGGGGGTGAATCCGAGTATGATAGATTAAAATTTCTCCTTTAGTTCTTGTTTCATCATTAAATAAAATTATTATATCCCACTTTAACATTGCAATGTAAGTATGGAATTTAAAATATGCATGAGACACATGAATTTTTACATGGTTAAACCTCAGTTGGATACACATAAGGACTATTCTACGGCGGTGTGACATTGTACCAATTTCACTAAGCCAATGTTCCAATAATGATTACAATGTTTGTGCTAGATCATCAATGGCTAGGGTCACTACCTTTATAATGTTTAGGGTCTTCTCACTTCATTCCCAATGGTAAATCCATATTCCTTTTTCTATGGAACACTAATAGTGGAAAAGGTCTCTATCTTTATCTTCCTTCACTTACTACTCTTGTAATGAAATCTAGTCAAAGTTTTTAGACTTTTATTCAAACAATGTTCATGGGCATTTATGTCCATTTCATTTTCCTGAATTAAATTATCTTAAAAAATATGTAGTGATTATTTCTCATCCAAAGATGATATCCACCTTCCGAGGTACACTTTGATATCGGAAAATACATTCTAAAACCGATTTAGATCATTCTCCAGCTTTGATTAGTGTTCTGGGAAACACTGTGTTTCTCTACGTACCATGTAACGAGTTTCCTATGTGGAATGTATCTTCTTCATACTATATCCACATCCTCAAACTGACCTCCATTCTCCATCTACTTACACTTTCTAAATCGCATACCACCTCTGTGTACAAACTCCACTAATATCCACTCTGATCATATTCTGTGTACTTCATCATCTTCATCATACTACCTATATATTTCTTTATTCTGCAGGCTATATCCTCCTTTTCTAGATTTATTGCCCCACAAAAACCTTCCATGGAATTTCATCCACAAACTACTTCACCATTTACAAAATCACTTCCTAAAAATAAATTCTCATTCATGGGAACATCCTCGTCAACCACATCTCCTATATAGAATCCTATTAGAAAACCACTTCATCCTTTGTGAATTTAACCCTCGTGAACACTGTTTGGAATTCGCAAAATTCGAAGAGAAAATATATTATCAAAAAAATATCCCTCACCATTAATCTATAGGATTATAACTCCTTATGTATAGAACAATATATAATCAGTGCAGTAAAATATGATTTACCAAAACATTGATTTAGCACTGCCTTCACAGCATACCACTTCTAACACTGCGAAGTCATCTTCCAATCTGTTCTATGTACTATCTTTCTCCCATTGAGTTGACCTCTTCCTTATCCAAATAATTATCCATCCCACAAACTTCTAGCTATTTTCATATATCACTCCTTCTCCATATGTATTCACTATGTCCAATTTTGGGTTTTGTGAGTTGTTCCTGCTAGCCTGGTACACGTCCACAAACCCTTCCTGGACATGGTATGTCTTCCATATTCCGTGGTACGTGGTCCCCTAATTTTGATAATTTTATTCTATGTTTTTAACTCCATCCAATACTATAATGAAAACCATCATTTTCTAAAAAAAGGTCACATAGATTTATCAACAAACAAAATCACGTCCCAATCATACTAACAGGACACATTGGGGGATTTTTTCCTAAAAAACCCCATATTTATATTTTTTGAAAACTCTTATCATAACAATTCCTCTCATTTTGATATATTGTTAAGACTCTATCATTCTTGAATCAGTATTCTCTCTAGGATATTAAGGTAGTGATCAATTATTTACATAACAATTACTCTAATACCACATGATTTATTATTGACATGAGAATCAATATTTTTATGGAATGTTCATCAATGAATCACTTCATCACGAACACATATTCAGGAAACCAAACAAATACTTTCATTACAAATCTCATCTATTGTGATATGAAATCTTTGATCGATCAAATATAGTATCGTCATATTTAAAACTCCCTCTCTGTTGAAGCTCCTCCAAATATCTTCATCTTAGCTTCAACTCATCCTATCTTGTTACACCACCTAAAAGATTCTCCACTTGTCTTTTCTCCCCTAAAACTAGTCAAATTTTCTGCCCCATTATCAACAAACCTGAAGAGTACATTAATGTATTATATAATAGGATAAAGGTCACATATCTATACATTAGGAAAAAACAAACCATACATTCTAAAAAGGGGTCCCATATCCACAGTTATTCTAGTATAGGTAGGGGGTCTACTATACTCAAAGATCCATTAGATTCCTTTTAATTTCTTCTTTGGGTAAGGAAATCTTATGAATATATGAAACATGTTGTTCTTTTGGTACATACTCCCTCATCAGATGCCCATTCTCTACTATATCCTTTATAAAATGATATTTAATTTCAATGTGGTTTTTATTGAGTGATGCACTAGATTTTGTTCTTATATTTATAAAACAGAAATTATCACAATGGATTCCAATTGCAGAATTAAAATCAACCCCCTATTACCATGCTAATTTTTCATCCACAGGAACTGTGTTCTTTCTTGATTAGCCTCAATGAACTTAGCTTATGTAGTGATTAATTAAATGTAATCTTGATTCTTTCTCAACCATGAAATATGAAATCCTACTTGATAGAATGAACCTTCGAACATTGATTTCCTATTATCTGCTAATCTAGACCATTATGATTCAACATATCCCAATAACTCTGGCTCAGATTTAAAATTATAAATTAATCACAAATCCATTGTGCCCTTAATATACTAAAGCATTATTTTTACATTAATCATGTGTCTCTCATTGGTATTTCATTTATATATCACATCTTTTTATGTGGAAAATTAAATAGATTGCCTAATAACTATCAAGTAAAATATACTTCGAATTATATACCTATATTCTGTGATATTAACTGTTGTTCCTTCATCATCCCCGGACAGGTTCAACTGAGTAGCAACTGAAGTCTTGATATCTTTGGAATTATCCATTCTATACCTTTTGAAATCATCTATGGTATATCTAAATAGATTAATATATGTGAAAATCATTCCATTTTTAAATATAAACTAAGGAAAAAATCAGGTCACCAATCATTGACATATCAAAATTTCATTTCATCATTTCAGAAAACAATATACAATGTGGTTCTTGTTATTCATTAAATAAAATTTCAGGAATAGAAACCGGAAACATCATTAATTAATAATATCCATTATTGAAATAAGGATAGTAATTAACACCACTATGGAAGAAACTACGATTCATAAAAAAAATGGTCATGCCTTCAATACCATGCTCTTGGTTATTTCTTTAAACCATATATATAATTCATTTGCTGAAAAACTCTATTGTCATATTTGTGAATGAGAAAACTATCTGGATTATCAATATAAATTTCTTCTTCTATTATCCCCATAATAAATGTTTACTAACATCCATCTGGAAAACCTCAAACTTGCATTTCACTATTATGACCATTAATAATCAGATTTCCATTATCCATATAACATGTGAAAATGTTTCATTAATATCTATAACCTCTATATGTTAGCACCCATTCCACACAAGTCATTATTTATATCAAATCACAACACTATATTCATTCATTTTGTTGTGAAATTTCCATTCCACTCCTACGATATTCTTGTCTAATGTTCTAGAAACAATCTACAATGTTCGATTCATTTCAATTTAGACTTTCTATTCATTAACAACATGAACCCAGTTCTCATATCTAGCTTTTTCCAAAAAAAAATTAGCTTCCACCTATGATATGTATTATTAAACTTGTAGCTTCTTCAATATCCTATTTTTAGATGATGCTATCTGATAATTAATTATGTTCTTCTTGTTTATTTTAGTTCTTCTCACTGGACTTTGTGTGGACACTTATTTGTTCTCAATTTCTGAGTCCTATTATGAATCAACCTCTAGAGTGGGAGAATTTATTGACCTTATCATATCTCCACCGTTATCCTCTTGATTATTATCATGTATTTTATGATAATTGTATTTATTCTATACTATATTTAAATCAGGACTTTCAAAAATTTCTATCATCCGCTAATTGAATCATTGATATACTTTTATTTTCATTTAGTGGACTTGAAATATAACTCTATCCCTATAGGTTTCTTAATTATTGTGTTTCTCCTTATTAATAATGAAATATTTTCTTTCAAATACTCAAATGTACTTAAATGATTGGTTCCTTCCATACCAAAAACCATATTGAGGTTTTCTACTTTTGAACAAAGTAAATCTATTTTTGAATTGTAGACTATTTTCATAAATACTTATTTCCAAAGTCTCTCAAGATGAACTTTCACAGTGAGCACTGTTTTGGCCATGTTTTTTAAAATCCTATTTCTTTTTTCAAATAATGAATTATATTGTAGAGTTATTAACTTAGAAAATCGATGAATTATCCTAGTATTCTTGAGATAATCCTCCACTTGGCTATTTGTAAACTTTAATCCATAATATGTTCAAATCGTTTAGATTTTCTAACCAAGAATCTTTTCACAATACCGAAGATATCATGTAATGAAATTGAACACATTCGTTTTGTGGGTGATTATTGAAAGACATGCCATTTTACTACAATCATCAATGAAGAGAACATAATACCTTCTCTGAAAAATAGACCGTACAAAAATTGTCCCACACACATCAATATGAACCAACTCAAGCAATGTTTTTTACTTTTTCTCATTTGGATTATATGTCATTTGAATGATCTTCCCTTTTTTTCCAGTATCACACTTGTGAGTATGATCATGTGAAAATATAGTGTTATTTTGGGTAGCATCATATTTTATGATACCTTCCAAGGACATTTGGTTTTTTTTTGAAAAACACATATGGTATAACATGTTTTTTTCATACTTAGAAAGAAATAAGATATCATATTCTCCACTCGTGAGGTAGAGAAACTCTTTTTTACACATTCCTGGAAACATAGTAGTGTCATCATATGACTTCATGATACATAATTTCTTGAAACAACATATGGGATTCCGTGAGTCACAAAATTGAATGAAACTGAGTAATATAATATTATCCAAGGATAAATGTTCAACAATTTCTATCATATATCATGTGATGTTTTACAAATCATCACCTTTGTATAAATTTCATTTGATAGGGATCCCACTAAATAAATTATCCCTTTAAAATAAACATTTAATTCCCTTATTTTAGAATATTCTAAAGAACCACTATTGATGTCAACTGATATTCCATATATAGATGTTGATAACACATTCATTCCCAATTATTGGATGTATTGATTCATCTGATTTGTCAATAGTTGAATATTATTTCTGCCGAATTTCAAAATTCATTTCTAATTGACCACATAAATTTATTTTTCTTATAGAGAACAATTTACTTTCAACCATTTACATCTGATACTAATTATTATGTAGACTCAGTCTAATAGCCTATGATGGGGGTATAAAAGATTAAAATTTATTCCTCTTTAGACCTTATTCATTCATAAAAAAATCACTTCAATCTCATTATTATTGCAAATTATGGGGAGAATTTGAAATATTACCAAGACAAAACAATTTTTACATGGTTCACCCTTACAGGGATATGTCCAAAGATGATACAATGATGGTGTGCCAAGGTACCAAATTTACTAGGGAAGAATTCCAATAATTTGTTTAATGTTCTGGTAGATCTTCTATGCATGGGCTCACTGAAATTAAAATGGTTGTGGTCTGATCAATACATTCCCAATGGTCACTCCATATTCTTATTTATATGGATATCTACCAATGGAAAGGGACATAGTCTTCCTCTTCCTTATAATGATGCTCTTTGATAGTAATCCAAACATATTTTATGGAAATGTAGGTAAAACAGAGTTCATATTGATGTAGGTGCCTTCATTTACAAGAATTCTTGCATCCTAAACTATTGGTAGATTCTATGTTGAATTTCATATTTCACACGTAGATGAAGACCACATTCCCAAGTAGACTTAGATACCAAAAATTACATTCACAAAATGATTTTAAGCACTCTCATGATTCCTTGAGTGTTCTATGAACAACCTTGTTCCTCCACGTACCATGTAGTAGGTTTCTTACGTGGACTGCCTCATCCATGTATTTCTACCACTTCAACAAATTTCCTTCTCTTCACATAAATCCTCCATCATCTCAATCACCTACCACACTAGAATAAATACTCTATGAATCACCTCTATGAAAATCTTTTGTGTATATCCCATGCTTCCACGTAGTTCATTCGGAGTTCCTATTTCTGTGGGGTACTTACATCATTGAAGGATTAAGTTCCTCACAATAAAAGTCAATGGAATTCAATATGGTGACTACTTCACCCATTGTTGAATCATATACCACAAGACACTACTATTTTGTGTGATCCTCCTCAAGAACCACGTCGGTATTAGATGATTTATCCATTGAAAACATCTTTCAATCTTTTCGAAATTCCCTAATGAAAGATATAATTTAATGAAAAGTTTTATCACCTATAAATGGTGGGATTATATCATAATATATAGAAAAATATATCATCTTAATCTGCTAAAATTTTATTTGAAAAATCGTTGATTAAGCACTAACTTTAGTACATACCTCTTCTGCCATCATGAAGCGTTTCTCCTATCCAGTCAGTTTATATCTTTGTTCTTGTAGGGCATCCACTTTCTTCGGTTAAAAATCACCAATACTGTGAACTCCCATCCTTCCTCATACCACAATCCTTCGTAGTATACCATAAATGCGTACCCTCTTGGGTTTTGGGAAGCATTCTGTATATTGTTCCAACTATCTCGGTATGCGGCCGTGAACCATTCGCAGACATGATATGTGGCCCATTTTTTGTGGTATGTGGTTTTCTTATTTTATTGATTTTATTTTGTGTTCTTCATTCCATACACTCTTGTTATGGTGGTATTCATTTTGAAAAAACAAACATTTTATTTTCAGTACCAAATATTTGGAAAACAATGGGAAATTTCTCCCACTTAAAACATGCTATTAGAAAAAACCAACCATATCCATTCTCGGTCATTTGGATTTGTCAAAAAACACAATCACATTAAAAACATACAAATATTACACAATTATGGCTTTTTTCGCAACACATGTTTTTATGATAAATCAGAAAAACTCACCGTAACTATGTTTTGATCTATATAATTGAAAAATGACCTCTATTTTATGAATTTTATATATATATACATATGATAAAAATATTTTTTTTATTAAAATATAAATTTATTAAAAAAATACAAATTGTAAAATTATAACTTATTTTATAGCAAATTGATAAATTTTCTAAACTATCATAAAGTTATAATTTATTCATAAGACAATAAAATAATAAATTATAAATAGAAATTTTGAAAACATATTATATTATAAATTATTATATTAATTTTTTAATATTAATTAGATATTAATGACGAAAAATAATAAAAACACATAATATATAGTTTAAAAATATTTAGTTTTTCAGTGATATAAATATGTCCTATTTTCAATTATAAGATGAATCTAATTATTTTAAACGTTATTATGTGAGGTTATTAATATATTAGAAAGATTACTTTTCTAAATTTTCATGTTACAATTCCTATGGGAAATATATGATTACGTAAGTTTAAATTTTATAATTTCAATAAATGACAGTTATTTAATAATATATTTAATTCTAGAAAGAATAAATTATTTTATAAGTACTTCGGTTGTAAAAATATCCCAACCATATAGAAAGTTCTTCCTAAATTTTTTTTATTTACCTATTAAACAAGCGATGGTACCTTTACTTCATTGCATTTTAAGATTCATATGTTTCTTCATCAACTATGTGGTTTCTCTTCAAAACCATAACCCTGTGAATTATCTTATTCCACAAAAAAAATTCTATATAATTACTAATCCGAACATGTTTCCATTCATAAGAAAGGTTCTCTTTCAACTGGAAGACATCAATGCTCAAAACATTTGATGAAACAATCAAACACATTCCCAACATTGAAACAAGAAAAATAGTGTGTACCTAAGATAAACTCATAGGAAAAGATACTTGGTAGTCATATGTTCTATTATTCTCTAGGATTTTATAAGCTCCAATGAAAATTGGACCTACCATTCAAATATTACCAAAACAAATAATACTTTTCCATGGTGAGACTATATGAAAAATATGATCACCTACATCGAATGAAAAGTACATAATCCTCTTATCCAAATAACCCTTTAGCCTACAATAAGTTTTCCTCAAGTGTTTCATGATCATCTTCAATATCTCAGTTAGTTACTCAACTATTTCTGGTTCCATCATATTCTATTCCCTGAATTCCTCCCAAAATACAATAGTCACACACCACTTTTCATATAATCCATCAAAAATGATACATCTACATATTTCACTAAAAATTTTTGTTGTATTTAGAAACAATTAATGAATGACATTAATATAAAATTCCCTAGTAATATATCGAAGAATATAAAATCATATTCTCTATTTTCTAAATTTTTCAAATTATTTTCCATCATATTGAGAATGAATGGTTGTGATGAAAAAATATGATTATTCCCATCAACTTCTGAAGGCCATTCAAAAAGATACAATGTGAACCAAGGATCACAATTTGTTATAATGGAATGAGGAACCCCATGTAACATGAAAATATCTTGGAGGTATATTTTAGAATGTAGATCCAAAGACATGGTATCTTTAATAGGATGTAAATGGGAAGATTTAACCATTTGGTGAAAAAAAATTAATTTGCAATGATTCCTCGATAATTATTTGGTTATCCCACCATGAAGCTCATGGATATGTTTTCCCATTCACAATGTGGTGCTGTAAATGATTGATATATCCTTTTTTGGTAATTTTCACTATCCATTAACATGTTTACATTTCAAATTTTTATCATTAAAATATACAATATCTCTTTTCATTCAAACGCACGAATAATACTCTTGATGAACTATGTACATCAATGTGCATCCAACATGAACTAAAAATTGAGGACTATGAATTTCACTTAATTTCTCTTCTTCAACTATTAATGATAGGGATGACATAATATCCTCACAAATCTAAAAAACAATCATTATCAAAATTCAATAATGGAAACATACCCATTTTCACCAACTCTTCTTTTTTTTGAAAAATCGTTATATTTATTTTTTTTATTGGTTATTTCTTTCTAACTAAGTTGAAGACTCTGAAACCTAACAAAAAATAGATTAATGTCACGAACCAACCATTTAGGAGGCCAAAAAAATCATCAAATAATTAATTATGGGGTCTTGTTCCAGACGTGATATTGTTAATAATGTATGAGGTTTTTGACCTAAAGAATCGACCACATTCATTGAATTTCTAAAATTGTAATTGATCATTAAATAATAATCCTTTATGATTTCAAGATATCATCTCTACCAATTTTTTAATTTATTTTGAGTGAATTTATATTTTATAAATTTATTTTTATTATTTATTAAACATTTCCCTTCGTATAAACAATGCCTCATGTTTTCAAAGAATAACATCTCAACTACTTATTCTAAATAATGTGTTATATAATTTCACTCACGAAGTTTCAGTTCCATTGATGCATAATAAATTAACTGATCTTTCTGAATCGGAACACTACCAATCCCATTAAATGAATAATAAATGTTTATGAAAAAATGACCATTTCTGGAAGGTAGGTCCAAAATGGTAGAAATCACCAATCTCTTATTCAATTCTGTAAAACAATCATCATGTTCTATAAAATTAAATTTAACCCCTTTTCATTTTCACTAATATAGATGGATAGATAATCATGAAATGTTTTAAAAAAATCACCAGTAAGAACCACTTGATCAGTGAAAACTATGAATATCTATATCGTTTGTAGGTTTTGGCCTTTCATCGACCAATTTTTTTAATATCAATTGTTATTCCATCCTTATTTACAATATTTCCAATAAAAGAAATCTTTGGAAAAAAATTCAAATTTCCAAATCCTTTGTATATTTTATTTTCATTATCAGTTTTCTAGATACATATTAAATATTATCCATTATCCTAATAAATTTTTGAATGGAAAATACCATCATCAATAAAAACAACAACATACATATCCATATATTCCTGGAATATTCTATTAATAATATCCATGAATACAATAGGAGAATTTGTAAAACCAAAACGCACAACAAAATACTCATAATGCCCATATTTATAAAAAAATGTTGTTTTAAGAATGTCATCCTCCATCACCTTCATTTGATGGTACCCTAATCTGAATTCAATCTATGAAAAAATAATTTATCTCCTTGGATATGAATAAAAATGTAATCAATATGAGGAAAATGATATATATTTTTAATAATAATTTTATTCAAACCTCTATAATCAATGAGAAGTCTCACAGAACCATGTTTATTTTTAATGAAAAAATGATCACACCATAGTGATGTTCTAGGACGATTGAATACTTTATCAAGAGAATCATTCAAATAATTATTTTAGTTACAGAAGTTTAAATCGATATATTAGGTCAATGGGGTTTTGAAATTTTAGTCATAGAAATAATTAATTAAATAGTAAATTGAACATCCTAATCTGGTATTACACTAGTAAAATCAACGGAAAAGCATAAGGGTATTCATTTTCCACTAAATCTTCATTAATCTGAATTGATCCTTTGTTTTATTAAATATGAGCAAGATAACATCACTTCCATCTTTTAACAGTTTATCATCATTCTGATATGTTATCAATTATATGGTTTAATTATAGTGTATAAAAATAAGTACTTTATGAAAACACATTCATTAGATATGAAATCAATATTATTAGTATAAACATAAAGATGAGCATATAAATATTAATATCAAACCATACTAGGGTAAAACGGCTTTATGGTAATGACTTTCCACAGAGAGAAATATGAAGTTACTTATTTTTCATTTTTTTTGTAATATTTCCACTGGTGTTTTCACCATTAACAATGGTATCATTTCTTGAGGTGAAATTACTAATTTATAAGAAAAATTATTAGTATCATAGGGATGTGTATTCTACATATCAAACAATATATAAGGAAAATCTGAGTAAATGAAAAAATTACATGATACAACTTCACTGGATGACCTATAATCAACTAGCGTAGTTTCAATGGATCTAACTATACATTTATATTTATAATCAAGCCAAAATAAATAATCCGGATCATTCATTGGGAAGGTATTTTCATAATGACCCACTGTACCACATTTTAAAAACTTTTTATTTTTCTTATCTTAATTAATATTAAGAATATTTTCATTACAATCATGATTTATATGTCTAGACATACAACATCAAAAACAATTCCGAGTTTTGTTAAGGCATTCCCTGTATGATTTTTTCGAAATATTTCAAAAACTGGAAACTTCACTATCATACCCCCATATTTAATTGAATAACATTTATCCATTACATGTAATCAACACATTTGCTTCAGGTTTTTTAAGGAATCCATGATAATTGGTGAACTTCATTTCTACCTTCCCAACATGTGATACATGTTTATCATAAAATTGAATTGATGGGTGGCCATCACCCTTTGATATCATTTGTTCAAACCTGAATAAAAATGATTGATTTTTTTATAATGATCCCAAATAAGATTTGTAGTGTACCTTTCCAATAAAATTAAATTTTCTTCACACACAACACATGAATCATATTCATTTTTTAATTCATTGAATTTATTTTATTTCCTATGTAAAACCACTATTGTAAATTATTTATGAAGGAAAATATTTTTAAATCATTCCCATTACAAGGAATAAATATCTTATTGTCCATAGAATTATTTCAAATTCATCACCAAAGATCTGTTACAAATTAATAACTATAATGGAAAAATATATATTTTGATTATCAAAATAACCCATTACATCAATTATATTTTCAATGGATTTAATCCAAAATTCAACCCCAAATGGTTTAAGGTCTACACTAAATGTAGTAGGGTGTTTCCTCATATAATGTTCCAGTATTATCATGTTCCATTGAAGAAGAATTGTTTGTACACATTAATGGATTCCACCACAATTTATAGCCTGTGTCAACTGAACCATTACTATGAAAAACTATTCGGTTCCAATTCCCTTCATTCTGAGTTGGGGATTTGTAATGTTATGTGTCTCTCTCTTCCATCAAACATCAGATTCCTAATTTCATTAGACGATAACCATTATAAATAGACATACCATAGATTAACCCACATGGTTATTTTAAAATATTATATCCTTAAAACATAATGAAAAAATAATTTATTGTATTCTATTAACATCATCGTATCCCCTGAATATTTATAAACCATGTTATGATACAAACTATAAGGAATCCGCAATAAACATTACATAATCATGTAAATTAAGTTTCCATTAACCGCATTACATTACATAATATATTTTATGTTTAGTGTTTTAGAATGTTAGGAAATAATTCATACATATCCGACCATAATCATAAAAGATTGTACAACTAAAACAGTAAAAAATATCATCAATACAAAAAATGTTTTTTAATAATAAAAATGAAATCTTTTCATCATAAGTATTCACAACATTAATATTAGATTATAATTTTCTCTTGACCTTCCTTAGACACTGTGAAAAAATTCATAATACATGGTATAAGCACAAATATCTCATTAAGGGTTAGAAAATGGAGGGAATCCTTTAGTACATGAATACTTATAAACATATAGAATCATTCTCACATAGACATAATTCCCACTCAATAAGTATCATATACATACTTTGTGATAACAATATATATCCATCAGACATATAAAACACCAGAAACACCATAAAATTATCTTAGGGAATTAATTAATTATTATTGTGACCCTCAAATCTACCATATGAAGTATTACACTCATGAATATCATACAATGTAACCCTCATGGATACATTATATTGTAACCATCGTATTTACTCATGGAGTAACCATACGATCAACCTCCAACGTAAAAGTACCCAATACATTGGTTGAAGATATAGGTCCCACTATTCATCATAAAAAATAAATATAATCATATCATAAAAAAAACAAGAACACTTTCAAAAATACTTTCATTATTCTTTTTGTTAAAATCTAATATAAAAGACAATTTTTGATAAAATTTCCCTAATATTTTCATAAAATTGATGTGAGAATTGAAAAATAATAATGGAATATTTCTATAAAATATAAATAAACATAATCCAACATTATATTATAATATGACATTTTACAAATAATTGTATCATTGAAAAATCAATATAATTGAATGTTAACCCATAAATGGGAACTAGGTTGAGAATTCCATTATTAATGGTTTGAATTAAATAAAACATGTTCAAACATCTATTATGTTTGATTAAACATCGTTATTAATATATTAAATAACCATATTAATAAATATAATTACTTATATGATTTTATTATAAGATATTTCCATCCATTTTTTAGAAATATTTTGTTATTTTCATTTTTTAGATGAATTTATTTTATTGTTTCCATGGTTGGTTCATTATGTATTTTCTTTCCGAATGAATGAAAAACACCAAAATTGAATTTAGATGTTATTAAAGAACCTACAGAATATTTAATGTTTGTAAATATCATTTTGGTTATTTAGTATGAGTAAAAATTATTAGAAAAAACATTAGTGAAGAGTATTATTTTATTTTGATGAATTTTATCATTAAGAACCACTTATTATTTATTAATTAGTATTATGAAAAAAAAATGGAAATGAAAAATAATATAAAATACGATAAGAATAATACAATACTATTTAACCATATTAATGGTTTAATTATCTGCATGTTTCATGGAATTGTAAACTGAAAACACATCACCCTTGATGTCAGTAAGTCAACACGTCACAAATGACTTACTGACTGGAAATTATTTTTTATTAAGAAAGACTCTTTTGAGGGAAAAGTGAGAAACCATACGTTCCAACAAACACCAAACAACGCCAAACAAAAAAACAAAATACTACCTCTTCCAAGCATAAGTGGCAACCGCTAACTCCAATGAGGGACCACTCAGCGATCGCATGTAAGCATGGTCGCTTTCGATGGAAATACATCCCTCTGAGTCACCCATATCCCAAATGACCTGCAGAGGAAGAAGAAGCATGCTCTAGACAATCTGAGCCGATCTAACCCTCCAACATTTTGACTCACAATAAGGGAGGTAACTCAACAAAGCATTAGTTAGGAAAGGAGTAAGCAGAATCATTGAAAACCAGTTGAATTCTACAAGAGTCTGTATCCCTAAACAACTTCCAGGATATATTATATTCCTGCGAAAGTGTATCCCCCCTAATCAGGTCTTCAAAAGAAGAAGTTAGTTTATTCCAGACCTGAATGTACTCCTCAAGTCTGATCAACCCCTTATTGAAGCCTCCAACCAGAATCGTGTCCTTTTTTCAACCCAAATATACTGCTCTTCATTAAGGACCACCTCAAGATTACGACCCATCATCTTGGTTGCATCCTCTTCCGAGGCATTGAGAAATAACACCTGCTTAGTCGCCACATCCTCCGAACATAATACCAAATCCGAGGAATGTTCAGGTTGTCCAGGTGATTTTAGATGACACCTGGCCTCCTTGTCTAGATTCTCAACCATTAGCTTCTTTGCTGCCCAGGTCCTCATAGGAGGAGGCATGGAGGAATAATCATTCCTACCCCTCCTCCTCCTATTACACCTGTTTCACCTCGAAACTAGCTCTACATTAGAAATACTCCTAACAACCTCATGATGTTCATCCTCCCCTCCACCAAAATCACACTATGGGAAAACATGCCCCATGATCTGTCCTTCCAAAAAGAATCCATCGATACTCATCCTGCTGTCTTTACCTTCCTCAACCAGGGATGATTATTCATCTCTCGATTCAACCTCATCCAGTCCTTCAAACATGTTTCTAAAAATGAGTGAGGTTCGGGTTGAAGAAACAACCTCGGGCAGAATGCCAGAGCCCGAACCGCCTGCATCTCCAAGACTTGTCCGAGCCTTCACCTCCAAGACATTCCGTTTCAGTTGACTAGGGACGCTACCCAGTGCATGACCTACCCCACAGACCCCTTCCTTCCCTTTACCAAAAGATTCATCTACCCCTGACACCTCATGGAAGGAGGTTGATCGAAACCCATGCCCATATATTGATGTTGAGGATTCTGATCCTCCCAGCCCCTGATCAGAACACAAGAAGTCTCAGGTCTGGAAGGCTCACCTGTAGGGAGAGAGGAACTCGCCAAAGCCCCATCCTCAAGGCCCTGACTCTCTTTCCCCGTTCTTATGGCCGCCTGGAATCCACTTAAATCCCCCTAATATGATCAGACACTGCCTCCACCTGAGGTCTCGAGACCTTTGATGCATCCATCAATACTGGACCTCCAGGTCTCGCCCTCCCCGAGCCATTAGGATCCACCACCGAAGCATTAGAAAGACGGGACAACCCCACCCCAGGTTGACTAGGAGGCCCCTGCTACTGATCACCCTAAAGTGCCTCAACATGATTAAGGGTATCCAAAGACACCTCCCTTGACCCCAGTTTGCGCGCAGAAGGTTCAGTTCCATTACCAGAACCGGTTCTATCGCCCTCAACCTGAAACGAATCATCCTTACCTGCCGAAGACGTATCATCCAAAACCTCTGAAGACGTTTTGTGGCACTCATCAAAATGATGGCACTGTCTATGGAAGAAGGAAAAAAAAGACAACCATGATTCATAGACAACACTTTACACGTACCTGTAATTCCGCTCAATCACAATCAAAACCTTGTCGGGCGGAGGACGGGAGAGCTCCATTTTGACACAGATGCGCGCAACAATCGGGTACACCATCGAATCAGTTTTCTAGTCAACACAGAGGAAACGGCCCAAGGAATTACCTATTCAACGAAGGAGAGGTGGATTCTGAAAGGGCAGTGGTAGCCCCGGAAACTGAATCCAGATTTCCGAAGAGGAAGAGTCCTGATACATGTGCAAATCAAACGTCCAACGATGTAGATATAATGGAAACCCTCTAACGGATCTGCTTGCAAGAGACCAGGCCAACGCCAATTCGTCTTCATCGGCAAGACACATAAGAATTTGGTGCGACCCAAGGAGTCTGACAACCGCACGATGGCCAAAACCCCATTCCTGATTCGCGCACCTCTCGAACACCTCAACCGGAGGCCTACGACGAGTGAACATTGTGACTAGGGCCGTGGAAAGAAGCGATGAAGCTTCGGAGAATTCCTTGGACGAAACCGAGACAACAGGATGAACATTACAGACTCCAGGTACCTTTGGAGCAATGTATATACTAGGGAGGAATGATCGCCTCTTGGGTACTGCATCCCCAAGTGAAAGATCCTTCCCCTCCCCCTGAGGGGGAGGGGCCGTCGCTATCGCCATTGAAGCTAGGGAATCACAGCGAGACAAAGAATAGAGTATAAGAAAATAAAATGAATTGATAATAAAATACATGAAAATAAAAATGGATTTTACCTCTTAAATTTAACTCATTGAGAACCTCTTTGAGGGCCTTGGTTTCACTGTTCCAGTGAAACAAGAACATCTTGTAAATGGGGAAGTGTTTTGTGAATATTTTGGATAGAAATTATTCCATTTAAATGGTATTGAGGTTTGAGGAGAATAAATGGTGAGTTTTGGTATTTAATGTGGTATAGATGGATTCTTTCTCATTATTATTTTCATTAGTTTATTATTTGGAATCAATACTAATAATAGATTGAGAATTGTTATAAAAAATATACAAATTAAGAAATATATTTTTATATTCTGGGCTACATCAACCTTACATCATTTATGAATCAATAAATCATGTATTTAGCTTATTTTTTAAATTAACATATTTAACAATTCACTAAAAATTCATGTATTTCATAGAAATCCCATAAATTAAACCCATCCATTTTTCAATCATTATAAGTCATAAATGAACTCCATTTTTTGGACAATAATTTTACAAATATAAGAAATATAATTTTTTATTTAAATCATAATTTATTAAAAAAATACTAGTTTTAATATTGTATCGGATTTTAAATAACTTTGTAAATTCTTTGAATGTCTGGTAAAATTATCTTATAAGGATAAAAAAAATTAATATATTTTATTAAAAAAATATATATTTTTAATTATTAAATTATTTATAAATTTTAAATTAAATATTTATGACTCGCAAAAATATTGGCACATAATTTATTATTTGTTAAAAAATTATTTATTTGTTCAACGATACAAGTAAATTATATTTTCACATATAAGATTAATAAATATTATTTATAATTTATTAGGTGATGTTAGTATTCTATTGTCCTTGTTACTATTCCTAATGGCCATGTTAAAATTCCTAAGGTCATGTTACTATTCCACTAGTTTAAATGCCATAATTTCTATAAATTCAATTTATTAAATTATAAATTAATTTCTAGGGTAAAAAAGAAATTATTATATAATTATCCGGGTAGTTACATTATTTCCCCTCCATTTTTACATATAAAAAATTAACCAAAAACCCATTTTTATACATGTTTTTTGGGGGATTCTACTCTTCAAGAGATATTCTATGTTAGGTTCCTCGGTAAGATGCTTCAAATATCATTTAAGAATATTTACATCCATCAGAAAACAATATGCCACTAATTAAAATGAATAGATTCTATCAACATCTATTTAGTGATTCTCAATAATGAAATATTGTCGGTGGAATTTGATGGAAAATATTTTAATAGGTTGAAAATAAGGATTTATAATATATTACTAACGATCAAATTTAAGTGCATTCTCTCAATTTCAAATCACCCACAATCTGATAATGTGACCAATAATGATTCCTTCATAATGAAAACAATTTGGATATTAATCATAAAAATGTGTCCATGTAACATATTAAACACCTTATATGGTAACCTATTTGGCACGTATCAACATTTTCCAACGTCAAATGAGACATTTGATTCTTTTGTATAAAATTACACAACTGAGGATGTGGAAACCACTAAATTCAATTTTAGAAATAATATTTGATACAATATATTATATAATAGATATAATATAGAGATATTATATGAAATATAACACATCATAAAACACTATATGAAAATATATTAGAACATATGTTTTCAATATTATTTTCCATTATCATCGATTAAATCCCCCTTCATGGATAATGTTAAAAATTATCTACAAAATAGAATCATGATAAATTACTTAACATGTAATTCAAATACATATAAATTAAGGATAAAAATGAAAACAAAATGTTAGAAAATTAGTTCTATGTTATATCAAATATTCTCATGGTACTAAAAGTGTATATATATTGGTCTTCAAAAGTGAATAAAAAAAATAATTCAATAGAAGAATTGAAATTCCAGAATCATAAAGTGGTTTTCTACTTATGTGGAATGTTAAAAAACATAATTTAGACATTTATCCTTTTGCAATAATAATTTGGTAGTCCAAACATTAAAAAAATAAATTTGCACCATGTTACTAAAGGTAAATATTCATAAGGTTTATTGAACTTGTTGATTAAATTTTGAGATAATTGCAACATGTGTATCAATAAATAAACATTCATGGGCATAGAATAAATAAATTATGGGATCTATATGAATATGGGGGTATTTATAGGTATTAATATTCTAGAATCAGTTTCCATTCATCTCATTATTATATTGGGAAAATTCCTCATATTAGATGACATATAATATGATCTTATATTTCTTAGAGGCTTGTTCCCAAGGTGTCTATTAATCAATATTGGGTTTAATGTTAAATTTTATGAAGATCACATTTTTATCCAATGGTATAAATTTATTTGGAAATAATGACATTTATGATGAATTCATTAAATAAAATAAAAACACTGTTTCAATTTATATTCATTAGTATTTTAATTTATTCAAATATCATTTAAGTCCCATTAATTATTTTGAAAATTTCTGACATTTCAAAAATCAAATGTTAATATTAAATAAATCAAAATGATAATAATTTTGTATATTTTATATCAAATAATAATTTTATAGAACCATATCCATATATATAATGGAAAATTGAATTATTTGAATAAATAAATAGTGATTTATATGATTTCCATTTAACATCCACCGTATCAAATAAAATATATTTTTTTACTTTTATTGATTATTATTTGTGATTTCACTAGTTAAAATTTTATATAATAAATATGACCTTACAGAAAAAATAAAATCATAAAAAAAATTTGAAAATAAATTTTGTTTTATAATTAAATTATTGGTAAAATAATATAGTAGAGAATATCATATTAATTAATTTTTTGAATTCATAGGGATTATATATAAAGGGACAATAACCTATACCCATAAAAATTTATTATCATAGAGAAGGAAAATAACATTAATGGAAATGATTAATTATATGATTTTTATCTTAGGACAATCAAATAGATTTTATGGAGTTGTATTATTAACTATGATCCAAATTATAAATAGGGTTCACACAATAAGTAATTATATAACTATATATAAATAGTACAATCATAAGAAACCAAAAAATAATAATTAAATGATTATGTTTCTAATTTTATTAAATGATTAACAAATGTAGGATCTAAATATTGATTTATATTCTCAATTATAATAGGTGTTGAATTGTATATTTAAATACATTCATTTTATTATATTTAAAACTCAACGAAACCTAGTTTTAACAAAGTCCAACAAGATAGATTCTCAAACCCTCATTAGTTCATAATTAGGAAACTCTCTTCCTTAGGATCCGATAATATGAATATGAAAATTAAACTTAAAAAAGTTTACTTTTTAAATGATTCTACCTTAAATTATATAGAATAATGTTTATATTATAGAATACATGTATAAGAAAGAATTTGAAATATTAAAATTATTTATTTTATAAAATTTAGTAGAATTAAAAAATATTACCAAGAAAAAAATAAACATTTATAAAATCGTTTAACATAAAAATAATGGAATCCAACAACCATGGATAATGGTCCCTTGATTTATACAATCAATAAAATCAACTGAACCCACCCTAGACAAATCCTATGATAAGAGTATCAGAGTCTCTCTTATTATCCCAGCAAGCCCTCAAACATTAAGCTAGTCGGAAACTCTATCTTTTTTTCCCTAGATGTCCTCAAAATTTAAGGTAGTCGGATCCTAGGTCTTCATATCCCCTGAAAAACTCAAAGATTATGTAAGCATACACCTTTTTCTTTCTATCCCCGGGTGCCCTCGATTATACATAGCAATAATCCGAGTCTTACTATGCTAAACTAGTTTATTATAGTAGAACAAGTTGTTAAACAATTTTAAATGGAATGAGGGTCTCTCTCTCTAGAAATCAGTTCACATCATGTAATCTTGTGATGTTTCAACATGTTTCCACTCTTTAAATGGCTGGGGTATTTATCAGAGAAGTTCCAACAATCGGACCCCTCCTCCAACGATCATATTTTTCCTTAAATATTATAGGTTAATGTATACATGGAACTCAATCAATGGTTATATTATAATAGATAATGGAAATTTATTGAAGAAAAATGAAAACAATATACGAAAATAGATATAGTCATCGAACATCGATCAACCATAATGGAAAATTTATGGTGTTGGAGATAAAAAAAAAGCATAAAAAACACCCCAATGATGTAAGGTGGGATCTGGATGACAATAGAAGGATTTTCCTTGCTTATAATATTAGATGGATAATCCAAGAACTCCTTCCAATAATAAAAAAGATGCAGACCACTCTATTATTAGAGATCGGCTATCCAGGAACTGTAAATAGAAGGAGGTGTCCTGCACTTTAAAAATCCAGAAACTGACCATCTTCAGATAACTCAGCCATGCCAACAACCCCTTGTGAAGGCCTAATTTAATTAACCATTCACAACACGTAGAGAATGTACTTAACAAGGAGGAATGCTAGTAGTAGACCCTACACAAGCAGCATCATGATCACTCCAAGGTTGAACCACATTGGTTTTGTATTCTGAATTCTTGTTGCCGAAATTCTCTAAGATTATAAAAAAATAGGCCGCTATATTCATATCAACATCAAACATAGAGGAAAAAAAGTGAAAAATGGTAGAAAGAAAAAGAAGAAGATAGATATTTTGAATCCCATTAGACAAGAGGAAGCATGTGACAGTATCACTAAACCTTCCATGTTATTCCTATTGAAAAAACATAAAAACAACCTACTCCAAGGGAGATGAAAGAAGGAAACTAAACAAACAGGCCCCATCGAGTCAACAGAGACCTAAAAAATTTAAAAACCATATATAACAGCCACAAACATAGATGATATGAAATCATATGAATAAATAAAATGGAATTAAGACACCAAAAATGACATTATAAAGCCATTTTAATATTTAAAATAAGAGACAACATAGACAATTCAACAAATGAATGACTTATAACAATCCCTTTTAAGAAAAGAAATAAGATCATCAGGAACCTTTTCCAACCACGAAAAACCAACTCTATCAACACATTTATTTGTAACACCATCAGCATCCTAATTAGCTTCCTCATAAATGTGAGTGATAATATTGTTGAAGGAAAATAAAATATAAATACATTTAATTGAATGATTAGTTAGCTTCAAATATAAGAGAGAAATACCAATCCTTATGGTAGAAATGTCAACAGAAGAATCTCTCTCAGTCCATAAATTATTCCATCCATGATTCGCAGCTTTTTCCGCATCAATAATGATTCCATGAATTCAGCCTCAAGGGAATAGGCAAGGCCACAAGAACCATGAAAACAACAAAGGACCACCCCTTTATGATTTCTGAAACATTACCATAACCAGAGTGTCCCAGATTACCTCTAAAAAATTAATCAGAATTAACTTTTAACCATCCAAAAAGAGGTTCCTTCCCAAAAAACATCAAAAGTACCAGGCTGAGGCTTAAAAGTTTCCTTATCACCTATCGGATTTAGTACAGACATGTCATGAACCGATTTGAAGAAAAATTACTTCCTAGGTATTTTAACATTACACATATCATCAAGAATAGCTGATAAAAACCCAATGATCGAGAAGGAAAATCTATCAAGAATCACATTATTCCAAGGAAACCAAATAAAATGAATAAGTTCAGCAGTAGCGACCTTAAAAAATCCAACAATTGTGGAGAACGTGAATTTGAATGAAATACCTGGAGGAAATGTTGGATTGCGGACATAGCAAGCATAGAGAATTAAAAGATATCATAAATAGCATTCCAAATGAATAAGGAAATAACAAAACTAATAAAAAAAGGATCAATATCTCCACTATGTTGATTGAAAAACACACATGAAGAACATAGATAAATACAAGATTTTTTATGGGGCAAAACATTAAGAAGCTTCCCATGTGCCAGTCTCCTGGAAAATGCTAACCGAGAAGGCCTAGTAAAGATCATATAAAGATCCCTCATCCACCTATAGACAATATTGAATGATAATGATTGTCTATAATATTTTTTATTGGTCAGAAATCCATTGATAGGAGGCTCCCATGACCAAAAATACACTCTGTTAGAGAAGTATAAATAGTTGATAATATTAATAATGTATTTTGGGACACCCCCCATATTATCATGATGTTCTTTAATCATGTAATCTAGATCAACATTGAAATCAGAAATCATCAAGGCATCAAAAATGGGAAAACCATTCTAGTTAGCATTCCAAAATAATAAAGATGAATTCCTGGAAACAAGCCATCTGGCAATAGTGTCAATAGTAGAAAAAATGAAATAAAAATCATGTAAAATAGATGAATCCAGATGATTAAAAACCTCATTCATTAGAATATCCCTGAATTTATTTTGAATATTGTTAATGGACTCAGAATTAATTTTGGAAAACATCCATATAAATGAATCATGTAATGAATCATTAATCAAATCATCATTTTTAACACCAAGACCCCCTACATCATAGGGTTTTCAATAATTATTCCATGATAATGTGAATTATTTCCTCTCAAAACTATTACCATTCCAAATTAAATTTTTAATAGAAATATTAATGCTCTTGATGGGAGAGACCGTCCACTTATAGACCATAAATGAATAAACAAGCATAGAAATAATCACAGCCTTAAACAAACAAAAGTGACCAACCATGGAGAGGGACTTACCCTTCAATGTTGCAAGATTAATTTTGAATTTACTATTAATATTAGAAAAGTATCATAATTTAGGCCTCCCCAAAATACATGAACACCCTAATATGTAAATGGAATAAATCCATCATGAATACCAAAATCCCTGATAATGCTCGTCTTACTATAAATAGGAAAATTCCAACCAAATTAAAATAAGGACCTACTCCAACTTATCTCTTTCCCATAGACTTTATCATAATGAAAAAGGGCCCTCTTAATATTTTTAATATCTATCTTATCCCATTTAGTGAATAGTATAATATCATAAGCATACAAAAAGTGATTCGGAGAAACAATTCCTCTTCCTGCATAAATATACTTCAATTTACCATTGCCGACCATAATAGAAAGTAATCTACTAAGATAATCTTGTGCAATGGACCAAATGATGGATGAGATAGGGTTAACTTTTCTGACACCTATTGAACAAGAAAAATACCTTTTATGGGATCCATTAACAAGGACATTGATATGAGCTAACTAAAAAATGATTTTAAAATAATTAATGAAAACATCATCAAGACCAAAAAAATGAACAACCTTATAAATGAAATTCCAATTTATAGTATCAAAATATTTCCTGACATCAAATGTGAAAGCAATATTACCATCCCTTGTGGATTTAGTAAGAAGATTAACATATTCTGAGGTAGTAAAAAGGAAATATTGAATAGATATATCCTTAATAAATCATAACAGATTAAGAGAAACAATCATACTTTCAATTGAGGAAAACCTCATGGCCAAAATTTTGAAAATAATTTAAAAAATTTAATTGATCATGGTAACTAGTCTAAAAATTAATATTTTTACCATTCTCCGTCTTTGTAATGAGGGTATGGAATTGGGCATTTAGACCTTGAGTAAGAGAGTCACCTTTAAAAAAATTATTATCCAACCAGAAAAGATAATCATATATGAAATCCCAATATGGTTGAAAGAAAAAATTCTCGAAACCATCAAGCCTAGGGGAGCTATCAGACATTAGACTGAAGGCCGCGTGCTTGATTTCACTGTCCAAAGGGATAGATGTAAGGATTGAATTATCCTCTTTACTGACAAGACTCGGAATAATACACTCCACAAGATCAACAAGAGGGAAATGACAATATATGATATCCATAAAATATGTAACAACATGCTCAAAAAGATCCTCTCTATTTTCAAAGGCATTATTCTTTTTTCTAACCAAAGAAAGAGGCCTCAAGACCGTAATAATTCTTTGCAAGAAGTTGAAATTTTTTGAATTTCTATCACCATATCTCAACAAATTACCCTTAAAATTCTCTCTTTGAAAAGAATTTTTGAGACTCATCAAATTATTAATCATGGAAACAAGATGAGTCGCATCCAAAACATCATTAAAGTATTCATTTGTATAATTCATCTATTGCATTTGATGAAGATATTCCTCAAAATTGGAATTTTTAGAATCAAGGGAACTAAAAAAAAATTCTCTATAATTTAAATATTATTTTAAGGAGTTTGATCTTGATGAATGAAGAATAATAATTATCCCTACTTTTTTATGAACTCTTGGTTTGTTCAAAAATTGTTCAGCACATAGGATGATTGAACGAGGATTTATTAAATCATAATGGCAATAAGGATTGGGATCCTTACTCCCAAGGTCGAAGAAAATGGGTTGATGATTAGAATTAATTATATAAAGAGTCTAATAAGAAATATATCAATAGAAATCAAGAAAATCCTTATTGAAAAGAGAACTCTTGATTTTTCTTACAACAAATGTATCCGGAACATTCTTGTACCAAGTATACTTATCCCCAATAAGGTTAACTTCAGTCAACAAATTATTATCAATGAAAGAATTAAAGGCACGTGATGAAATGATGAATTTATATACTAAATTAGGTGGAATTTGGAGTCAAAATGCTAAAGATTTCAGAGTACAAATTTTTAGTAATTTAGAGTTTGAATTCAAGGGAATTCAAAGTATGAATTGTGGAAAATTCAGATTCTAAATTTCAAAGAATTTGGATTCTGAAAATAGATGGAATCATAGTCTTAAAACTGTGTGACTCATATTATAAGAAAATTTATTGTTATAATTTTTTAGACAAGTATTCAATTATTATTATGGTAAATCGGTCTTAATAAAAAAATGGTTAGGATTTGATAAAGAACAAAAAGCATAATATGGAAATATAAGATAATTAAAAAAATTTAATTCCCATTGACAATGAAAAAAATAATTAAATAAAATGTGTTTTTGATATTCAAAACATAATGGAATGGAAAATTCCTAAGATATCATATTGTCATACCAATCCCTCCTTTACAGAAATCACAAACATCTTATTGAAAAAGAATAATATGTCTGGATATTTTGAAATAAAAAACATGTTTGACTTATATTTGTGGCATAGTTTATATGGCTAACTCCGTGTTAGGATTTTTCACCTTATGGATTATATTCAATTTCTTACTAAATTATCTTGAGAACCACTTTTCTTTTCATAATTTTTTTTTATTTAATACTATGCTCTGCTTTCATAAAAAAAATCTTTTTTTCGGTATACTACCCCTTAACAATATATTATATTTAAACTTTTATGGAAATTTTTTATTTTAATAAATTAATGGAGGGGAAATATTTTTTTCCTGAATAATTATAAAATAAGAATACCAAAATAATTATAACAAGCTTATTTCAGTAAATTTGAATGAAAATATTTGTACAACAAAAGATAAGGGTTATTAATTTCATAAAAAAATATCTCCTCTAGAAGAAGATTCTTGACGATTTCCTTCATCATAATTATATCTTTAATATATTCGTGGTACATATTGAGTAAGTTTCTTTATTATAGGTTCTTTTTTGTGAGAGACTAAATTTTTTATTATTGAGACTTGATAACTTATTCTTGCAAAATGAAATTCTATACTAACTGAACTCTGATATTTGTTTCTCTATTTTGGGAAATTGAAACATAGTTATGTTTTCCATAGAAAACCAAATACTCTTCGATACTGGCTGCATTCTCTTGATTTATACATTTTGAAAGAATCCTGAAATTCTCTTCAGACTTGATGAAAGTCTCTTTGGATTAATCCATATAACCACCAACATGTTTAATATCATCAAATACTAATTTATACCAAAATAAAATCTTCATTCCATGGTCATCTATGAGCTTCCTAGTTTACCATGAAGGTTTTAAATTCTTATTCTCAATTTATTAACTTCTCATTCAAATAATTTAAAGAATCGTTTGTCATGTTTAGTAACTATTTGAAAATATAACATTGTTATTCAATGTTTGGAAGGAATGGAATTGAATCAACAATATTTTTTAAATATTTCACCAATATGTAATGTATCATGGATTATGATGATTCATAATCTAAAACACTTTTTTCTGGAGGAGTATCGTTAATTTCTTAAACAAAAATTGATTTAGATTATTTATTTATTTCATCATTTTGAGGTGTGTTTGGGAGAACTAACTTTCTTTTAGAAACTACCTTTTTAACCATTATGGATTCCTCACAATCATCTTATTGAACGTTAACCAATCCTCTAACTTCTTGAATAATTTCATCATTTTCTTCATTCTCATTGAATGAATGAATTTTTGTCACCTCTTATTCAGCTTCTTGAATAATTTCATCATTATATTCATGAATAATGTCATTATTTTCTTATTTTATTTTCTTTTTCTTCTCCCTCATCATAGTAACTACATATTTAGGAATCTACTTTTTCTTCTATGGTTTTTGGGGTCATGATTGAGGTTCTTTTTTTTCATATCCTGGAATGTTCAAGAACTCAAAATTTCATGGATTCCAGTTTATCATGTCATAAAAAAGATCATAAAACACTAATGATTCATTATTAAACACAATTTCCATTCTTCTTTGCATATCTTCACTAAGTGACATAATCATGAAATTTTCCGCCATTGAGGATGAGGGTATTTTTACGATTCATAACATAAGACATTAATTTTTGAAATAATTTATGGACAAATAAATATATAAGAGATTATGTTTCCATTCTTGATGTTGGATATTTTTATAAGGATACACTTCAGAAAATTTATGGTTCTTTGAATCACATCAAAATAAAAGAGAAATATTTTAACATCCCGAGTCCGGAGCCCCTCCACTGGTGCCCCATACCCAGTTCACCACATGACCTCAAGCCCATTTCCACGAATGCCAGTGGCTGCCGACTAGAACTGAGGGCCTTGGTGGGTCGGTGGGGAAAATATTCCCTCCTTCGGGAAGGTATACATGGTAAGAAACAACAATAAACAGCGGAAGAAGCAACCAAAATGCATAACAACATATACCAAACAATGGAAGCAATGAAGATATATAACAATGATGATAATAATGAAGCAGGTACAAGTATCTATGGAAAGAATCAAACACAACAATGTTCTGGAATACAACTGAAACCATGTTCAAAAGAAAAAAAAATCTCCTCAGCATCACGACCCACGACTCGGTCCCATGCTCCCCAGCTCCTGGTGCAATCATGATCCAGAAGTAGAAGGGCGCTTTCCCTTATCTATACCTATAGCAACATAGTCTTCTTGGCCTCAAAATCATGGCCCAAACAGGGTGTGAGATACAATCCCAATAGGAAATCACCCAATGATTTTTGCCTAACAGTCAATGTATACATGGAAGTACTAAAACAAGAAGCAGTAAATAGAAAAGAACAAAAAGCTACAAACCATAGTTCAAACAAGTATAGCACACAAGTAATGAGTCAACAACAAGATGAAAACAAGTTATCCTCTAGGTTTCGCTCTCACCCTAACCCCTATGGTTCAACCTCTAAGTACTAGGAACCCTCTGGGAGACACACACAGTCTCACCCCTCTAGTACAGCTATGCTATTAAGCAGACTCTCTGGGGAAGCAATCACCTTCAATTCCCCCCTATAGTCTCGTATCGTGCTAAAGGATATCTGGGGAAGCACTCAGTGTCAATTCCCCCTATAGACCACATCATAATTAAAAGACACTCTAGAGATTCCCTTCCATCAATTCTTCACTTGGTCTCGCATCGTGATTAAAAGACACTCTGGAGAAGCTCTTCCACCAATTATCATTTTGGTCTACTACTCTAGGTTCTCAGAGTCCTGAGTAACTAAACATGCTCAGCGCATGTATACCATCCATGTAAACCTCATGAACTACTTGGATATCAACCAAGGCTCAGCATAAATAATAAAACAATAGTTCCACTATCCTACGACTAGGCATGGAAACTAGAAAAATGCCAAACAGGCAGAAAAAGCATGGAAAATCAATCTGAGCAACAAAAAAATACTCTAATCACAAGAAACTACCTCTACTATAGAAATCAAGCAAAGCAGGCAAGAAACAATGGAAAAATAAGAAACACGCAATACCCCATTAAAGGGTATTGGTGGAATTTTCACAAAATACTCAAAGAAATTCTACAGAAAGGCACAAACCACCTTCCTCAATCCTAGGAGATCGATATACGTGATCCTCGATGACATATTCCCCATAGAATGACATAGATCTTAGAAAACGAAAAAAACGTTCATCCCAGGATAACTTGATAACAAGGAGGAATCACGAAACAAGGCAAAAAGCAGAATGAAGAACTCACCGTTGTGATTCCAATGCAACTGACCGTGCTCGAATCGGATAATGGATGGCGAGGTATGACCCCGTCGAAGATCCGGCCATATGGTCGCTCTCATATGGTCGAAAATTGATGAAGAAGACGAATATGGGGGTTAGGCGTGACCCCGGTCCATTTAATGAAAAAAACGTACATGGCATGTACTTTTTGAGTACATGGTGTGTACTACGAATTTTTCCGTACTCCAAAATAATCGGCCTCCACCTCAGCCTTACACATCGTGTGTGTGGCCCGGACACTGCCAACACACGGATTCGAGTCGGAATAGATTACACGGCATGTACATAGAATTTATATGGCGTGTACTTCTGATATTTCCAAAAAAATCATTTTTCTCACAAATTTCAGAAAAAGGAAAAACGTACCTGCACGAAGATCTGGGTTCTTACAAACTTCCCCGCTTAATGAAATTCTTCCCCGAATTTCCCTCATGAGGTGGAGAAGAAGAATCCCCGAACAGCTCCGGCCACTGTGATCGTACATCGGCCTCCCTCTCCCTGGTCTCGTCCTATACTCGCTCGTCCTACCATAGCACTCATACCAAAGGAACAGACCACCCGCGGAGAAACTTTGTACTACGATCGATAATCCAGATAGGATGATCCTCGAACGACGCAACTACTTCAAGCTCGACTTCCTCAGGCTAGAAGACTTGAGAAGGGTCTGAAAAGTAATGTCGGAGTTAAGAGACGTGGAAGACGTTGTGCATGTCCTGATACCTCTGAGGTAGCTGAAACTGATAGGCGACCGACCCCACTCTCTCTAAGACCTAAAACGGCCCAATGTACCGTGCTGAAAGCTTACCATGTATCTGAATCCTTTTGTGTCCCAACGTCATTGTAACATGTAGGAAAACATGATCACCGACCTCGAACTCCATAGGTCGCCTCCGCTGATAAGCATAAGACTTCTGCCGAAACTGTGATGTAACCATCCTCTTCCGTATCAGCTATATCTACTCTATTGTCTCCTGAACAAGACGAGGTCCCAGTAAAGCTGCCTCTCCTGCCTCCATCCAGCATAAGTGTGATCATCATGGACTACCGTACAATGCCTCATATGGTGTCATCTGAATGGTCGCCTGGAAATTGTTGTAGTAGGAGAACTCCACAAAGGGAATATGCTTCTCCCAAGAACCTCCAAAGTCAAGTATGGAAGCACAGAGCATATCCTCAAGCACCTGGATCATGCGCTCAGACTGGCCATCAGTCTGGGGATGGAATATTGTACTCAAAAGTACCTGTGTACCCAAGGCCTTCTGAAGTCCCTGCCAGAACAGAGAGGTAAAGCACACATCTCTTTCTGAAACAATAGAGTGCAGAACACCATGCAAACACACAATATCTATTATGTAAAGTCGTCCCAGATCATCGACACTGAAGGTCTCCATGATCAGAAAGAAGTGATCAACCTTCGTAAGTTTGTCGACGACAACCCAAACAGCACTGTTCCCTCGCGGTGATCTCGAAAACCTATTCATGATGTCTATCTCAACATTGTTCAACTTCAACTTCGGAATGGGTAACTACTGTAAGAGGCCGGCTGGTCGCTGATGCTCTGCTCTCACCTGCTGACAAGTAGAACATCTCATGACAAAGAGCCACATCCTTCTTCATACCTGGACACCAGTACAAGCGATGAAGATCCCGATACATCTTGGTGACTCTAGGATGAATTGCCCATACTGAGGAATGGAAATCCTGCATCAGCTCCTTACGTATGTCTGCTGGCACCCATACGCATCATTGGAAATGCAAGATCTCATCCTCGCCCACTGTCCATCAACGAAGAGGGTCCTCTCCTGACACACTCTCCCGTAGGACTAAGCCTTCTGAGTCTGATAGCTGCATAATTTGTACCTGATTAAGTAGCGTTGAGGTAACAGCTACACGAGATTGAAAAGTCTATCCCCGTTTGTCGTGCACCTCTAGATGCATCTCAAAGAACAGAGCCATCGGCTTCCACTCACTAATAGCCTCCTGAAATGCCTGAATCTAAGTTCTCCTGATCAACACATCTTCCATGGTGTTGCCCTTTCCCGGCATATAGGAAAACTTGAAGTAAAAATACTGTAGATACTCAACCCACCTGTGCTGCCTCAGATTCAGATCATGCTGAGTGGAGATATACTTGAGACTCTTTTGGTCAATGAATGCCCCAAAGTTCTCTCCCAGAAGATAGTGTCTCCAATAGCGCAAGGCATGAATAACAGCTTCCATCTCTAGATCATGCGTTGGGTAGTTCCTCTCATGTGGCCTCAGCTGCCAAGACCCATACACAACGACTCCATCTCCCTGTATAAGCACAGCTCCAAGCCCGATACCCGAAGCATCACAGTAGACAGTGTAGCTCTTGCCTGGCTCTGGAAAGACTAGTATCGGTGCTGACGTCAACCTACCTTTTAGCTCCTGCAAGGCTGACTCACAAGAATCTGACCATAAGAACTTCTCCCCCTTCTTGGTCAGACCTGACAAGGGTGTTTCTAAACGGGAAAATTCCCGAATGAAGCGTCTATAGTATCCAGCCAGCCCTAGGATGCTTCGTACCTCAAAAAGGTTCTTCGGCTTCTCCCAGAAAACTACAGCTCTCACTTTCTCTGGGTCTACAGATACTCTTGCCTCTGAGATGACATGACCCAAGAAGTGAATCTGATCCATCCAAGAGTGGCACATTGATAGTTTAGCATAAATCTAATGATCTCTCAGTGTACTGAATATGATCTCAAGATGTGTGGCATGGTCATGTCGAGTGTGAGAATACACCAAGATATCGTCAAAAAAAGATCACGATGAAGGAATCCAATTAAGGATGGAACACTCGGTTCATAAGTTCCATAAAAACTGTAGGTGCGTTCGTGAGACTGAACGGCATGAATGTATACTCGTATAGACCATAAATGATCTTGAAGGCTGTCAGAGATATATTTTATGGTCTAACGCGCAACTGATGATAACCGGACCTCAAGTCAATTTTCGAGAACACCCGGTCTCCTCGAATCTGGTCGAAAATGTCATCAATCCTTGGTAAAGTATATCGGTTCTTGACCGTCAACTGGTTCAGCTTCCGATAATCCACACAAAGCCGAAGGGTACTGCCTGCCTTCTTCGCAAACAGAAGAAGAGAACCCCAAGGAGAAGTACTGATTGGATGAAACCCTTAGCATGTAGCTCCTCCAACTGCTACTTGAGCTCCTCCAACTCAGGTGTGTCCATACTATAAGGAGGAATGGACATCGGTGCTACTCCTGGAACGATCTCAATAGAGAAGTCTACCTCACGCTCTAGAGGAAAACCTGAAAAGTCCTCTGGAAAGACATCCCTTAAGAAATCCACCACTAGAGGAAAGTCCAACTGTGGAGTCCCTTGATCATCTAGATAAAGACTATCAATCTGGGTTGTTACCCCTCATAGCCCATGATGTTCGAGTCCCGCCCGACTTGCCCAAACGTCCCATTCGCCTCTATGATGGAAAGATTCACCTTCTGGTGAAATGAAACTGACTCTGTGATGATAAATGTTAACGACTACCTGGAAGGGAATAAACCAGTCCAGGCCAAGGATGACATCATAGCCTATTATCTCTAGGACATAGAGATCCCATAAGAAGTGATACACTGCATCCTCGAGAGGTAACACTCTACAATGACGTACACTAGAAGTACTCATTCCCATAGGTGTGTCTAGTGTCCACGAGTCGGAAGAAGAAAAGATGAAGAGTCCATGGATCTCCACAATGGAAACAGAGATAAAACTATGTGTAGAACCAGTATTGAAAAGGGCTGAATATAAAAATGAGGCTACTAAACTCGTACCTCAAACAGTAGAAGGACTGGAATCCTTCTCATGATAAGTCTGCTCTATGACGAAATAATGGTCTGCACTGTGGCCCTGCACCCCTGACTGACCACTCTGAGCGGAACCTCCCTACTGGTGCTGAGGTACTGGTGGCTGACCGCCACGACCCTGACCTCTACCTTGGCCCGAACGGTCGGAAGAACTCCAGTTTACTGACTGGTGAGAGACTGGTGGGACTGCTCCTGAACGAGGAATCATGGAAGAACCCCAGTCATCTGCTTCTTGTAAAATAACCTGGAAGAAACGCGGAAGGTGACCCATCATGCCGCATGATCAGCACTCCACAGGGTCTATCTGGCACTGCGGACTCGTGTGCCCTGTCCGGACACACTGGTAGCATGTCACCTGGCTGCCTGATGATGTTTCTCGCTTCCTCGCATCACCGCACGTAGGCTCTCTACAGTTCTTCTTGCTGTCATCTGAAGGGAATATAACACTAGAAGCAGAACCGCCCTGACATGCAGCTCCAGAGTCTCTGAGATTGCGCTTCGCAATCAGTTCCTGGTTGACGATGGATGTAATGGAAGTCAGCTGGAAGATGTTCACCTGTGAGCGGATCTCCCTACTGAGTCCCTATACACGGGTTAGCTACTCCCGAGCACAAATTAATGCCAAGTAACGAATCTGTCCTATCCCTGGCTATGTTCTCCAAACAGTAAATCAAGAGAAAAGAACTCCTCTGATACCACTTTGTAACGTCCCGAGTCCGGAGCCCCTCCACTGGTGCCCCGTACCCGATTCGCCACAAGACCTCAAGCGCGTTTCCATGAATTACAGATGCTTCTGACTAGCAGTGAGGGCCTTGGTGAGATGGTGGGAAAACTATGCCCTCATACGGTATGGTATACTTGGTAAGAAACAACAATAAACAGCGGAAGCAGCAACCAACATGTATAACAACATAAACCAAACAGCAGAAGCAATGCAGATATATAACAATGATGATAATAATACAGTAGGTACAAGTATCTATGCAAAGCAGCAAACACAAAAACGTGCTGGAATACAACTAAAACCAAGTTCAAAATAAAAACAAAATAATATCCTCAGCGTCGCGAGCCACGGCTCGGTCCCATACTCCCCAACTCCAGGTGCAATCAAGATCCTGAAGTAGAAGGGTGCTTGCCCTTATCAATACCTGCAGCAACATAGTCTGCTTGGGCCCAAAATCAAGGCCCAAACAGGGTGTGAGTTACAATCCCAGTAGGAAATCACCAAAAGATTTGTGCCTAACAGTCAATGATTAAATGGCAGTACTAAAACAAGAAGTATTAAATAGAAAAGCACAAACCACTACAAACCACAGTTCTAAAAAGTATAGCACACAAGAAAGCAGTCAACAACACGAAGAAAACAGGTAACCCTCTGTGTAGATCTCTCAGCCTAACCCCTATGGTTCAACTTCTAAGTATTATCAACCCTTTGGGAGGCACACACAGTCTCACCCCTCTGGTATAGCTATGCAATTATGCAGACTCTCTGGGGAAGCACTAACAGTAAATTCCCCCCTAGAGTCTCATATCATTCTAAAGGCTCTCTGGGGAAGCACTCAACGTAAATTCCCCCTATATCCCACGTTTTAATTAAAAGACACTCTGGAGAATCCCTTCCATCAATTCTCCACTTGGTCTCACATCGTGATTAAAATACACTCTAGAGAAGCTCTTCCGTCAATTCTACCTTTGGTCTTCTACTCTAGGTCCTCGTAGTCCTGAGTAACATAACATGCTCAGCACGTGTATACCGTCCAATTTAACCTCACAAACTACTTGGCTATCAACTATGGCTCAGTATCAACAATAAAACAAAAGATACACTATCCTACGACTAGGCATGGAAACTGGAAAAACGCCAAATAGGCAGAACAAGCATGGAAAAGAAATTTGATCACAAAAGAATACTCTAATCACAAGAAATAACCTCAACTAAAGCAATCAAGAAATGTAGGAACGACACAAGGGAAAAAAAGGAAACACACAATACCCCATTAAAGGGTATTGGTGGAAATTGCACAATTAACTAAATGACTCTCTATAGAAAGGCACAAACCACCTACCTCGATCCTAGGACATCGATATATGTGAACCTCGACGAAATATTCCCCTTAGAACAACATAGATCTGAGAAAACACACAACACGTTTATCCAACGATAACATGAAAACAAGAAGGAATTAAGAAACAAGGCTCAAGAAGAAGGAAGAACTCACCGCTGCGATTCCAACACAACTGACAGTGCTCGAATCGGAGAACAGACGGTGAGGTAGGACTCCATCGATGATCCGGCCGTATGGTCGCTCTCAGACGGTCAAAAACGGAAGAAGAAGGCGAATATGGAGGTTAGGCGCGACCCCAGTCCATTTAATGAAAAAAAGTACACTGAGTGTAATTTGAATTTTTCCGTACTCTGAAATAATCGGCCTCCACCTCAGACTTACACACCGTGTGTGTGGCCCAGACATGGCCAGCACGCGGCTTCGAGCCAGAACAGAGTACACGGCGTGTAATCAGAAAGTACATGGCGTGTACTTCTGAAATTTCCAAAAAATTCATTTTTCTCATAAATTCCAGAAAAAGGAAAAACATACCTACATGAAGATCTGGGTTCTTACAAAGATATGACAAATGTTATGTGAATCCTTATCTCCCTTCCTTGGGATAAGGAAATGTTTCATCTATAATACAACCTGCTTTTGTTTGTTGAGAAATGATAAATCATGGGTGCCTTGAAATAATTGAGTATGAGGAATTCAAAAGCATTACTCTTCACAAAAGATAATTCTTTATCAAGTAACTAGTGTGATCATAGAATTGCTTCACCTTTATAGAGAATTCTAGGATGCTAGCTACCTTATTGAAGGATAAAGGGTAATATTTTCTAAAACATCTGAATATAAACAACTCTTTTCCACTATCCTCATAGAAACTTACTAAATCATATAATTCTCCTATAAGGTCTGGGTAAAATAAATCGTGATTATATTCTTTAGAAACACAGACATATTCACATCCATTCAAATTGATAATATTTTCAATAAAAGAATTATACATAAAAATAAAATTCAGACACACTAACCTTTCTCATAACAATAACCAGTACATTCAATCATTATTGGGTTGTCACTAGGTTGATGTCTAAGGGGAATATTTAAGAGACATTTGGAATGCACGAAAACTAATGAATCAGAATTTTAAACATAAATAGTGGAATATCCTCAAAGAAAAATAATAATAAAATCGATGTGGGATGAGAATAAGGGGTTCCTTTAAATTGGATTCATGTAGATGGAATGAATTCATGAATAAATAAAATAGATGAGATTAACATGTTCTTATCTTATGGTTGATATCAATTCTGCTGAATGATTTTAAAGTCCTGATCTCATGACGTTTTATGTTAATATTGAAATGAATGAAATTTAATCAGATTGATATTTCTTAAAACAATATAGTAATACCAACAAGTAAAATATAATTATGACTATTTAATTAAGAAAACATAACGTTCAGATTAATTGAACTGAATTGTTAGTATTTATATGAATCTTATTGAATAATATAGGTTCAAAAAATTTTCTTACATAATGTAAAATTTATATTCTGAAAAAAAATTATGGAATTGAAAAATATTAGGCACTTAAAATTTTGTTATGGAATGAAATTTATAGATTCAAAAAAGGTTATTCAATGAAATTTTTAAACGAATAACATAATTTAATCCCCCTATGAAAATAATTTTTTAATGTAAGAAGATATTTTTAAACAAAAAAATTAATTATGGATGATTACATTACAGTTATCATTAATAATTTATGTTTAATGTAGTAAAATCTATCGGAGGATAAATATTTTTTAAAAATGTCACAAACTTTATCTTGTATACTGATAAATTGAAGAATGATATCTCCATTACCGATTAAAATATAATAAATTAATGATTTTCCAATAAGAAAAATTCTACACATACCAACAATTTCCCCCTAAGAATTATCTCTGAAAGTTACTTTTTTTATTTTCATTAGGAAGAACTTTTCATTGGTGTTTTAATTAGTAATCATATATCCGGGACATCTAGTATCCACGTACCAATTATTTTTGTTAGAAACCCCTTTATTTTATTGAAAATAAAATTGTTAGAGCTTCGGAATCCAAATGTTCATGGGTATAAATATTTTAGAAAGTAAAATATTAGGTATCATTATTTTTAATGAAATTTAGTATTTATGAACAACTATTTATTCAGTTTTCATTAATGAAAATAAATTCTTCCAATGTCCACTATATTGACAATTAGTGCAACGGGGGACACTTTGGGGATCAAGATAATTTTGTCTAAAAATAGTGTTTGAGTTTGTATATCTAAATTCAGAATTATTGTATAGAGTATCACATTGTGGATATATTTTTATCAAATTCATTTTTCCATAAATTGAATTTTCATAAATGTTTCTATATGGAAAATAATTCAAATTTTAGTCTAATGAATATATTTTTATCGTCACAGTCATTAGTCTTAGATATTGAGTTATTCACCAAAATTTTTTTCTAGAAAATAAAATTTTCAAGATACTTAAAATGTATATCCTTCTCAGAATATACACCCATAAAATATTTACAAATAATTTTCAAAATCAATAGTTTATATATTATGATCCTTAGAATGATCTGATACTTATTTTTTTAAAATAGAAATTATATAATTATCTTTCTGTATTATCGTTTTTATCTTATAGTTCTAATTATAAATTAATTTAGCCAATATAATGACTTATTCAAATGAATATAAGGAATTATCATCTATTGATGAATATTATTCATCTGATGATTCATTATATTCTTCATTCAGAAAATTTACATTTAAATATATATTTGTTAAGGATTTGGGATTGTGTACCATATTCATAAAAAATGATTTTCAATAGGTAATCTTGCTATATGACCAATATTTTACTAATCAGAAGATTCATATTCTATAGATTCATCAGATGATTTACCACCATTGGGAGTCAACATGTTATTAGAATTCAAGACATTCTTAGCCTTATATTTGTAGAATATTTTTCTGTTCATTTCAGATTTATTTTCCTTCCTATATTTTCTCTTGAGCATATGGAAATCAGGTCTGATATGTCCATCCCTTTTTCATTCATATCATGTTACCTAAAATATTTCTAATCCTTTGGTTCTTTCTTCTTATATCTATACTATAAATAGTATTCCCCGAATATTTTGATCATTCTTCTAGCAATATTTTCAATTTCATTATCAGACTGATCATGGTAACATGATTTACATAAAATATCAACATTAACGGCTTTAGATATAGTTTCCATTTTTGGAGACATGGATTTAAATGTTGTAGTAAAAACAATGAATCCATTACCACTCTTCTACTTATTGAAATCTATATCTCTCTTCATTCTTATTTCTATCTAATTATGGGTTCCAAATAACTCATGAAGAGTGATTTTATATACTTTCCTATTTTCATCAGAAGATTTATTTTTAAATTCCCACTCATTGGGAATAATAAATATTATGATATCCATGATAACCCCATCATCAAGTCCGTTATCTCCCATAGATTGATGAATATTGACAATAGTCATAGATTTTTTTTGTATTTTGTGAACGAGTTCTCCATAAAGAATTGTAAAACACTGATATTTATCTATTAATATAGAACTTATATATTTAACCACTTTTTATGTTCCATAGTATATAACTTCATGTTCATTATTGATATTAATGACTGGTTCCCAATATGATATTTGATTGTGGATATTTCAGGTCATAGAGCATAAATGAGTATTTTATACCTTCTTTTTTAGTTGATATTCATATTCTTCTAAATTAGTAAATGATAGGATTTATTTTTCAGGAAACGTTTTTAAACAGTGAGAATAACAATACTATAAACACTAATTATTATAATAAAAGTCTTTATCCTATTCTCTAGTACTCAAAATGATTATCATTAATGATCGGTGGTCCAGTAAGATTTATTTTATCTATTAAACAAACATTCATTCCTTCCATTATATAAGAAAATAAATTTTCTACAAAATTATATAGTTGTAATAAATTATAAACAAAATATTTAATAAAAACATGAGAATTTAATTTTGAGCATGAAAATTTTGAGCAATTAATCATGAGAATGAAAATATGAGAAAGAAAACATATATGTATGTATAAGTATTTCATATACCTTCTATTTTACCAATTGTAGGAATGCAATATAAATGTAGATACTTAATAAAATGAGGGGGTGAATTTTAGTTTTAAAAAAATTCATTAGGTAGGATTTAAACATTATGTAATCCTTTTATCTATAATGTAAAATATTATAGATTCTCAAACCCTCTTTAGTACATAACTATGAAACTATCTTTCTCAGAATCCAATAACATGGATCAAAAAAATCTAAAGAAAGTATTACTTAAGGAAATATTATAAATTAAAGCATATGAAATCTTTTTTATATCATATTATATATGTAAAAGATTGTTTAAAAAGGTTATACATTCTTTCGTTAACAAAATATTAGTGGAATTAAAAACCTGAAACAATAACAAGTAAACAAGTAGTAAATATTTTAACCAAAAGTTAAGGGTATCCCAAAACCATGGTTAAATGATCATTGGTTTATACATTCAAGAATGTCTATCATACCCACACAAGGGTAACCCTTGATAAGATTATCGTAGAATTTCTTTCTATTTCTATAATCCCTTGAACAATAAGGTAGTCAGCACCTCTATCTTCCAATCAACGAAAGTCCTAGAAATTTAAGGTAGTCAACACCTATGTATTTCTATCCATATAATACCTTCGAATTTATGGTATTCATCACCACTGACTTCATATCAATAAATGCCCACAATTTTATACAACATTAATCAGTATTTCATTAAGATAAACAAGTTTTTCATTCCTGAACTAGATGTTCACAAATTTCACAGGGCATGGAAGAATCTCTCTATAAATCACTATGTAATATATATTCTCTAGATCTGTTAAAGAATGTCAACTCTTCAAATGTATGGGGGTATTTATAGAAAATTTCCAATGGTATTCTCCCTCCTCCAATAGTTATATAATTCCTTAAATCTCATAGGGATATATACATGTGGCACTAAAACAGTGATTAACTTATAAAAGATTGTACGAAATCATTTCATGTAAGATAAACATGACAAACCATTATTATAATTTTGAAATAATAATATGTGAGGGAAAAAATATCATGTTTATGAATGAATAATCCGATAAAATATAAACAATATTTTATAAAAATATTGAGTCATTACAAAATATGAATAATTTTATTCGAAAATAACATATATTCGTAATATAAATTTTAAGGAATTTAGATTCTGAATTCTACAGAATTCGGTGTCTTAATTATGAAGAATTTGGATTCTGAATTCAAAGGAATTCAGAGTCTAAATTCTTAGAAATATAGAGATCTAATTTTGTGGAATTCATAGTTTTCAAATAGAAAAATTTGGAGTCTAAATTTCAAAGAATTCAGAGTCTTAATTTCTATGAATTTGATGTTTACAGTTCATATAATATAGACTCTTCATTTCAGAGAATTCAGATATTGAAACCAGATGGAATCAGTTTCTAAATACAATGACACTCAGATTCAATGAAACTGTATAGTTCTGAGGTTTTAGATAAAGAATCAATTATTCTTAAGGTAAATCAGTCTGGATAAAAAATGGATAGGTTTAGATAATAAGCATTAAGAATAAAATATAAAAGTGATTTATTTTTAATGAAAATAAATTTCCTTAGTGAAAGAAAATAATAATAATGGAAAAAGTGTATTTGTTTTCAAAACATAATGGAATATAAAAGTCCAAAGATAGCATATTGACTTAACACCAAAAATTAAAATGGATATTTTGGGTCAAATATATATTGATATAAAATTTATTAGATATGTGGAGAAATCAAATTATTATAGAGTCATTATAACAAAATTTAATTATTTATAAGTTATTACAATAGTTATTGAATTTTGATATGTTACATTGAAAATTAAATAATTACATATTTTTATAAATTAGTCAAATAGTTAAATTAAGATCATGTAAAATAGTGCATGTACAAGATAAAATAGAGGATTTTAATTAATATAAATAGAAATATATTCTGAAGAAATGTGAATATTTTTTCTAAATGTACATTTTATATATAACGAGGGATAGTGTTATTAAAATGAAATGGATTTTATAAATATTTAGTTTTACCCAAAGATGTTTGAAGAGAAATTTTATCTCATGATATTTCACATTGGAAGAAAGAAATAAATGATGAAATTGAGTCTTTAACAGGGTATTTATAATTGTATATTGGTCGATCTTCCTCAAGGTTGAAATCTAATGTGTTGTAAGTGGGTATTTAGATGAATAATACATTCCACAGTTATATTTAAAATATATATAATTCGTAATCTATATCCATGGGTTTTATATTTACGGATCGAATTAATTATTACTAAACTTATTTTTTTCGACATGTCATATTTGATTGGTATTATTCATTCTATAGGTTCCTTATATAATTTAAGAACATAACTAATGCATGATAAAACTCTATTGGTTAATGTGTAACCTAATTTTGAATTATATATATATATACTAGAATGAAAAATAATAACTAATAAATAAATGGATTTTTGTGAATGGGTACAATCAAAATATGTTCAAAAATAATACAAAATATTATCATGATAAATTTGATGAAGTAATTTTTTATGACAGTTATTTTTATTTCGATACTAATAAAACTTTTTAATAGGTTCGTTAATAAACATTTTATATTTATTTTTCAATATGATAAGGTCATGCAATTATTTAGGACTGATAAGAATCCAATACAATTAGGTAAGTATTATTAATATATAATGATTGAAATGAAAAAATTAGTTGATTATTATTATGTTTTTGGAATAAATAAAATTAGAAATAATAATTTAATTATTATTTCCCAATGACATTTTAGTTAAATGGTTTTGAAGTGGAATGAAAAATATGATTTTTTATAGATTTCCCCCACATCGGATTTTGGGACTATAATACTAGAAAACCCTAGTATATTATTCATCTACTATGAAATAAATTGTCTATCAAGTGCCTCATGTATTCCATGACATGAAAATTACATGATACATCAATTGTATGTGGATTGTTTAATCGATATATAAGTAATATGTTTCTTAAAAATGAGATGTATTTATAAGACAAATCATGTATCAAATTTGGAATATTGATTATTTTAAATGTTATAGTTGAATTAAATTGGTATTGTATGAGTTTTATAATGGATATGAACTAATAATATATGTTATCCTTACACTATTAGTGGTATTATTTTTTAATTGATTGAAGGAGTAATGTATTATGCTTTAAATGAATAAACCTTTATAACAAACAATATAATGTTTTAATAGTTTATTTCTATAGCCGTTACTAGTAAATAAGGGGAATGCATCCCATCTCTTCTATCAATATTACTATTATAGAATATTTTAGTGTATCTAGTTTCCATACAACATTCATTTCATGAAACATTATCCAGGGAATAGAATAATACTTATAATTTAAAACCAAGAAATATATTTTTATTACAAATAGCTATATGAATAAGTTGAAATTTTCCCAGGCATAGAATAATACATAAATCAGGGTGAAATTTAGTCGACATTATAACAACATGACATTAAACTGATATAGTAAAAAATATTTCAATATGGACAAGGTTAATGATTTATAAAAAATCAATCACTTATGAGACCTAAACATAAGATATACTAACTTTTTATATATATGTTATATATATGAAATTTTATTATATATATGATTGAATCTCCAAATATATATTTCAACCTAACAAAACATTGTATGGTTATCACAAGATGGTGACTATGATATTAATAATGAACCAAATATATAAAAAAATCGATACATGTTAAAATATTTTGGTTCCCATATTCGAATACATGTGTGGGGGCACACTATAGAGATTATGACTTTGGAATTCAATTATTTATGAAAGGATAATAGTCCCATAACCATAATGATATGTAATAATATATCATAAGAAATAATTTAAATGAAATCCTATAGGACTAATCCAGATGATAAAAAGAGTTTCATTTTAAAGATAATATACACCATTTTAAATCATCATAATATATTTTTCTCTACTATATAATGGATGAAATAATGAGAGATTTTTATTCATGAACATTCATTCTAAGAGTGATTTATAAATGTCTTTTAAAAGGTGATTCAGGAAATATTATTTTGGGGGATTATTGGATATTAATGTGTTATTTTAAAAATTTATATTTTTTATATATTATTTAAAAAAATATTACGGCATTTTTGGTATGGATTATACGTTAGAATGGAAATTTCATTTCACTACTAGATATATTTTTTAACTAATAGGTTGGATATAAGAAACTGAGTTGATCAAGTGTAATAAAAAATATAATTAAATATGGAAAATGAATTCTATTCTAGGAACCATAGCCTTATATAATCCATGGGTTATGATGCCTTATCATAATCAGTGATTCTATGCCAATTATATATCATACCCATTTGATGGGAAACTTTACCCAATATATTCCTAATCACCCCAATATTTCCATATGATTATGGATTCAAAAAAATCATTAATAAAAATGAATTTAAATTTATTATTGATAAAAATATATTTTTATTTCTCTATTATTTCATATACTAATCCAATCCAATAATACATAAACATTACATCATTTTTATTAAAATTTACTAAAATAAATAAAACACATGACGATTGAAAAGTTATAATGAATTTGAAAGTATGTGTACAGAATGAATTGGTTTATATTTTAAATCAATAATCTCTAATTATGACTTTTATATATAGAACACTTATTATGAATATAATATAATGTATATTTATCCATATCCTGGGGAATAGAAACATGAGAAATTATAAGATCAGATCCTCAATAAGGGTAAATATATGAGAAATCTAATCCTTACATGAACACTATGGTATGAGAAAATATTAATTACATTCGAAAACCATCCCTACAAATTAAATATAATAAAATTGAGTCCTTAAATAAATAGAGGAATGTAAGAATACATAAATCGTGAGATAATAATATAACATGATATATGAGAAAAAATAATTTCTATATAAATGGATTTTTGGAATACACAAGAACATTTAAAATAAATTTCATAATAGTAAATGAAAAATTCATGAAATATAATAATGAAAAGAGTTCACTAAAAAAGTATCAAAGCATTCAATATAAAATCTCATGATCATCATATTGGAAAAAATATATTACAGAAAAAGATTCCCTCACTATTTTAGTACTGTCTATCTAATGATATATAAATCATTACCCACTGAATTTGGGGGAGGTATATGTCCCACAAATAACATAATTAAAATCATACATATGTGTGTCATAATATCTGAAAACATTAATCTTATCATAACCCATGGAATTAAATGGGTTTCAAAGAAAATTCATCATATCATAAATAACTACAAAGAGGCCAATTTCACAATCCATTAATTATTTATCATAGTATAACCCATGGAGAATGAAATGTGTTTCATAATAATTTTATTATGTCAAAATATAACGAAGAGTAATGAGATTCACATATATATTTCAATAGTAAAAAAATCATAGAAATTAAAATAATTATATCATTTGGTTCATATCCATAATAAATAATAATTTACATAGTAGGACATAATCCTTGATGGAGACTGATTTTGAAAGATAAATCATTTGGAATTCTTCTTAAGGAAGATAAAAATTCATAGAAATTATGTTTTTAAAATATAATTTTTATAATTTACATTTACAATAATCTTGAAAACTTTGGAATGAATATTTAAAATTCATTTTTAACGTTAATTAATTGAAATAACCATTCCACATTGAAAATAACATTTTAGAATGTTTTAAAAAATATTTCAATTTTAAATAATATATTTAAAATATAGAAATTTTATAAAATTAAAATAAATATATTTTATATTCATTTATATTTAAAAAAATTGTGGGGATATATAAATAATTTATAAATCATGATAATAGTAAGTATTTTTCATTATTGGTATTATAAATAGAATGATTCTTTTTGCATTTATAGTAAAATACATAGTGGAATTATTTACAAAATTACATAAATATTCCTTAAAAATTTATTGTATAAATTTATAATTTTGTAGAAATTTCATTAATAAATAATTTTGTAGTGGTTGAAAACACATTTTAAATCATTTTGGGAAAGCATGTTTTCTTGAATAAAATATATTTTCAACCAATGAAATAAATAATGTTGAATTTTTGTAATAACTTAATTACAAATATTTTATGTAAAAAATAATTTAAAAACTGTAATAAATGTTTAAAAATATATTATTAACCATTTTATAATAAAATTATTTATAATTTCTCATATTTATTTTATAATATTTCAATATAGGATACTTACTCATAAACAATCCTAATAAATGATTTTATTTTAAGACGTAACTCTTATCTCTTTGGTAAAATTGAATCGTAATCACCATGATACAATAAATATAAATGAATAAAATAGTATTATTAAATAATTATATTCATGATATAAAATTTTAATGTTGCATTATATACAACACATAAATGTATATAGGTTCCCAACTTAAAATATTTCTCGATGAAGGCAATTAAAGAAGTAAATCATTACCACTTTGGTAACTTTTTAAATGTAAACCCAATGATATTGTGATACCAAAATGTATATTTATATAAAAATATATTATTTAAAATAATAAATTTTAAATTCATGTGGATTATATATACCACGTAATGGAAATAAGTGGTGAATATTTCTTCTACGTCACAAAAGTATAAAGTGAGATAAAAATCCCTTATCGTACGTCTTGATATCCTTCACAATCATTTAAACCTCATAAATTATATATTAAAAATTATTATAAATTAATTAATGAAAAAATAAATATATATATATATATATATATATATCATCCCAAATATTATTTAAATATGTCTTTTTATTACCCAAATATTGAAAATTCATTGATACAGTCATGTTTCATCTTATAACCGCTTTCATTTTCATAATTTTTTTCATGTGTTTTTTTAATTAGATTAGAATAGTGATGGTTTGTAAATCATCAGAATAATAATAATGCCATAAATATAATATATTTATATTTATATTTATTTATATTAATCAATAAAATTATAATATATAAAATGAAATACAATGTTCATAGACGCAAAAGGACATACATATGCATGAATATTGTTTATATTTTTACAATGAATTTAAATAATAAAATGAAATAATATATGGCCATTATATAATAATTTTAATGTAATGTTTATTACAAATATCACTAAACAAAAACTCATTAATTTCCATTAAATTTTTGAATGAATCACATCACGTTATGAGACATTATTGTTATGTACACAGAAACATGATGATATCATATTCCCACAGAATAAAATGTATGAATATATATTTGATATTATTATCATATTAGTAAAATAAAATCATAAATATAATATAAAAAGAAGTAATACATCCTTATAAGAAGCCTCTATAAATTTTAGTTGAAAAATGAAAGACATCAGTTTTCAATGTGGTTGTCCACCACACACATGAATGATAATTCTGATTCCTATTTAATTGAATGGGGGACATATATATGTTTTCATATTAACATAATAAAATATAATTATATATTTTATATTGGTTTTATAATTTAGTAAATATTAATATTTAATTTTTGGTGTAAATGGAATAAATAAAAAGAAGGATCTTAGTGAATACAATTACCTTCACATCAAGAAGATCCTTTGGATATCTTATATAGGACCCCAATGTCTTTCAATTTTGAGGAAAATAAGATCTATATATATGATAAATATTCTGGGGGAGATTTTGGATGGTTTCGGTAGTAATATATGTATATAGATCAATGAAAAGCCGAATAGTGGTGGTGTCCTTTTTTAAATTGTGTAATGGAAACCACATAGAAACATCACTAAAATATCACAAAAGGTTACAAAACCATAAATTAAATCATTATAAAAAATATTACAAATGGATATAGATTATATATTTATTTTTTAAATTATTAATGTCCAAAAAATATTAATTATAAATGTGTAATAGTTATTATAAACCTTCTCTTATTAGTTAAAACCCTTAATAAAAACATTTTAACCGTAAAATTTTTAATTATTTTTTAATATTTTTAGTATTTAATGTACTAGAAATTTATGTTCGAAATTATATACAATAAAAATTATGTTAGTTCAAAATATTCAATTCAAATTTAAAAATTCAATTCATATATGTTAAAAATTTTAACATAAAATTTAACTCACTCAAGAAATGAGAGAACATGTCTTAAATGTGAAAATGATCACTAGTTTAAAAGGTTTTTATATGAAAATTAATTAATATATTTATTCCAATGAAATATATTGGATTAATAAAAATATAATTTCAATAATAATTCATTAAATATAATTTAAAATTATAATTTATTGTTAAAAATAAATTATATAAAATACAATTTCATCAATTAGAATTTAGTATTTCACCCTAATCATCAAAAGAAATTTATTTTCATTAACTTATTACAAATTAAAACAATTGTAATGTCGAAATAATTATATTAAAATTGAATTAAATTTATCTCAATTAAATTTTTATGAATTTTCTAAATAATATTTAAAACAAATCCTATAGATGTGATGAAAATTTATTTTTTAAGAAATCTATTTTTCATGAACATGATGATTTTATATTAAATATATTTATAAAAATCACCATTTTATTAATCTTGAAATTTTTTAAATTATATATAATCTATAGAGTTTATTTTAATAAATACTCAAAATTGATTATTTTAAATAATTAATATATACAAATATTTTTAAATATAAAATAGTTTTTGGTAAAAATCATTTTCTTGAAACCCACAAAAACTAAAACTAAAAACCATTATAAAGATGATTCAATAATAATTAAGTGAATTTAATATCAATAAATAAATATTATATTAATTTAAAATATAATTATGTACTAATATTTTAGAGACTAGGTTTTTTCTCTCTTATATACAGAAATATTTTTATATATACATTTAGATCTAGGCATTGAGATGTCATACGATTAGGAGGCTCGATGTCCCAGAATTTATTTTATAAAAATATTTTATATATTTTATATTTCAAATATTCATATTTTTAACAAAAAAATTATAAATCTTATATGGTATTTCATATCATAAATCTAAGACCATGATTATGTTTGGAATGAGGTGTTCCCCATATGTGTTTCATAAAAGGGGCCATCATGGGACATTTTGATACCTCCCCCACTGGTAGTTTGTTCAGTAACATTTGTTAATATACTGAATTAATTAATTTAACTATTTTGACCACATCTGTTCCAATAAATATAACTTCTTTGAAAAATTTCATGGTTGGCCACATAATCATAGAATTCACTTAGGATAGACATCTCCCTCCTCCTCTGGTGGATCATGTCATATGATGATGAAGCTTTGGATCAGATATGAAGAGGACACAACGAATGCATAGATATATATTCATTATTATAAGACATGTAACTCTTCAACAAGCTATCCATAATAGATGTATTACTATTCATTGTTTTTCAATTAATTAATTAGTTTCATAGATCAAATCTCATTCCTTGTTTTCCCCTATCTTCATCCATTACATGTGATCATGTACTATAATTCAATTAAATTCAATTATTATCTTACCCTTAGATCCATGTTCATGACGTTATCCATAAATTAATGTACAGTGATGTAAACAAAATTGTTCTAGTTCATTTCTACCTTATTTCTTCTAGATCATCACCAATTTGACACTGAGGTATGGGTTCATCAATAGTTAGGTGGTACCAACCATGAATAGACCCTGAGATTCATAGTGGATAAGAGAAAATTTATAGGATTAGTGAACTATGGGTATATATGTGATTATTGAAATGAATGATATATTTTTTATCATCAGATCATTTATCGATGGTTGTAGAATGTACTATAGTGAGCAGTTTGAATGGAAAACCCCCACAATGAACAAAGCAGTTTTTTTGGTCAATTACATACATGATTATTGATTTCAGATATTTAAATCATTTTCAAGATGATTAGAGGATAAAATTAAATAAAATGTATATATTTTATGTTTACACTTTAGATCTTCTATTTCTATAAAAATCATGTATTCACACTATGCTCTAGGATAATCAAACGGCGTGTAACCCCCTCAAAGACAACGAATAGGGTTTAAAAAAAGTGGAATGGATTTTATTCATCCAAAATTCCATTTACCTCTTACTAGTTTAACAACATTTGTTATGGATCAATTTAGAGGTACTAGATATGGATCTACATGGTTAGGTACACGGTCGTTTACTCGAGTACACAAACACGGGGACTGGTACATTGACATGACTTGAAGGATACAACATTTTCCTAGATATCAAGGACACTACAAGTAGTCCACCATCACATCATGTACTACTACATGGGATGGATCCATGATCCATCTAGGGACACATCCTGGTGGTGGAGTTGGACCACATACCGTGTTGGTCCCCTAAGATATCATCCACCCTGCTAACTCTTTTGAGGAAACATAAAGGCTCTGTATATATTTTATTTAAACATGAATTTCTACTAAGAGTATAAAAACATAACTACATTCCCACAAATAAAATTATGGTTCTCTCAGTTGATTCTGTATAGAAACAATGTGAAATATTCCATGCACATTTCTTAAATAGGTGACACTGGATTATGGAAGTGACCACACATGATCACTAGAGACTATCCATATAAAATCATCTTTTGGTGTAAAAAATAGGTCCTCATTAATATTGAGTAGAAACATACAGCAGAGTTGGGAATTAGAAAATCGCATTATATGTGTCACCTTTATATGAATAATGTCATTAGTCCTAGATGACTCAGAGTGTAACCCTACAACCATATTGGGCATGGGTCATCAACCATCTGAGTGGCACCCTCCTGCGGAACCAGCGCATACATCCTCAATGATAATAGTGGATCACCCCCCCCCCCAATGCCTTGAGGAATTGTTTATATACTTTCATATTTTTTACAATATCCTATGTTTTATAGTGGTGATCTATGGTTTTAATTGGATAAAAACTTATTGGAATACACATTATATGATGGGAATCAATCTATGGGATTTTGACCGATTTGGGCCTCTTCCTTCTGTGATGAGATGTGAGATAGAGATCTTCTTACTCACTCATTTCGGCTTCTTTGACAGTGAATATATATGTATATGTATATATATATATTATTTTGTATCCACACCTTGATTTGGTTATTGTCCTTCCAAGAGAGGTGAATACATTCAAGGTTTGAGATGTTCAATGTGTAATTAGATTTTATTTGTTACATGAGTCTTTAATACTACTATAATTCATGAAGACCTTAATTATAGTTCATCTACTCATTGATATTATCCCCTCATGTTTTTATGATCTTACTTTCATTGTACCTTATGCTATATACTATTTTCTCTCATATTTTATCTTTTACTTCTCCCCTATTCCACTATTAGGGTATCTTACTATTACTATTTATACTCACCCATGAATGGGATCTTCTAGCTTGTATCGTGACATATGAATATGGATGAATGGTCGGTAATGACTGTTGGGGAACATAGGGATATTGGGATCGTAGAACAAGAACGATGAATGTTACATGGGATTCAGGAACCGTGATCTCTTCCAGTTGATTAATTTTCTAGTTTTCAATTAGTTGGAACATATATCTAGTTGGGTCTGTATTTTTTCATTTTCCCATTGGTTACATAACCATAATATTTTACTCTCTACAGGTTCATAAATTCTAATTATAGATTATAGAAATATTTCTTCTTTTATTATTTCCATCGTCACTTTTCCATCGAGATGTAAATGTTAATTAACCTGAAACATTCTTCGTAAGGTAGTTAGGCCTTTGTTTATTTTCATCACCCCTATCCTATAGAGGCTATAAATGGGTAGTTGCGGCCCATGCACCATTTTTGGACAGGTCATCAATGATCGGTGTCAGTGAAAGACCATTTCATGGGAAATTGTTCAGACTTATCCCCTCAAGAGAATTTTTCTTGGATTAAGGAAGTGTTGTCAATGTTTCTTGAGTATTGAACTCAATCTAGGGAATCTAGTGATGGTGTGGGGGATGATGTATCTATACACAAATACCTTGAATACTTTCTTGTTAGATCTACATGTTGACACATTTAGTATCGGGATTAATGGGTCATGAATCATATAAGATTCTGTGCATTATTTTACTTCATGATTCATCTCAAAATTATATATATATATATATATATATATATATATATATTATCATCTGACCATGATACTCATTGATAAGTCTCAGGATGCCTCTGTGATGACATCCAACTAGGATACCAGTTATGGATCATGAGGACAACCTGATGAACAATGAGGCCTCAGTTCAGGTCCATAATGGTATCCCATTTCTCAAGGTGGCCAAGTAGTAGAACCTACCCATGCAATGTAGTATATCATTCAAGTAAAGTTGGATGAGGTTTCTTGTAGTTTCAGCACAGTCCAATAGTTCCAATGTTAGAGACTCTTGAGGATCCATGTTGAGTTAGATCCTCAGGAAATAGAGGATTGTCTAGAGTTAGTGTTGAAAATCATAATTCTTATTTTATACCCAACATATCTGGTGGTGACACTCATAGCCTTCAAATACAAGAGAGTAGTTGGGTATTGTTGGAGACTTATTACATAGATTTTTAATGTGTCGAAACACTCAAGGCCAAAATTATAGACGTTATTTCAAGAGGGTAAATACACCTCATGATTTTTCTCAGACCATATATAAAAGATTCTAGATATACATAAGAGAGTGATTTAAATGAATGATTATGTAGTGAGGCTCGCAGATGTTACAAGGATCACCCTTGACATGATCATGAATGGATATATTAAAGAAAAATAGTTTATGAAGGGAATTTGTAGATAGATCCAAGTTAGAATTGTACCCATTTTCATCCCCACATAAGACAATATTCTAAAATTGGAGTTGGTGATTGTGATATTTTTATGAGAGGGATTCTAGATTGTAAGGGTTGGATGTGGGTGCCATTGTGTTGAGTCATCTGTATAAAGTCACATATTTCTAGAGATAGGATCTTAGTATTATAGATTCTCCTATGATCAGATTCAAGAATCTATTTAGAGGAAGCATAGAAGTCCTGGGTTTCCTATTTAGGGGTTCTTTTTTACTTGTGATGGGTGAGGTCACATGGTGTGATAATACCAAACCATATTTGATGGAAATCACAAGATGATTGCTGCTGGAATGTCATGACAGAGGCAATCCTAGGATCATGGATCTCCTAAGTGAGGATAAGGTGGTCCCCATTGAGGAATATATTTAAATGGATCCTGAGGAGATATGGGTGGATGACTCCATTATGATATCCTTCAACCCACACACGAGATGGCCCACATAAGGAACAGGGAGTTGGAGACTGGGGATGAGGGAAGATTGAGGCTTTCGATATATATGATCCAACATCACATGTGATCATAAGAGATATGATATTTTTTATTTATAATATTACCTTAGTCTTGGTTGGAATATGTTCAAGGCGTTCTTTTTTTACCATACTCTTTATGGATGATATGGTGCTCCCAATAGAGATGTTAGTAAAGAATCATTATGGAGAGTTTTCTATTGGGAATTATTCTTCTGTTTCTTTTATCTTATGATAGTACGATCTATGTTTTGGTGGAGAGCGTTTCACATGGGACCTTTAGGTCATCAAAATTGAAACATATGGTGTCATATTGGTTGTGGATGTACTATCCATGGTTCGATCCAAGATTGATTGTCACACATACAATTCAAATACTTATGCACTAATGGGATGAGATTCACCTTTTAGTAAAGAGACATCTAATAGAAGGGAAATTATGGTCTTTGAGAAGAAGGCTATAGCTCTCACCAATCAGTTAGCAAGTACGTCCTTTAGTGCCTCAGTATCTTCAGGAACTTATATTCTTTTAGATGAGAAATATTGCATGGATGTATTCCCTAAAGACGTTTAAGAAATATATTTAATGAGGGAGATGTAGTTTTTCATTGAATTTCATACCTTAACCTTTGGGATATTTTTTGTGGAATACAATATGAGACATAACAAGCTCCATGTGCTTCAGTTATAGCATAAGGACCTTCTAAAAAATTGTTTCATTAGACGCAGTGTGTCATACTATGAAGATAAAGTGTCATTTGGAAAATAAAAGATGGAAACATATAGTTTTCTATGTGTTATCATCAACTGAACCATACCACTATAAAAAATATGCACCCCATGATGAATATTGAAGAACTATTTGACTAGTTGTGAGGATAATGATAGTTCTCAAATAACAATATTAGGTATGGATACAACTAGTTGACAGTTCATGATATAAATAGTCTAAAGATGGAATTATGATGCAGCTTGAGCATTAGGATTTCTTAGTGATTCTATTTGGTGTGAGTAATTCCCTTACATTATTTATAGCTACTATAAAACAAGTATTCCATCCATAATTGGACCAGTTTATTTTTTTATTGATGATATTCTCATATACTATACAATAGTGAAGGATAATTAAGATAACTTTAGGATGGTCCAGGATTTACATTGTGAGAAAAATCATTATAATGTGCTCTCTAAGTGTTTGTTCTAGTTTCATGTTTTCCAATTCCTAGGTCTTCCCATTTTTTCAGATTGTTTTATACATAGAACTTGTCGTTATCAGTGATTCTCTTTCGTTAATGCCACCCACTAGAATTTCATAGGTGCTAATATTTCATTTTTTGGTTGGTACTACAATAGGATTGTGCCAGCATTCTATATACTTAAAACTATACTAATCAACATAATGTAGAAAGGGCATCCATTTACTTAGTATGATCTATTCCAGAAGCCCTTTTATATATTAATTTATGTATTTTTGGGTTCTCCATAGTTGATACTCATAGAGGTTGGCGTGTAGTTCAATGTTTATTTTGATGCGTCATGATATGATCATAATTTTGTGATAATGTAGCTTCATGCAGTTATCAAATATGGTGCATGATAGTTGAAAACCCATGATAATAACTATACATCCACTAACCTAGAGCTAGAAGCACTAGTATTCTTCATAAGTATGTAAAGAAACTATCATCTTGGAATGAAAATTATTGTTTACCAAAAATACTTGAGTCTTTGTTATGTATTCACAAAGGGAGACATGAACCTGAGACATTGGTGTTTGTAAGAGTTCATTTAAGACAAGAACATTCATATATACAATACACCATAGATGTGAAATGTCATTGAATATTCCCTTAGTAGAAATTCCTTTATTATCATTATGAAAGATCCTTTGTAGATGTTGGACTCCATTTAGCTAACCTGGTGGACCAGTAGGGTACAACTTTTCTTCAGTCATTTTTGTTGAGTCCATTACTTCTAATTTCTGTGTTTGATTTCTAGCTAGGAGAAATATACTATGACGTCCTCCGTCATTATATACCCACAAGAGACTCACTAGATGAATGTTATAAAGTATGAATAACATCGCCTTGTTCCAATAGTGAATAGTGGTTCCAGTCATGACACAGAAGCAGGTGACGTGAGACTTCCAAAAACCCCACAAGATGTACATCTCAGTATAGGGAAGATATATAGAGACATTAATTGATATTTTTGGTTATCCATGATGAGACTAATCAATTCTATGTTCGACACTCAGTTCTTCCACTTTCAACATGTGAAGCATGGGCCCCATGTTTCGGTAGGACACTTGTAGCCCCTTGAGATCCGAGTATTGAAGTTGAAAGAATTATCCATGGAGATTTACATAGGTATACCATACATTGAGAAGGGCCATCACACAATCTATATGAAATTTGACTGACTCATGATGTCAGTGCACATCCATGATATTAGGGAGAATATTTGAGTGGTGTATTGAGGAATTTGTATATTCTAGATATCATTAACCATAGTGGGGTTCCTTCAATGATTGTATCAGATCATGAAATGTATTTTAAATCATTATTTGGAGTGGAATATAGGAGTAATTTTGTAACCCAAAGAGTATGAGTATAATATTTCACCCCTACAATGATGGGAATACTAACTTCACTATCCATGTGTTAGAAGACATACTAATGTATTGGGTGTTAGACCATATCCAATGTTAGAATGATCACTTTAACATAGTAGAGAATTCCTAAAATAGCAGTTACCACTCAACCATCGTAATGGGATATTTTGAGGCCCTATAAAAATGAACCAACATGTAACCCTTTGGATGGAATGTGATTGGATAGTCATTTTATATTTCCTTACATAGGGTGCATGTAAAAATGGATAATGTGTAAGTTATCCATGAGTGGATGAGAAAATCCTAGCGAATATAGAAGTCATGTATAGATTTTCATTGTAGGCCCATGGATTTTGAATAGATATACCCCATTATAATAAGAGACTCCTAATTATGGGGATCATAGAGGTTCATCTATGGTGGAAAACGATCCCCATGTTTTACTAGGAAATTCTAGATCCTACAGAGGGTTGGTGAATTTTCCTACCACCTCCTCCTATACCACAACTGTAGTGGGTACACAACATCTTACATGTGTCATAGCTAAATATATACAAGCATTACCCTATGGAAGTCTTCAACTGGGGAAATATGGATAAGAATGATGGGGACACCATTATGGAGAATGTAGTGTACATTATGGAATGGCAAGAAAAGACTCTTCTTGAATACAAAACCACCATGGTTTGTGTTCTGTTGTACAAAAAAATATACGATAGTTCATGTGATCAAGAGAGCTATGTGTGGGATCAAGGTCCTGAGATTTTTGTCTATTTTTTTCTATTTTAGGATAAATAGATTTATTGAAAAAATAATTTAGTGAATTATTTTCTTCATTGCAGGACTTTGAAATATTTCTATATATATTTTGAATGATAACTTTTTAGATGATGTGTGTTTCTAAGGTCGAGTGTTCACAAAATTTATTTATTAAATATTAAATATATGTTATCTTTATCGTGTATATTAATAGATAAAAAATTATAATGCTTACAAGGTATCTCAGATATGAAATTTTATACCGTGGTTGATTTGGTAAGAGGTTTTTTTCTCTATGAATGATATAAAAGGGGTCATCATAGGGAGATTAGATCTCTCTCCCATTAGTTGTACATTCTGTGAGTTTAATTAATTAATTAATTAATTTTATTATTTTATTTAAAATAATTTCTTCCAATAGATATATCATCATGGAAAATATCTTGGGTTAGCTAAAAAATCTGGTAATTTTCCCATTATGATCTCATATATCCTCTGTTGTTAGATCATGTCTGAGGTTGATGAAATTCCAGATCAGATCAAATCCAGACACATCATATGTAGTGTCCTCTCTCAATCATTGGTAGATGCATTCTCTAACAATGGTTTATCAATATTTGTGGTAGGTCATGTGAAAAGATTTTATATATGGATTTATTAATTATTTGAGTAGATTGATTTTGTTTTTTTTATTTTCACCCATGTTTACAGCCTTTTCATGTTCTCGAGTACTAGAATTGAATTGATTTAAAATTTCATCTAACCCTAGGATCGTTATTTTTTATCGTTGGCCTAGAAGTGTAGCCAAATATGTTTAATGAATTGTATTGTTATTTTGCACTTTTTTCTCCATGATTATCAACTAGTTTACCTCGATGACCTAGTTCAGTAATTCTCTGATGGTACTGAGCCCGATCGGACCCCATGATTCATAATGGTTTAGAGAACATTGATCATCTCAACGAACTGTGGACATATATAGTATTCTAACATGTAATGGAATATTTTCTTGGTGATATATGTATAAAAAACTCATAATGAATGCATGTTGGCATGCTGATTAAATTACGGAATCCTAATGATGAACGATGTGTTTTTTCAAACAAAAGACATCTAAGACCTAATATAATATACAAGAACCATCATTTTTTTGGTTGATTGGAGGTAGAAATCTATGCATCTAGAAAAATTTAAACAAACATGATCATTTATTTTATTTCTTGATAAATCCTACTTATATATCGTGTTACAGGATGAACAAATGGTTTGTATCTCCCTCAGCAGTGTTAGCTAGGGATTTATATAACATAAGGATCAAATGGATTGTAGTTATCAGACACATTTTCCCCCCTTTATGGTTAAACAAATCGTGTGATGTATCGCATGATCCAGAATCCTTGTAGATATATAGGACAAGTACACATCCATGTAATCGAGTAAACTTACATGGGGTCTAGCCCATAGAAATTTGTTGTGGTTGAATGGTGTGACCAATATGCAACATTCATATCACAGTTAGCTGGTAAATTAAATAATTTCCACTTATAGGGTGTGTACTACTAAATGTGATGGATTCATGTGAAATATTGGGACTCGATCATGAAGTAGAACGAGACCACAAACTATGTAGTCCCCAGACATGCAGTGCACCCCATGACCTCTCGTTAAGAAATTTTAAGGCTCCATATATCCTTTTTTTTAAATTAATTATGAAACATGTGAAAACTATACACATGTATTTATGCTTATAAATCAATAGTTCCCATTGTTTTGTCCTTGGTGGAATGATGTCAAATATTTTGTGCGATGTACATGCATCGGTGATGCTCAATGATGGTAGTGATCCTAGAAGATCCCCAAATACCATTCATGTTGAACCCTCATATGGGAATGGGATGGGTCCTCGATGACATATAGTGGGACCCTATAGCCAAGACAGACATGGATCTCAAACCCTCATTGTAGAACCCACATAAAGGTTAGGGAATAGGTCCATGATGACTTAGAGTAGAATCGCCCTTCATAGCTGTGTATGGTTCATCGACCTTCCATGATACACTATCATGTAGTATCTGGTGATGGGTCATCGATGATCTATGTGGATACCCCCAAACATAATAGGGTATGAGTCTTATACACATGTTTATTCCCACTCAACTATGTGGCACTGTGGTGAGTAGTTGTTTGACATCGACAAATACCATTCTAAACACATGTTAGGTATGGGGAATCATTGATTGGATTTTGGAGCTATTTTATACACTTTTTCATGGGATGAGTTGTGTGATGGATATCCCTTAAATATATTAGTTCATATTATTTTAATTAACATATATTTATATATGTTCTTATATATACAAACCTTGTATTTAGAAACTCTCCTTCTAGGATAGGCAAGATGAACATGGTATGTAACATTATTTTTGTGTTTCGTTTATCATTATTTGATGAGACTACTTTAATAATATATGTATTGAACAATCGATGGTTACTTCATTTAGTCACTATTCTTATACCCATGTGTTTGGATGAGATTATATTCACTTTTTTTGTGTTGAAAAATATGTTTTCATTATACCTTATACTACCTATTGTATTTATATTATATTGTATCTTTCATTACTCCACCATCAACCGTAGGTGCATCCTACTGGGTATATTTATACACACCCCAATAAGTGATCTTCTAGCATGTATCATGTCTTCAAAAGATGGAGGACTTTTAGATTGTGACTATATAGGAGCAAAGGGAAATAGGGTGCTTGGACCATGTATGGTTGTTGTAGCTTTGAATTCAAGAGTTGGGATCACGTCTAGCTATTTATTTTTCTAGTTTTATGTTTTTGGGAAATATATCTAGTTGGTAATGTATTTTTTTTTATGTTTTAGTTAGACTGGGTAATGTTTTACACTATATAATTTCATTCATTCTTGGTTAATATTATAGAATTTTCACATCTTTTATTATTTCCCTCCTCACATTCACATAAATATGGTTTTGTTTCTACATATAGTTACTTAAAAAAGGCATGTAGATTTATTTATGGATTTAGCACTATTCCACCACTTCCCAATGAAAGTGGGATTGGGTTAGATGTACCTCGATCCCTGGCTTGGGTCATTCCATTATAAATATAATTCTAGAAAAAACGTTCCTCAATATCAAATGCTAACAAATCCCATGGCTCTAGATAGATATATATATATATATATATATATATATCAAATTATTATAAGGTAAAAAATTGTCTCTCTAATAAAATTCATTAATTTATTTTAAAAAAATGATTTTTTTTATAAAAAATCAATTTTTTCAATATTAATTGAAAATCAATATTTTCTAAAAATCCAAAAAAATTCAGAATTAGTTCATTTTAGAATATTTACTAAAAAATTAAATTCATTTAAAAAATAATTTTAATATAATATATATTAGTTAATTATAATATTTTATCATAAAAATAATAATAATTATGTTTGAAGAAATAATTTTTTTTATTATATTTAAATTACTCGAAATTAATTTATTTCTTACTAAAAATGTATATATACATTTATATACAGAAGGAAATTTATATGTATATTTCATAAATTAGTTAATATTAAAAATACCTAACAATATAATTTATGTTATGTAATAATATTATTTCAGGGATTATAATAGATTGGTTTCATGTGTCATGCATGGTAACGAAGATACGCATTTTTCATGTAATAGAGTCTATCATAAAATTTAAATTACTTAAAAGAAAAATACTTCATGAAATAACATGATGTTATATTCTTCCCCCCTTAAAATAAATTTCTCCCATGAAATTATTATTGATCATCTAATTCATATCATTTGATAATTTCATCATAGAAACCCATATCATAGACATGAATAATTAAAAATCTCATAAAAGGGAATGATTGTCTTGTAATGGTTAGCTAAGGTATATCATTACTAGGAAACCGAATCTTCTCTGATACATGGATTCCATTACACATAACGTTACTGAATTCTTCCCATATATTTTTTGGTGGGTTTTATAGATAGTTAAGGTGCGAGTTTTTAATCTTATATCCTAATGATGTATTAGTAATAAGGAAAACTTCCTTTACCCCAATAATTATCCCATTTGGATTATCATCTAAAAATTTCCAACACATTGAATTGTAACCATGTACCTTTTGGTTACCTCAATTGAAAAAATAACATAGTTTGAGTTATAATATTCATAGTGGGAAACAATAAAATATTCAAAAACCATTTATAGTATGTAAAAATCATGAAACCCTATTTTTAATAAAGTATGCATTATATTTAACATAGGTCATTAAAATTGATTATATATTTAATCCTTTATGATGGTTCATAATGATTTTTTGAATTTTTGTAAGCATATACACGGTGAGATTAAAAATAATTGAATACACATTGTCGTGCACCAGGTGAAAATTGAGTCTAGCTCAATCCACCCTTTTCAGAGAAATTACCCCATTATACCTCAATTATAGAGACACATCCACATATTGTATAGGGATAGGGATATAATTTATTGGAAACCATCACTCTATCCTTTACAAAAAGTCCATCAAAATTTCATATATGTTGAATAACTCTTAGACATATTCATAGAGATATCAATAGATGTGTTCTTAGAAATATCCATATAAATATAAATAATGTTTTAATATCCATGTTTCTATAGGCTGAATAATAATATTGTCTAAAAAAAACCTATAATAACTCAAGTTTATCATACATAGAATTCCATAATTTGGCTCGAACATTTATCCCATTACATAAATAGATGCCAAAGGATTGCAAAGTCATTGTGTCTTTGGACGAAAGAAAACATAAGCACATGGTTCAGTGGTAAACTACATAATCCCCCACTAATTACATGATATAAATACCCCTTATATTAAATGCCATACACAATAAATCCAATCATATACATCAGAAGGGAATCAAAAGAAACCATGATCTCAAATGCTCATTAAGGGTAAATAAGGGAGATTCCTAAGCATAACATCCAAATAATTTCCTGATAACATGAACATATAAATATAAAGTTGTAACCTACATATAAATTATCATACTATAGTGTCGTGGATTAAATATTGGATGTCTATAATACAAGAATAGTATTTTAATCAATGAAATCATTTCATAATAGTATAACTAAAAAAATGGATTGTTGGAATACACATAGGCCTAGAAAATCATCTCCCTCATATTCATGGAACACTATTAAGGGTATAAAAGTTATATTGGTTCACTCTCAATCCATCATAAATGTTAATATTTATTCTCATGGCCATCATATTGGACAGGTGTCCTTACTAAATCTGGTTCACACCTCGTTATACGTTTTTATATCTCATGAGATATAAAAAATTACCAATGAATTTGAAGTATATATAGGTCACAGTAATTAAATAATTTAAATCATTTGTATTTATGTCAAAATATAATAAAATAGTCATTTTTTCAGGTCACTTTTCACGAAATGGGTTTTATAATAATTTCATCATATCAAAACTAATGAAAAAGACTGAGGTTTCAAAATAATATCATGATTTCATCATATATTTACTATTATAAGATGATGCATGATTCAAAATAATTTTATCATGGGAAAATATATTTATGAAAAACCAATTTCAGAAATATATTTCAATCATAAATCATTTAGAGGAAGAATTTAAATTGTATCCTTTTTTCATATCCTCTTTAAACCCAAACCTACATCAAAGGATATCATATTTAATGGAGAATTATTTTATAAATAAATAGTTTGGAATATTTCTTCAAGAATATATATTTTCATTAATAATCACAACTTAAAAAAATTATTGGCACATTTATGGATTTTTATTCGAATGATTTTTGAATTCAGGATAAATACATAAAATCATGCTCTAAGCGAAATAAAACCCCAGTTAAGGATTTAGGCTGATCCATCCCTCCAAACATAAATATGGATTATAAATATATGAATTACACTAATAATGAGTATAAAATATTTACAAAAACTTTATATTCCTCTAGTATGATGAATTTAAATATTCCAATAATGATTGTGGATACAAAAAATTCTATTACATCCTATAGTGAAAGTAACTTGAATAACAATAATTATGATGAAAACTGTGGATCACCTGTGATTTATGCATATTATTTTGATGAGGATGTGAACTAAGAACTATATTCTTGGATGTATGAGAAGGATCCAACATTATTATAATGATATAGAAATTGTAAAATTGCTATAAAGATTTTAGCATTAAATTAGAATGAGAATAGTCATCATGGTTTTGGTAAAATTTAATCAAAATATTGACATTGATTATAGAGGAAGTCTATGGAATGGAATCATTTTATACCCCTAATTTTTTATTATATCTTTATGTCTTTCAATGATGATATAATACCTATCATTTTAGAGACTTATTTTTCTGTACATTCAATGATGTATATGTTTGACAGTTTTATTTTATTTTTTAGAGATCATTCTGTTTGAATAGGGTTTATGTAGATATCCATCATCCTTTAAATTAATGAAATGAAATCAATATTATTTCTCTTTTCATCCAAGAACATGATCATATTTGGATCTATTTATAAACTCCATTATCGATGCCCCATTTTAGGTATTTCTCATTGTATCGACTCACTAGGAGGATTTGTGTATTTCCTTTGATGGTTTTACATATTGAATATGTAAATGTTGAATGATGTAGAATCATAAATTTTTATCATAGGTATATATTTTTTAATTTTTTCTATCTCATTATTAAGATATCATTTGATGGAATTTTTTGCATTAGTTTATTAAAATCGGCTGTATTCTAAATATTTATATCATGGACATGACATTTTAGGGACCTTTGGTTGTCATAAACCTACATCTATTTTTCCATGGAGGGTTTTTTTCATTTTCATATAAGATATTATAGAAAAATATTTCATTTTGTAATGTATGATTTTATTTTTTGAATGAAATCACTACTTCATGGTATAGATTGATCAAGTGTTTTGTAGAAGTATTTAATTTCTGGACTCCTTGAGATAGTGCTCTATTTAATTTATTTTGTTTCTCATGGGAAACTAATTATAATTCATGTTTGATATATATATATGATAATACCCATTTTTATGCACACCTGTGACCGAAATCACTATTTAAAAAATAAATATAATACTATATTGAGGATATATTTTTTTTCATGTTGATCCATGGGATACATGAAGGAATTTTTTGACAATGTAATACCCTACGAAATATAACATCATTGGATGTAATAATATTTTCATCATGTATTAATACTTTTATTCTTGTTACGACACTTTAATTAATGGTGATTCTGTTAATGGGACTCCAGAAGGTTGCATATCTTTTCTTATAGGGTGTTAGTTCCCTTAAGGAGTTGCATCCATTATGTGGTGATTTCTGGGAATAATGAAAATGTTTCAGTTAGGTTTGATGATATGTAATATTTCATTTGTGTTTTTAGGTAACTTCAACATGTATCTCCCTTAATTACCTGTAGTTTTAATCTAATTACACATCATGAATATATTGTATCATTTTTTATTCTAGTTATTTTCCTTGGGGCATAAATTGGGCGACCTATTTTCATCCTAGTTTGTTAAAAAATATAAAACAATTTGGAAATAGATTTATTTTAAAACATAATTTAAATCATAAAATGGAAACCCTAATAAATATTTTCTTGAGGAAAATATTCTTTCCACATTGGAAAACATATTTAAAAAATTTTCAAAAAATTTCAATTTGAAATAATTTATTATAAATATTAAATTTAAAAAAAACATATTTCAATTGAAATGAATAGTTTAAGAATGTAAGGAAGGTTTTATATCATTGATCATACATGAAACTGTGAAATATTATTCCTTCTTTGCAATATACAATCCATGAATATAATCACAATTTCAGTAAATTACATGTCATGACCCGTCTGCGAGACCAGTGTCGTGACTACCCCAAGCATGCCTTCAATAGGCCAGGGGCTGGCGACTAGCACCAAAGGCATAAATCCATAAGCTGGGAAGTCATTGCCTTTATAAAAAGTAAACACACAAAATCATAGTACACAATTGGAAGCAATCACTAAGAAATACTGTATACAGAAGATGTTCTGAAAAGTAAAAGGGATAGGAAATACATGCCCAGCAGTAATGTACAGGTACAACTGAAAGTAAGTGCAAATTAAAACATGTAAAGAAGATTATGGGTCATCAACTTGGATTCCTACCTGAAGGGTAGTTACAGATGGCCTCGTCAGCACTCCACATTTGTCTGTCCGCTCCATGCACCATCACTCTGAGTTGCCCACCTCCAGGTATCATCCAGTCCTACTACTCTCTGCCTCAGTCAGTGATTTCCATCTTTTGAAACCCACACAACGAGGTGAGGGAATAGCCAGTGCAGGGGTGAGTATAACGATACTCAGTAGGGACCCCGAGACCCTCAAGTTCTCACACAATCCAACGAGGATAATCGACAAAGGAATAAAACAATTGATAATCATTAGATAGGTATATTCCCATACATATACCTAAGTAATCTAGTAACCCATCTCAATCATAAAGAAAACACAAAAGTCACTGACTCAGCACAAAACTAGGGTTTAATTCTAGGGGTGGTAACATGTAACACTCCCATTCAAACTATATAAACCTTGGCTGATGGTATACTCTTACTCTATAGAGTATTTTCGGCCTATCGCATCATAGAGAGGCACTTCCGACTTTCCTAGACTACTATGGTACTCCTCCTGTCGAGTACCATGGGTCTGCTGGGTAATACAGAGGGGTTCCCCACTGTGGGTATGTCGTGCTCACACAGAGGAACTCCCCCTCATAGCCTAATGAGGTACTCCTCCTGTCGAGTATCGTGGGACTGCCGCATCACGTAGAGGCGCTCCCCACTATATGTCTGTCATGCTCACACACAGATTCTCCCATACTGGGCTTGTCGAAACACTAGGAGTTGAAATATATTTAGTGGTAAGGTATCAACTAGCTACTAGGTCTCCATACTCCACTCTCTCATCTCCAGGAGGATCCTCTCCATGATCTACCGATAAATACTCCAAATATCATGACGTCCCAAGTAGAAGTATCTCAAATGTCCACCTCATCATAGGGATCTCAACACAACAGACGGAGCGTCAATCAGAAGCTTGGTCTATGAGTTATTAGTGTTTCCATTCTAGGGTCATGGTTTGTTTTTAGGTTCAAACAATCCAGTCCATACCCCAACTATGTCAAATCCTCATTTGGGATATTCCAAAAGAACCATCTCTATCTAATATTTATATCACTGTAGAACTTTCTCCGATCAGACACCCAAAGCCCATGATATGGGAAAAAAGGTGTAAAATGGTCATAACTGGTCCGACCCAGTCGGACCAACCCCACCTAACCCAGTCCGAACTACTGTCGGACCCGGTCCGTGGGTTTGACCAAGTCCGAGGGTTAGCCCAACCCGAGTGGTCAGCCTGGCCCGAGTGGGAGGCCCGTCCCGAAGGCGGCCCGTCGTCCTGGCGGCTCGCAGGGTCTGCCTAAGCCACTGCCAGGGGGAAAGCATGGCACCCCCTGGCTCCCTAATGGATCTGTCGTTCGCGTTGTGCTTCAACCGGCGATGGGTGGTGCCGTTCCAGCACATGCGGGCCCCGACGGTGTCCTGCTCCTCTCTGTTGCCCGAGCGTCCAACTCCTCCACTCCACCGGCGTGGTGCGACGGTGTTGTTCCCCGCAGCCACGCCCCGCCCTAGCCGTAGCCCTCTACTGGCCTCTACGTTGTGTGATGGTGCCGCACACCTCCTCTATGGCCCATCATTGAGGCGACTCTCCTTCCACATGGCACGGTGGTCTCATGCCTTCTTGGCAACCCAGCGGCCTTGCGCCGCTTGTTTCATCGCGGACGGCCCGTTTCCGGCCGACATTGATTTTTCCACGGTCCGTTCCTCCGGTGGTAGTGTTGCGGCACCCCCGTCGTTAACAAGTTATAACAACAATGTGGGAGGTTCTGTCCGTGTTTGTGTGGTCTGAGCCCTCCTTGTTATGTCATTATCAATCAACAATTCACAATTCATACATTCAACTACATAGAACTGGCACAATAAATCAACTTGAAACCCCCTACCTCATATGACGATAATCATTTACGAAGTCGCGGAAAGGCAGATGTTGTTTCGTTGACATCGGGAAGCATCCGGTGTAGGATACCGAGGAAGCAGCGTCGTCGGCATTCTTCATGGTCGGATCCTTTTCTTTTGGCTCGGTCGAAGATCAAATAAAGATTTCATCATTCATCGGTGAAGGATGAAGAGGCATTCTTCTTGGGAGACGATTCTATAATCCTTCTCTCAAAGCTCTACCAAAAGAATAACCAACAAAAAAAAGGGTTATGATGACCCATTATATAATTTATTGGAAAAATAATTCAAAATAATTCAAATGGAATTTAATTAATTAATTGAAGGATCTAAATTAATTAATATAGTGGGTTGGAACATTAATGAGGGGTGTTCAAGCTCCGTCCACCACTTATGGGGAGTTCAAGGAGGTTTAAAGCTTGTGTGGACCCCACCTATTAATATTCTCCCAAGGGAGCTTATGTGCCGGTGGGACCAACCACCATAACCTCTCATGGGAGGTTATGGTGTGGTGTACCCCACCTATAACCTCCTCCTGGAGGTTTTAACCACCACAAATAATAATAATGTTAACACTTTATTTTTATTCAACTTAATTAAATACCCAAAAAACTAACTCCCATTTTTGTTAGAACGTAGCTACGGTGAAGATCTCACTATGCAATCATCAATGCTGCGAGTTCATCGGTGCCCTTGGATTTCTGTTCTGAGCATCAGTTCACAAGTTATAAAATCTCGCTCGAACGTTTACTGAACATACCCGAACAAAACTTCATAAATTTATTCTAGGATCTCTAGGCCTCTGAATCAAGCATCATAAATTTTCATGGACTCGTAAAATTTCCATGAATTTAAGAAAAACAATCCCATAGAATTTACAAGTCTTTACATTCTCCCCACCTTAGGGATTTATGTCCATGTAAGATACAACTCGAACTTAGGGAATATATGGGGGTACTGAGCAAACATCTTAACCTCCTGCTCCCAGGTTCACTACGGGAGGTTTTCATGCTGGCAGTGAATGCGCACCAGAGGTATCGACCGTCCATGAAGGACCTGCTCCTGTCGATCCTCAATCTCCAATGGAACCACCATGAACATCGCCCCTTCCTCACTGTCTAGATTCATGTGGTCGATGATGTGGGATGGGTCATGCACGTATCTCCTCTACTATGATACATGGAAGACATTATGCACCCGATGAAACTACGGTGGAAGAGCTAAGCGGTAAGTGACCATTCCTACTCTGATGAGGACCTGGAATGGTCTGATGAACTGCGGATATAACTTCCCTCCTTGGCCAAATCACCATAGACCTAGCCGAGGTGAGGCCAGTAGGAAGATTTGGTCACCATTCTTGAACTCCATAGGTCTATGTCTCCTATCAGCATATGACTTATGCCGGCTCTGTGCAGTCTTCATCTGCTCCTGGATGATCTGTACCTTCTCTGTGGTAGCCCGTACCATCTCTGGTCCCACTACTTATGACTTCCCTTGGTCTGTTCACCAGAGTGGAGATCTGCAAGGTCAACAATACAAGGCCTCAAAGTTTGCCATACTAATGGTGGAGTGGTAGCTGTTGTTGTAGGAGAACTCCACCAAAGGTAAGTGGTCCTCCTAGTAGTGAAGAATGTCGAGGAAAAATGCATGGAGCATGTCCTCGAGATTCTGAATGGTCCTCTCAGTCTGGCCATCCGTCTAAGGATTGAAGGCAGTGCTCAGATGTAGCTGCATCCTGAGAGCCTCCTTCAACCTCTTCCATAGCCGGGATGTAAACCGCACATCATTATCAGAGACAATAGAAGTAGGTACTCCATAAAAACCCACAATCTCCTACACATATAGGCATCCAAAACTCTTTACTGAGCCATGTTATCTGATAGGTAGGAAGTGGGCCTATTTGGTGATTCAGTCGATGATCACCCAAATTGAATCGTGACTCCTAGATGTACGTAGAAGTCATGTCATGATGTCCATGGATATCCCATCCACATTTACTCCGGGACATCTATAGGATGAACCAAGCCTGCTGGTACCTACTGCTCTGCCTTCACGTGCTGACAAGTGAGGCATCATGAGACAAACCCAGCTACTGCCTTCTTCATATATGGCCACCAGTGCTATCGTCTAAGGTCCTAATAAATCATCTCATCCTCTGGATGTAATGCTAGAGGGGAAGTTTCAAACTCACTCAACACTTTCTCTTGATGTTCAACCTGTACCAAGGTACATCTTCTGAATAGAATGATGTGCTCCCCACCTTCAAAAAATCCATAAGGTTCCTTCCCTGTGGATATCTGAGCACGTCACATCTCACAGTCAGCGTCCCTAAGCTGTGCCTCCCTGACTCACTGAAGAAGTGGAGGAGTGACTGTAAAAGACTAAACAAAAGCTACTCCATCCATATCCACAAAGGATATATGCAACATAGCCAACTGCTATATCGCATCTCCTTGCAGCTGAATACCTGTCCCCCTGCTGAGCGCTTCTACAACAATGTTCCCCTTCCCAGGAGTATAGACTATCTCAAAGTCATAGTTCTATAGGAACACAATCCATCATCGATGTCTCGGGTTCTGGTCCTTCTGAGAGAAGATATACCTGAGACTCATGTGATCAGAGTACACAGTAAAAGGTTCACCCATAAGATAGTGCTTCCATATCTTCAAGGAAAAGACCAGTCTTACTAACTCCAGGTCATGGGTAGCGTAGTTCTTCTCATGCTATCTCAGCTATCGAGAACCAAACACGATCATAGATCGCACCTACATCATGACACACCCATGTTTTGTCCCTAATTCATCGTAGAAAGCTACATACCCTATGCCCTCCTCTAGACGCCTCATGATGGTGGCACTAGTCAGCCTCTGCCTCAGCTCCTGAAAGATCTACTGGCATCTCTCCAACCACACGAAGGGTTCCCCTTCTTCGTCAATGCTGATAGTGGTGTTACAACTCTAGAGAAGTCTAGAACGAATCTCCGGTAGTATCTAGCCAAGCCAAGAAACTTTGAAACTCTGTCACACTCCTGGGTGGCTCCCAAGAAAGTACCCCCTCAATCTTCACTAGATCCACTGCAACTCTATCCTCCAAGATGACGTGTCCCAAGAATTGAACCTCTCAAATAAAAAACTGGAACTTTGTGATCTTACCATAAAGCAGGTTCTCTTATAGTGTGTTCAATACTACCTTCAAATGGTAGGCATGCACCTCCTCAGTAGACGAGTAAATAAAAATATCATCTATGAACACCATGACAAAGCGATCGAGGTATGGTTGGAAGATTCGGTTTAGGAGACACATGAATACTACTACAATGTTGGTTACGTTGAAAAGAATAACCTAGAACTCGTAGTGGTCGTACCGACACCTAAAGGTCGTCTTCTGCATATCCTCATATCAAACACTGAGCTAGTGATAACGTGATCTGAGGTATATCTTTGAGAACCATAATGCCCATTTGAACTAATCAAAGAGGTCTTCAATCCTCGGGAGTGGGTACTTGTTCTTTTCGGTCAACTGATTCAGGAAACAATATTCAACATAAAACCTCAAGCTTTGTCTGCCATCTTGGTGAATAAAATTGGGGCTCTCTAGGGAGAAAAACTGGACCGGATGAATCCCTTCACCTTCATGTTCTCTAGTTATACCCGCATCTCACGAAGCTCAGCGGGATTCATCCAATATGCTTGAGTATATATAGGTGTCGTCCCAGGGTACATGTAAATATAAAAGTCCACCTATCTATGAAGAGGTAGTCCTGGGACATCATTAGGGAAAACATCTGCATACTTGTCCACCAATACATGATATGTCGGACTCTCCACATCAACTGCTCCGACCGTAAGGCAATCCAACTAGTTAGTGAACAGTTTCACCCTCCTCCAAGTAAATCCATCTTGTGATGCAAAGTATCCCGTCTTGCCAGTGAAGGTGAGCCTGGTCTCATCCGTTCTAACACTCCGCAATTTGGGACTAATACAATCAATCTGAGAATGAAATGTAGATAACCAATCCATACCAAAGATGACGCCGTAAGGCCTCGAAGCCTGTATGAGGAGATCCCAAGAAAAGCTCTCACCTCCTAGAGTAAGCTCACACTACCGGAACCAGTGCATAATCGTCGAGTCTGCTGCCGTAGGAGTCTCTAGCCATAAGGATCGAGCCAACAACTCTGTCGGAATCTAAGATCTCTGAATGGGGGGAATTTCTATGAATGAATGACTAGAACTTGTGTCTAAAAGAAATAAAGCTAAGGGGGAGTAGACACTGATCGTACCTCGAATCATCTCCAGTGTTCCATGGCTGTATGCCTAAGCCACTTGAAGCTGAGTTCTCCCCTATCCACCGGATCCCTGCGATCGAGGTGGACCTCCTTGTGGTGGTGGTGGCAACACCTCAAAACATTGTCCACCACCTGCTGCTCGACCAACTCCACTGCCATGTCCTCCTGCACCATGTGGACCACCTTGAACGAACCTATAACTCTATCTGAAAGGTCCCTCAATGGTATGCTGATCATCTGAATGGAAGGTCAGACAGTCATGAGCCATGTGACCCTACCCGCCAAATGAGTGACACTGACTACTCTTGTTAGTTAAGTCACTGCCTCGGGAGCCCCGCACAACTGATCCGGAGTCCTGTGGTCATCCACCATTTGGTCTGGTCCTCTTGGACCTCTGCATCATCTATAAACTACCAGTGGCATAAGACTCTGTTGCATGTCGACTAGTAGTGGGTTTCGCTGTTGGTGTTTGTATATCAAGGAAACTATCCGCTAGGAGGGATCTCTCTAACATGCCCACCTGCTTCAGGATACTGAGGGTCATAATCGAGGATTTAATCTCTTGACTGAGTTCCTACTCCAAGGTCTAGGCCCTGAAGAATGGGTCACGTACCATATCCATGGAGTAGCGCGAGAGGTCGGTGAACCTCGTTGAGTATTGAGTTACAGTCATGCTATCCTACTATAGATGTAGTAACTCTTGTATCTGCACTGATCGAAGGGTGGATGGAACAAACTCCACCTGGAACATTCTCTCAAAGTATGTCCAATGAGGTGTCGCCTCAACATGCACCTGGAGAATCATGATCTACCATCTGTCTACTACTTCCTAAAGGAGACTGGCAGCAAGGATCACCATGTAGTTTGCTGGTGCCCCAACTAGCCTAAAGACTCTCACCACATCCTCCATCCAATCATCAGACGCATGTGGGCCTATCCCTCCATGAAACCTGGGCGACCTCTAGGGCTGGAACTCATGCTACGTGCTCAGGCATCATGCATCATCAACTATTAGGGCTGGAGGCATCGGTGGCCCAACAGGAATTAGTACCGCTGGTGCCTCCACTAGTAAACGGACCTGCACCAAATCCTAGTCACTCGGTGGGCTGTCAGAGCATATGAATCATGGGGGTATGCAGGGAGGCATCATGAAAGAATCAGATGTGACACGGTCAAAATATTATAACTGTTGAGCTGACCTGGTTGAGCAGACTAAAGAAAAATGCTAAAGACATGCACACACTCAATGTTTTTGTTCAGTAAGTCAGAAATTAGTAGTCAGGGTCTTCATGTATGGATACATCAGCCGCCCGCAACAACACTGGACTCCTTATACTGAAAACCACACTTAGTACCCTTAACACTATTTCTTCATAGATAATATTGATCAGAGTCCTAATTTATGCTGTATAACGGAATCTTCTAATCCAAAATTGTATCGACCCGTCCTCAAGACCCATTCCATGACTACCCCAATCCCACCTTCCATAAGCCATGGGCTAGCGACTAGCACCAAAGGTGTAAAACCCTACATTGGGAAGGCATTTCCTTTATAAAATGTAAACACATGAAATTAGAGTACACAATTGGAATCAAGAACTAAGAAATAATGTATACAGAAGAAGTGATGGAAAGTAAAAGGGGCCTGAAATAGAAGACCAACAGTAAAGTACAGGTACAACTGATAGAAAGTACAACTAAATGTATGTAAATTGGATACTGGGTCATCCTCCAGGGTTCCTAAATGAGGGGTAGGTACAGATGGCCTCTTCAGCACTCTACGTCCGTCCATCTGCTCGATGCACTGTCACTCCGAGTGGCCCTCCTCTGGGTACCATCCTGTTCTGCTACTCTATGCCTTAGTCATCGATGTCTGTTATCTGGAACCGACACAATGAGGTGTGGGTATAGCCCGTGCAGGGGTGAGTATAACGATACTCAGTAGGGACCCTAAGACCCTCAAGGTCTCACAAAATACAATGAGGATTATCCAAAAAGGAAGAAAACAATGGATAATCATTACATAGGTATATGCCCATACATATACCTAAGTAATCTAGTAACCCAACTCAATCATAAGGAAAAAACAAAAGACACTGAATCGGCTCAAAACCAAGATTTTATTCTAGGGTGGTAACATGTAACACTCCCAGTCAGGCTGTCAAAATCTCAGTTGTTGGTGTTATAGAGACCCAAATATTGACATACATGGACATAACATTACTTTTTCAGAATTCTTAATATATAACAAAAACCAACACAGAAGGACCGAAATTGTTATTGTCTTTGGAAACTCGGAACATATTTTTCTAATCATGGTGAATGAACTTCAACATCTCCCATAACGATCTTCTCCTTTTGTTTTCTTACATAAAACCTTTCATTATATCCTGGGGAAATGATAACTTATAAAGGGTGAGCTCAAATGATCAGTAAGGGTAAACATAGAGAACATAAAACAATCCATAGACATTTGAATGTATAAACATGAGCATAAAATCTAAATAGCAAAATCTTGAGCGATGATATAAAACATTACAGTACCTAAGGAATAGATCATAAAAGAAAATTAATCATGATATAATATCATGGGAATAAAACATGTAATTGTGGAAAAACATTAATCACTTGATACGATTTCCATAGTAGACAAGGAATTGTTTCCAAGATCATCTTAGTGGACAAAGTCCCTTACTGAACCGAGTTCACCCCTCGTTCCCATCATGTATCACTGAATCGGATTAACATGCCATTCCAGTCATGTCTATCTTAATAGATATAAATCTTTACCCAATGAATTGAATGGAGATATAGTTTCCACCATTCTCATAATGAAATCATTCTTTTGTGTGCCACAATGCAAAAATACATAATTCATAATAACCCGACGAATAAAATGTGTTTTATAAACATCATTCCATCATAACATAATCCATATAAAAAATGGATATAATTTCATCATAAGATAAGTGAAATCATGTAAATCATAGAGAAATTATACTTGAAACATCCACATAACAAATAATGTCATCTTAAATGGAAAATGGTTTTGATAAAACACTTGAAAATAATTATTGAGGAAAATAACCTTTCTTCTTCAAAATCATTTTCTTTTCACAAACTGCCATGAAATTTTAAATGAAAAGGATTTTTTTTTTAAGATAGTCATGAAATATTATAGGGTAAGATTCTTTAAAATAAGAAGTTAATAAACCGTAAAAATCTGTTCATGCGGTATAATTTTAATAAAACATTCAATTCGTACTTTTGTCCGAAAAGTCAAAAAGTTCCACGTATGGTAAACAAAAGAAACATTCCTTTCATAACATGTGGTAAAAGTAATAAATGTGTAAAAATTACTTTGAACATACATAAAACACTTTTATAAATCACGTACATCGATGAAAACAATAAACCCATTAAATACTTACGAATAAACAATCTCGGGAAAGAACGAGATTGGAATAATTATCCCTTACCATAGGTCTGATATGCTTCATACGTATCTGAAACTCCTGTATAATGATTTAAATAATTTCATTGACTTATTATTGAATCATTTTAATTGTTATGATATAATAAATGGTTCACTTTTGACTTTATATTACACATTTTATTGTAAATTCAATGTTAATGTTGTGTTTTGGGTAAACTCGTTTTATTTATCGTGAGTTTTTAGACATTTTGTTCATGATATTATTATTAATAATATAATGATTTAATTAAATCACGAATGTAAATCATGATTTATATATCATATATATTCAGTATATATATATATAGTAGATAGATAAATGAAATGAAATACATCGTTCATGGAAATGGTAGGTCGTACGTACGCATGGACACTATTTTCTTTTCCTAACTGACTTGAATGGAAGTAAGTAGATGATATATATATATATATATATATTCATAAATTCAGTAGCTTTATCATGTCATATATTCCATTATTATTCATTATATATAATTTTCAATCATTCTTGAGTGGTTAACATGGTGAATGAATCTAATCGCGTCTTGGAGACGGTAATCTATACATACGCACGAGCAATGATATTATTCCCATAAATATTTAATTCAATTGGAGTGGATGATAAAATATGTCATAATCCGAATGATGTTATAATAACCATATATAGTTATTCTTTACACCATTATACACATCCAAGTACGGTGGTGTTGGAAAAACAGATTACACCACGGCGTGGAGAAGGTATTCTGTACGTACGCACAGGTGGTGATTTCATTTTCCGTAGGATTGATAGAAGGTGAAATGGTGTTGTTTCATATTTATAATTACATATCAGTATATTATTGATACTTATGTTATTACTTTACAAGTAAAGAACTAAAGAAGAATATGTTTATGAAGAAAGAAACTTGAAAGAATCGGTAGAAGAGATTACCTCTTTTTCGACGCACCCCTTTTAAGCATCATCATAAGGCACTAGAGTTGGTATTTTGATGAGACATGAATATATATAATGTTTTTAAGGATGTTTATAATGGAATTTTTCAGGGTTTTTCCGAGCTTGAAGGCTCAAAATTGTGTAAAGAGAAGAGGGAGGAGGTTCTATTTTATAAGGGAGGAGAGGGGCACCATAGTAAAAACTTAAAATATTATTTTATAATAATTTCATATTCGGTTGATAATGTCTACAAATTGATTGATTTCGAAGATAAAGTGGGTATGGGTCTAAATCCTCTCAACTAATAGGTTTTATCCAATTTTAGGTTACTATTTTTACCTTATCATTTAGATTTAACTCTAATTTAAATAGTTTAACTTTTACCATGTCTTCTTGTTTTCTTACACTATATGGTCAATAAATAAACTATAACAATCCAAGAGAACCCCAAGTGGTTCATTATTAAAATATATAACCTTTTATAAGTCATTTGGCTGATCCTTAGATTTTTAGGAATAGAATAACAATTAATAATATAATATTTGTTTTAAAAACTATTTTATGTCAATTTTGACACTATTTGGTAATTGATTTCTTTGAAAATAATAACAGCATGATTAGTTCGAAAAAAGTTATTAAATTAATACTACCAAGTTATATTAACCTAAAAAATTATTTTAATTTATAAAAAGTTTCAAATTAAATTTATTTGGGTATTTATAACATCAATTATGTTAATAGTTCATTAATAAGGTAATTACTGCATCATCATTGTGTCATAATTAATTAAAATATTTAATGTCTTAAAATTATAAATAATATACCATTATGTTGGAAATTTTTTTATTTTTCTAATGAATTTTTATAGTCAAATATATCTTATGTATAACCCTATATTAATAAATTTTTATTTATTAAAATTTGATTTTAACTCTTTTAGCTCCTCTTTGAATTAAATAATAATAAATGTATAATATAATACAAGTGGACATAAATGATAATATTATCTTCTTAAGGTTGTTTTTTGTTGAATTATATTTATCCAATAGAATTAGGAAATGTATTAGGGTAATAATAATATCATTTTTACCCTTAATTAACCTATTTATTTTAACAGTGGTAAATACAAGTGTAAGTTACATATCACGAAAAAATATTTTTATCTTATTGAACCACATTTTACTAATTGATATTAACTATGTCTCTCGGATTTTTGAAAATCCACTCACAGAAGCGGTAAAATTATGTTTTATGTAAATTTTCAAATTCTTTTAGGAGGTGGGTAAAAGACGGGGAAAAGTTCAATAATATTTTTATATATCTAAATTTATTATAAAATGACTCTAATTAATTAAATTTAACTTATATAGGTATTATATATCCATTTTGACATAAAATAAATTTAAACAAAATAAATAATTATTTAAATAAAAGGTCGGTTTTTAAATAGTAACCTAGTGTTTTCACTATTCATCAAAAATTGAATGTTTTTAGAAAAATACCAAAAATTCACCCTAGGCTAATTTCAATATTCCGAATACAAAAATGAATTCCATTTTGAATGATAAAATTTATAAAATTTCCAAAATTGGTTATTAATATTCATAATAGTGAGTTTATGAAATATTTTAAAAACATATTGTTGTTTAGTGAGACTCGGTATTGCGTACAACACACGCTATCGTGGAAGGTCGCGATTGTATGTATAGAAATCCAAGTAAGGGTTGCATGTAGTTCACAAAACATTTCTGTATAATAGAATCCAGTCATATTTCATTTATACATTTAATAGATATATATATATACACACACTCATTGTTGCGTAGAATAACTTATATCAAACGAACAAGAAATTTTGTGTAGCATGATCCATGAATAGTGTTAAATATACTACAAGCTAATATGTTGTTGCATATAGAACTGGATAATCTTGGTTTAGAATAAAACACAATACATCAAAGAAATTAAATAGAATACTTCCCATAAAATCCCAGGATGTTACATTCTACCCCCCTTAAGATTAATTTCTCCTTCGAAATTCATCTGGGATATAAATGGTTTGTCACATGAAAGGTTCGTTAATAGAAACCCACATCGTAAAAAGGACTACCAAAACATAAATTTGAAATCTAAATTATGAAACACAATGGTTACCCAAATTAACTAATCACTGGGTTTCCACATATGAGAACATAGGTACAAATATGGATATGGAAGAGAAATCTAACCATCAAGTTCTGATGGAGAGTAGTAGAGAACATGGGTGTGAAAAATCCAATCAATCACAAAGTCATCAATTTGTGGTGATCTAAGGTAACATATGATTCATCATATATAAGAGGGCTAGGAAAAAATTATTGGTTTTCAATATCCATTCCCTAATGTTGAAAAATTTGAATTAGAATAAATGGTTACTTGATTTTGGTACAATCTCACAATTGATTGTGCCTTGAACAATTTCCACATCATATCTTAAAGAAATGATGTTGAATTTTTCATCCCTAAAGTGTTAGCCAATCTTGAGATACAATTATATGTAATTCCATATGTCTCAAACATAAGGTTAGAAAAAGATATATACAGAAATCTATCTTATGGTCATATTAATTGTACATGGTTCCAAAAATGGAATTATACTTCATCTATCATACCGCTTAAAAAAATAAAACTAGTTTCTACTAACCAGAGACATCATGTAGGCTAGTGGTAGGAGATAAAGGCCTGTCTCACTTCGGTTGTGGGTTTGATTCATGCAACCTTGCATGACGCAATGGGTTGTCGCTCGTTCTGCAAGTTGTCCCTTTTTCTAAAACTACACTACTATAACATTCCAGAAATAATATAGAAAAAAAATTATCCTTTATAAATACTATTTTATGTCAAAATTAATCCATTATAATCTTTAGGCTTATCCAAAATACATATGACCAATCTCATAGTATAATGAAAACGATTACTTGAAAGGACACATAACAAGAACGTGAATACCATATTTTATCCCCCATATATAAAAAGATATATCTTGTTGGTCACATTCCAAACATGTGAATACCTTAATCATATATTCTTTTAAAATATGAATTACCATAGAACTGCAGTGAAAACATGAGTTCTCTCCAAAGTTAATTCTTTCCAAATACCATATTCCCAAAGTTTATATATACTCAAACTATGATATCACTTTGTCCTTATAACAGTCATGAATTCATTAATACTATCAACCCTCTCATTATCTCTTTATCCTTTCATTATGTACATATCATATACCTTCCGAAAATATTTGAATAACCATTCATGGTCCCCGGTACCATTCATCATATACTTTAAAAAACTCAAGGAAAGACAACAGTGTAACAATCCTTATATTTTTCTTCATTTTATAGTACCATACATTATTCTTGATAAACATACAACCATTCCACTACCTTCTTAAACCACTGACTGAGCTTCATCACTTCTATCATATCATATATCATTTGTAGTCTCTTCATCATCATCTGCATAAATACTACCCATATGACCATGCTGATTCTCTTCATGAGATTTTACCTTAGGGAATTATTTTGCATAATGACCGTACATTCCACATTTAAAGCATTTAACCGTTGATGATGTCTTAGCAATACCATTATCCTTGTCCATGGTGTTAACTGAACCATTTCATTTATAATTACTACCTTTGTGTCCTTATTTTCCACACCTAAAGCGTCTTCCAGTTCCATTGAAACAATCTCACAGATGCCTCTTCCAACATGATTTACATGAGGGAAATTGAGCTTTCTTTCCTCTATGATTATCATGAAACTCCATCATTCTCTTATTAGCTGAGTCGGGAAACTTACCAAAGTTGAGATTATTTATCATATTACGATATTTCTGTTTAGGAATAATAATGATATGTGGACTTCCAGATCCAGTTTTATTTGGTTTCTCATGAATAATATCATTCCATTGTCCATTATATCCTCCATTATCGTGAATCTTCATGTTTCCAGCCATTTTAAAAATCTAAAAATGAATAGTGTGAGAGGAAAAAAACATAATCCTGGGGGAGTACCTTCAATATATAATATCTTAGGTTTAATTTTAATATCATTACCGTAATTCTATGACTATAACCTATACTTATAATTAACCTTAGGGACATCCCTAGACATACCTTAGAAATATCTCTATGGATCTCACTAAATTATTCGCATCCTATTTTAAAAATGTTATCTAAATCTCTCTCTGATACCAACTTTATAGATCCAAGTCTTGATGTACATGGACATTACATTACTTTTGCGGAATACTTAATACATAACAAAAACCAACACACAAGGACCGTAATAGTTTATTGTCTTTGGAAACTCGGAACACAATCCTCTAATCATTGTGAAAGATCTTCAACATCTCCCATAAAGATCATCCCCTTTTGTTCTCATACCTAAATCCTTTCATTATATCATGTGGAAAAAACATATAAAGGGTGATCTTAAACACTCAGTAAGGGTAAACATAGAGAACATAAAACAATCCATAGATATTTGAATGTAAAAGCATGAGCATAAAATCTAAACGTCAAAATCTTGAGAAATGACATAAAACATTACATTACATAAGGAATAGATCATAAAAGAACATTAATCATGATAGACTAGCATGAGAATAAAACTTGTAATTATTTCAAAACATTAACCACTTGATATGATTCCCGTAGTAGCCAAGGCATTGCTGCCATGACCATCTTAGTGGACAAAGTGCCTTACTGAACCGAGTTCAATCCCTGTTCCAGTCTTGTATCACGGAACCATATTAACTTTCCCTTCGTGCCATGTATATATCATGAGATATAAATTTTTAACCAATGCATTGGATTGAGATATAGGTCCCACCCATCTCATAATGAAATCATTCTTTCGTGTTCCACAAAACAAACATACATCATTCATAATAACCCTACGAATAAAATGGGTTTCATAAACATCATTCCATCATAAAATAATCCATATAATAAAAATAGATATAATTTCCGCATAAGATAAGTGAAATAATGTAAATCATTGAGACATTATAGTTGAAACATACACATATGAAATAATGTCATCATAAATGGAAAATGGTTTTGATAAAACACTTGAAAATAATTCTTGAGATAAATATCCTTTCTTCTTTCAAATCATTTTATTTTCACAAAATGCCAAGAATTTTTAAAAGAAAAGTATTTTTTTTGGATATTTTCCAGAAATCTTGTAGAGTAAGCTTCTTTAAAATAATGATTTATGTAACCGTAAAAATCCATTCATGTCGTATAAGTTTTAAAAAAACATTCTCCTCGTACTTTCGTCAGAAAATTCAAAAAGTACCTCGTATGGTAAACAAAAGAAATATTCTATTCATAACATGTGGTAAAAGTAAAAAATTGGTAAAAATGACTATAAACATACATAAAAACACTTTTATAAAACACAAACATGGTTGATAACAATAACCCCATTAAATACTTACGAATAAACAATCTTGGTAAGAAAGAGATTGGATTAATTGTCCCTTAACATAGCCCTGATATGATTCGTACGTATCCGAACATCCTGTATAATGATTTAAATAATGTAATTGACATATTACAAAATCATTTTCATTGCTATGATAACATAAATGGTTCACTTATTACTTTATATTACCCGTTCTTTTGTAAATTCCAGGTTAAAGATGTGTTTTGGGTAAAATCGTTTTATTTATCGTATGTTTTTGGACATGTTATTCTTTATATATATATATACATAACTGAATTATCTTTATCATGTCATGTATTTCATTAAAATTCATTATAATATATTTTACAATCATTCTTGAGTGGTTAACATGGAGAATGAATCTAATCCCGTCTTGGAGATGGTAATTCGTACGTACGCACGAACAATGATATTGTTCCCGTAATTATTGAATTCAATTGGAGTGGATGATATAATATCTCAGAATCAGTATGATTTTATAATAACAATATATAGTTATTCTTTACAACATTATACCCATCCAATTAAGGTGGTGGTGGAAAAGTAGATTACACCACGGTGTGGAGACGGTATTTTGTACGTACGCACGTGCGGTAATTTCATTTTCCACAGGAAGGAAAGCAGGTGAAATGGGGTTGATTAATATTTATAATAACATATAGGTACATTATTGATACTTATTTTATTACTTTATAAGTAAAAAACTAAAGAAGAATAAGTTTAAGAAGAAAGAAACTTGAAATAATCGTTAGAAGAGATTACCTCTTCTTCGACTCACCCCTTTTAAGATTCCTCTTAAGGCACTAGATATGGTCTTTTGAGGAGACCAGAACCTCTATAATGTCTATAAAGAAGTTGATAATGGAAATGGGCAGGGGTTTTCCAAGATTTAAGGATCAAAATTGTGTAAAGAGAAGAGGGAGGATGTGCCATTTTATAAAGGAGGGGAGGGGAACCTTAAGAAAAACTTAAAATATTATTTTATAATAATGTCATATTCGGTTTATAATAGCTCCAAATTTATTTATAAAGAAGATAAAGTGTGGATGGATCTAAATCCTCTAAACCAATAGGTTTTAGACATGTTTTGGTTACTATTTTAACCTTATCATTTAGAATTAACTCTATGTTAAATAATTTAACTTTTACCGTGTCTTCTTTTTTCTTATACAATATAGTTAATAAACATAATATAACAATCCAAACGAAACCCAAATGGTAAATTATTAATATACAAAACCTTATATAAGTCATGTTTCTGAACCTTAGATTTTAAGGAATAGAATGACAATTAATAATATAAAATTTGTTTTAAAATCTATTTTATGTCAATTTTGACACAATTTTGTAATTGATTTTTGTGAAAATAATAACATCATTATTAGTTCGAAAAAAGTTAATTAAATCAATACTAACATGTCATATTAACATAAAAAATTATTGGAATTTATAACAAGTCTCAAATTACATTTATTTGGGTATTTATAACATCAGTTATGTTAATATTTAATTAATAAGATAATTACTGTGTCATCATTGTTTCATAAATAAATTACAGTATTTAATGTCTAAAAATTACAAATAAAATTCCATTATATAGGAAATAATTTATCATTCTAATTAATTTTCATATTAGAATTTATATTATGCATAACTCTATATTAAAATTTCTTTAGTTATTAAACTTTGATTTTAACTCTTTTAACTCTTCTTTGAATTAAATAATAATAAATGTCCTAATCTAATCCGTGTGAACCTAAATGATAATATTATATCCCAAAGGTTGTTTTTGATCTAATTATACTTATCCAATAGAATTTGGAAATGTGTTAGGGTAATAATAATATCATTTTTACCCTTAATTATCCTATTTACTTTTAACCGTGGTAAAAAATGTAAAAACTTACTATTCACCAAAAATTATTTTTATCTTATTGAAACACATTTTACTACTTCAAATTAACCATGTCTCTCGGATATTCTAAATTCCACTCATAGAAGTGGTAAAATTAATTTTTATGTAAATTTTCAAATGCTCCTAGGAGGTGTGTAAAAGACTGTGAAAATTTCAATAAAATTTTTATATATTTAAAATTATTATAAAATGACTCCAATGAATTACATTGTACTTATATAGGTATTATGTCTAAATTTTTACCTAATATAAATTTAAATAAAATAAATAATTATTAAAAAAACTCGGTTTTTAAATAGTAACCTAGTGTTTTCACTATTCATAAATAATTTAATGTTTTCAGAAAAATACCAAAAATTCACCCTAGGCTAATTTCGATATTCTGAATTTGAAAATGAAGTTAATTTTGAAAGATATAATTTATAAATTTTTCAAAAATTATGTATTAATATTCACAATGGCTAGTTTATATAATATTTTAATTACATGTCATTGTTTAGTGAAACTCAGTATTGCGTACAACACACGCTATCATGGAAGGTCGTGATTGCGTGTAAAGAAAGCCAAGTTAGGGTTGTGTGTACTGCAATATTTCTTTTTTGTTTTGTATAATAGAATCTAACCATATTTCATTTATACATTGAATATATATATATATATATATATACACTCAATTTTTCGTAGAATAAATTATATCAAACAAAGTTGAAATTGTGTGTAACTTGATCCAAGAATAGTGTTGTGTATACTGCAAGATAATATGGTGTTTCGTATAGCGCAGGATAATATTGGTGTAGCATAAAACACAAGACATTAAATAAATTAAAAAGAATACTACTCATAAAATATCAGGGTGTTACAAGTGTACTCCTCCTCAATATAGTAGTTTGGGCCTGCCAAGTTACACATAGGCTCTTCCCACTTTCTTGGACCGTTGTAGTACTCCTCTTATCGAGTATCGTGGTTCTGTTGCATCAGATAGAGGCGCTTCCCACTGTGGGTTTGTCGTCCTCACAAATAGGTGATCCCCCTCTTAACCTGATAAAGTAACCAACCTGTCGAGTACTGTGGATCTTCCGTGTCACATAGAGGCGCTCTCCACTATCGGTATTCCTTGCTCACATAGAGGCGCTACGCTACTGAGCTAGACGAAACACTCTATGTCGAATGATCAACATTTATCAGGTACCAGCTAGCTACTAGGTCTCCGTACTCCGCTCGCTCGTCTCTAGGAGGATCTGCTCCACGATCTACGGGATGATACTCCAACTATCACGAAGTCTCAAGTAGAAGTATCTCAACGGTCCGCCTCGTCATAGGGATTTCAACACTATAGACGGCGCGTCAATCAGACGCACAGTCTGTGAGTTAATGGCGTTTCTGTTCCGGGTCCTAGTTGTTTTTTAGGTTCAAACCAACCCGGCCATACCCCAACTTTGTCCAATACTAATGTGGGTTATTCAAAAAGAACTGTGTCGCTATAAGATTTCCATAGACGTTGACAGTTCGCTGATCAGACACCCGTAGCCCACGATATGGGAGAAAAGGTGCAAACCGCCCATAGCAGGTCTGGGTCATGTCCCACCCAGATGGACCATCCCACCCCGACCCTATCCGAACAGGTGTCTGACCCAGTCCGCGGGTCCGACCCAGTCCGAGGAGGCGGCCTGGCCTGAGTGGCCAGCCCAACCTGAGTGGGTGGCCCAACCCTAAGGTGGCCCGACCCGGCCTGAGGGCGTCCCGGTGGCTCACGGGGTCCACCTAAGCCACAACCAAGTGTAAATACGCACACCCCCTAGCTCCTGAATAGCTCTGTCATTCGTGTGGAGCTCCAACCGGTGTCAGGAGGCGCTTGTCCAGCACACGCGGGACCTAACGGGGTCCTGCTCCTCCCTGTTGGCCGAGCGGCCAGCCGCTCCGCTCCACTGGTGTGGAGCGACTATGTCATGCCCCTCTACCATGGCCCACCCCCGCAACGCCCTCTGCTGGACTCCGTGTGGTGCGACGATGCCGCACGCCTCCATCGCGGCCAATCGTGGCCGCCACTCTCCTTTCGCACGACGCGGCGGTGTCGGGCTCTCTTAGCGATCTGGAGGACATGCGCCGCCGGTTTCATCGCGGTCGGCCCGTCGACGGCCGATGTTGCCTTTTCCGTGGTCCATTCATCTAGCAGAAGTGTTAATTTGCCACTATCATCAACAAATGAGAACAACAAAGGGGGAGGTTTGGCCATGTTTGTGCGGTCCGAGCCCTCCTCGTTACGGCATTATCAATCGGAAATTAAAAATTCATACATTCAACAACATTGAACGGGCACAATAAATAAACTAAAAACCCCTACCTCATATGACATTAATCATTGATGAAGTCGCTGAAAGGCAGACGTCATTACGTCGACGTCGGAAAGTGTCCTGGGTAGGATACCGATGAATAAGTGTCATCAGCATTTTTCTCAGTCGACTCCTATTCATTTGGATCAGTCGCAGATCGAAGAATGATTTTTTCATTCTTTGGTGGAGGATGAATAGGTGTTCTTTGAGGGCGATAGTTATCCAAGACTTCACTCAATGCTCCACCAAAAATATAGCCAACCAAAATAATAATGGGTTATGATACCCCATTATTTATTTTGATGGCCAAAGAATTCAAAATAATTCAAAAAGGTTTTAATTAATTAATTGAAGGAGCTAAATTAATTAGTAGTGGTGGTTAGAACATTAATGAGGGGTGTTCAACAGCCTTCCCCCACTTATGGGGAGTTCAAGGAGGTTTAAAGCATGTGTGGGCCCCACCTATTAATATCCTCCCAAGGGGGGTTATGTGAGGGTGGGACCCACCACCATAACCTCTCATGGGAGGTTATTGTGTGGTGGCCCCTACCTCTATCCTCCTCTTGGAAGTTTTAACCACCACAAATAACAATAATGTTAACAGTTTATTTTAATTCAATTTAACTAAAGACCCCAAAAACTAACTCCCATTCTCATTATAACGCAAATGTGGTGAAGGTCCCACTAAGCAATCACTGACGCTGTGAGTTCAACGGAGCCCTCTGATTTTAGTTATGATCACCGGTTTGAAAGTTATAAAATCACACTCGTACATTTACTAAAGGAACCCGAAAAACACTTCATAATTTGATATTGGGCACTATGAGCCTAGGAATCAGGCACCATATATTTTCAAGCACTCATAAAATTCCCATGAATTTAAGAAAAAAATTTCCACAGAATTTCTGGGCCATTACACTTCAAATGGGATTTATTATTAAAATGACAAGATGATTTCATTTAAAAAAATTAGAAACTTAAATTTTGTAAAATTCTATTTAATAATTCAGTTTTTTATTGTTAAATGTATTTATGAAATAGGTTTCATAATATATGACTTTGAAATAAAAAAGTATTTTCAACTCTAGAGATAAAAAAATTCAATTTATTTTCAAAAATTCTATATTATTTTAGTTAAAAAGATAGTTAAAATGTAAATAATACCTGAAAAACTCATTATTAACCATAGTATAATAGAATTCATCATAATTCATTAGATTAATATCAAAATATTTTAACATTGGAGAGTTACGCATAAATAATCATAATAAACAGTGATAATGTATGAAAAATTATTAACATTTTTTTGACTTTGAATCATAATAGTCATGAAAGTATATACGTAAATTAAACATATAATATCATTAAAATGGTTATATTTAAGATATAACATGGAAATGTGTAATTTTAATGACATAAAAAATTATAACTCCATGAACGATGTTCGAGACAAAAATACTGTATCGCTTTGGTATCTTTTGAACAGTGTACCACATGAATGATAGATCCTCAAAGAAAATTTAAATAAAAAATAAATTTATATAAAATAAGATAAAAATAAATTCAGTTAAATTATATTTCCAACATAAGTGAAATTAGTTGTTAATGTGGCATGTGCCATAGAAATTTAAAAATTGTGAAAAAAAATCCAATACCATAAGTCCCAACATCTTTCATACACAATTGAACCTCATGTAGAATAAATATAATTATATTATAACTAAGTTATATAAATTTTCTTTTATGTATATCATATTATATATTACATACTTATGTCATTTGATTAGGAAATTATAAATAATATAATGCTAAAGTAACGTTTCTAGTAATAAATACATAATTTCTCCTACAGGCATTGATTTGATATTTTTGGTCCTCTTGCTTTGATCATGAATACGTAATCTCCAAAATAATACTGATGATATAAATATCATCTAAATTCGGAATATATAAATTTTTATTAATCCATAAATGTTAAATATATTAAATGAAATACATTGTTCATGGAGATGGTAGGTCGTACGTACGTGTGATCATTATTCCCATTTTCATCATGGATTGAAAAAATAATGTTAAATAATATATTGAAATTATGTATTGTTATATTTTTCAAATTATTTAAATATTATCAATAATCATATCTTTATTACCTTCCACATAATGTGTGAATGAATCACATTGATTAGTTAGGTAGAAGACTGCCACACATAGAAGCAACGTTATCGTATTCCCACAAAATTTAATGTATGATGGTATGTGTGATATAATAGTTATGGTAGTATAAAATGCCATAAATAGATGATTAAAACATTTAATACCTTATTATATCTATCAATTATTGATTTAATGGAAAAATAAATTACATTTGTTCGTGAGTGGGTAGTACTCTTTACATGTGAATGATGATTTTATAACCCATTTGATTGATGTGGATATTGATATCAAATATTATATTAACATATATACATATGTGTTTATAGTGGATACTAATTTTTTATATTTTATGTGTTAATGCATAATATAATGTCTAATTAAATAAAATGATGTAGACTCATGAATATAATTACCATAGCCTAAAAGAACCTCATTTGGATCTCTTATTAAGGACCCCAAAGCTGCTATTTTTAGGTGGAATAGATGATCTAAAACATGAATATAGATTTTTGGGAGGGATTTTTTCCATTTATTTCCAAACTATATTTCATTATATGTGTGAATAAGTGAAGGGTGTTTGTTTCATTTTATAAATGGTCTAATGGAACCCACATAAAAACAATGTAGAATGGTCCTAAATGAATCAAAATAGTAATTTTATTTGAAAAAAATCTTCCAAATGACCATATATTCGAAATTGGGGAAAAATATTGATATATGTCCTGAAACTATGAATTGAAAATGTTTTATAGTAATATAAATCCATACATTAAGAGGCTCACATATAGAAAACTCAATTATACTTTAACCACCGTAGTTATTTTTTCATTATTTCACAATTAATTTGTTTAGAAAATTATGCCACACATATTAGTTAATATATATTATTAATACTAAAAATATAGATTCATTTTAAAAAAAATAATTTAAAAAAATGTTTAATCTCTTAATTTGAAATTTATATAATAAACATTATGAAAAACTTGGTTTTAAATCAAAAATTGTTCAAATGTGTACATGGTTTTAGATAAAAATAAATTTTAAAATAATTATAAATTCATAAATTATATTAATATATTCAAAATTGAACCTTTAAGAATTAAAACCATTTTATACAATAATTTTAATTTATAAATAATTTAAATAAAAAGTCTTTTTTCAAATTATATATCATGGTTTTTTTACTATTCATAAAAAATTAAATTTCGATAAAATTTTAAAAAATTAACCCAAATTTAAAATTAAAATGATGTTTTCAAAAAAAAATTAAATAAATTTAAAAACATTATGAGAATCTAAATATATATCATAAAACATAGATGTGATTAAAATGTTGGTTTTATAAATGTTTATTTTTCATGTACAAAACAAATTTATATTAACTTAATTCTAAATATTAATACATTTTTGAAGAAAAACTAAATTTTATTTATGTAAAATCAATAAATTTAATTAAATATTTTCTATATTAGGTGTTATTCAATTTAATTAATTTTGATAAACATAATGCACCTTAAAACAATTTTCAAAAAAAAAAAGATTTTCAACATGAAAAAATAATAATTTATTAAATCAAATATAAAGTTGATTCAAAATTAACTATGTGTATTACAAATTATTACAGAATAATTATGTTAGTACTAAAAATAGTTATAAATAATAATTATATAAATATATTATGATAAATTACTGTTTTAAAAAAATGTATTTTCCACTATTCTTTGAGAAATCTATATTTCCAAAACAAATCCCTAAATTTCACCATAAGTTAATTTCAATATAATGATTTGAAATTTTATTTTATTTTTTTAAATAAATTTTATATTATATATTTTAATTATTTATAATATTTTATTAACAAAATAAATAAAAAATTGTTTTGAAATAAATCATATATTTGATAAATTTAATTTCTTTTGTAAAACGAATTGATTTTTTTTAACGAGTTATTAAATATATATACATTTACCAGAAAATTTTTAAGTATATTTATGAAAGTAGATAATATTATTTATACCCTCTGATTTATCTTCTAAGTTATAATAATATCATTTCATAGATCAGAAAAATATGGTATCACATATCATGCACTCTATCAAAGAAACTCATTATAACCTATAACTAAAGATATAGAAAATAATTTATTTTAAAAAAATATTACATAAAATATGAGGATGATTCAATTCTTATGTTTCTTCATGTGATACTATTTAAATAGATCATGTTTAGTGTATTGTTACATTGTTGTTTCATAATATCGATTCTACAACAACACATTATAGTGCCGATTTTGTTGGGGGTAAATATACTATTTCGGAGTTTGATAAAATAATCTTCCTTGGTGATATATTTACACTTCAATACTTGAATATCATTTTTTTATCCACTAAAATACCACATCAATCATAGAAAATAATATGTAAAATAAAATTGGTCCAAAAATTCACCCCCTCAAGTATAATTATTTATTATCATTAAAGATTTGAAATATCACCAAGGATGTTGAATCCTAAAAAAACGTAAATATAAAGTATTATTAATAAGTTTAATATTTAATTTAACCTAAATAATAAAATATTGTACTTAAATAAAATAAAATATATCTTCATCTTATCATATAAGGTGAACATTAATATATATCTACATGAATATTTTTAAACAATTACATATATATTAAAATCTATAAATACAAGAAATTAGGTTTGATAATTTACTATAATCAAAGAGTGTTTCTTATTTAAATGTATTTAATCTACTTATAAAATTTAAATTCATATTAATTTTATCCATTACATAATTTTTTTCCCCACATCTAAATCTTCCCTTTTCCCCAATGTGGATAATAGAAATTCTAATATATATAAGAAAAAATAAAACTTGTGAAACTCTAATTGAAAAATGATAATATAGACATAAAAATAGTAAAAGAAAAAATCATTGAAATTTGTATAATCAAATCCCTAACATTAAACTTTATCTATTTTATACATGAATTTGTGATAATAAAATTTTTCTTATTTTTGAAATACATTATTCAAATAATGTGATATATTATTTAAATGAAAATAAATTGTTTTTATAGATAAATAAAACTCATGATGAATATGAATACATAAAACTATATTTTTGAACCTTCTCTCAATATATCATATGTAATCATAAGGATGTGATAATGCAGGTAAAGCATTAACTAACCTATCAATAAATCACCCTTACTTTTATATAATTCATGAAACTTTCTAAGATCATAGTAATCATATACATAGAAATAATCCTTTTTTAATCCTTATTACTAGAATGAAATCGTTTCACAATAGTTTTTTTATTTCTAATATTTCTTAAAGTCATTAGTTTTTTCAAAATCCAATTATTCTTTATAGTTTTTCCATCCATACTCTCTCCGAATAATTTTATGTTCTACTACAATTTACTATAAGAATAAAATTACTATCACATATTAGAATATTCAAAAATTCCATTTACTAATAATATTTATTCATATTGATTGTATTGTAATGATAAATTTTGTAAATATCATTATTACACACATGAGTGTTCAGTACAATGGATGGTTCATTTGTTTTTTTTTGTTTTTGATAATCTATTCAATGTCCATACACAATACTAGTGAAAAAATATATCTTAAAAATTATTTTATTGATATTATTAATTTTTTAATGAAATGAAAAATAATGAATGAAAATGGCTTCCAATAGGATAATGAATTAAATTACCCTTCTTATTATTATATCAAACACATCAATTTTAATTTAAAACTTGATATTAAATTTATGTTAGTGATTGCTACATACTTGGTGAATATGTAAAAAAAATATTAATCATTAGTAGAATAATTATAGTTAAGATAATAGAAAAAATATCAGATTGATATGATAAAAATTACCACCATGTGATCATTACTCATTTATCATTTGATAATGTAATATAAATTATTATTATAATAGGGGTTAATTTAAAAATTCTTCATGAATATGTATGAACATTATATTTATGGAATCATTTTAAAAGATACTTATAACCCTTTTACATATCATTGTACCTCCAGTCACTAATAATGTTTAGTTTTAAAAATAGTTTTCCATATATTTCTAAAAATACCCATATAGATTAATTAGATATGAAAACCAAAATAAATAATGGTAAAAGACATTTTTCAGTAGGAAATCTACATCTAGGAAATTAACAAATTGATTTACACTTAGGGTATTTAATTTTTATATGGTATCAATGATTAAATGATGAAATGATTTTTTTTCTAAAATATATTAACATGGTTTTCCCCTATAATTTATATTTCATTGGTCTTAAAAAATAAAATATACTAAATATTTGTTCATAATGTTTTTCTATCGAAAAAGTCCACTATACAGTATATTTATATTTAAATGTATTATTAAATAGAAACAAAGGCCTTATGTAATATTTGTTTTTTAAAAGTCCCAGATTACAATAATGGTTTTGTTCTTACATCAATTATTAATGGAAAATTTAGAATTTTTGTTTTTTCAAATACTATAAGATAGAATGACTTGATCTAATTATGATATAAAATTTTTACATATTTAATTATTTTAATTAAAAAAATTGATCATAAAATTTCACTTATTTTAATAAACGATAGAAAACCATGAAATTGACTATATTTATATATATATTAAACATTATGATTACCAAAATAAATTATTGAGTATTTCTATATTTAAATTTCATATTTTTAATATGAGTATGAATATAAATAATTATATAACAACTACATAAAAATATATTAAATAAAAAGGAAATTTTTATTTTATATTAGGTTGTTAGAATTATAATTTTATGCTAGTTTGATGATATTGCATCCTTTAATAGAACATGAAGTCAAAGTTTCCAATAATTACTTTTTATATAATCATAAGGTCAAAAACAATTAAAAATCAGTTATAATTCAGTATGAACAAGAAGAAGGGTAATATGTAGGTTTTTTTATGACTAAGAGAGAATAGAATCACAAGTGATATACTTCTTTATATCTTGTTATATTTTATAAATTTAAAATATGCCACTAATTATTAATTAAATTTGTGTGAAAAGGATAACCACTACACTCACCAACAATAATAGTTTTATCTATAGTTGGACAATCCCTATTAATTGGATTCTAGACATCCAATTATCTTATGGGATGAAATAAATGTATCAAATATACATACTTCATAATTCTACAATAATATTAATTATACCCCACCTTGAATCCTTCCAAAAAACTTGTATGTTTTGTATCTTTTTAGATTGGATACATAAAAGAAATATTTTGAAAAGATATCTAAAACATGAAACACTAATAATCATCACATATGATACCATTTGGGACCAATAAACCATAATACACTTCTTAATTATAGTTGAAATGTATACATAAAAAAGGCTGAGTTGACACACTGTGTCAATTTATAATATAGGGCACATCAATAAAATATCAAATGTGAGAAGATTTTGAATAAGTTGTTATGGTCATATAATCAAAGATTATGAGAATAAAATAAGGATATCATACAAGATAAAACATCGATCAGAATTCATAAATCATGATATTGGGATTCTAAAATACCATGTAAAATAATGCATAGAAATATGGTATAATTGGACAGTCACTAGAATCCATGGAAACATATCATCATGATGTTGAATAATATTGGAAACATTGTAAAAATATCACCCTAAATTAGAATAAAATTTCATTTTTAATTTCATGTCATATGAACGAAAACTTTGAAATTAATAATAAAAGTACAATAATTGATTTTGATAACTCGAAATTCAAATAACCATTTTGGATTGGGTTTATTCCAAATTCTTATACATTTAATATCATGAGATATAAATCATTACCCAATGAATTTGGTGCTATATAATAATTGTCCCCCATGCCTCTAAATGAAAATCCAGACATATCTATGCCAAATTAACATGTATAATAGTAAAAATCCTTCACAGTATTATTAAATTGATAGATAAATAATGATTTCTAAATAATAATCTAATTAAATGATAATCAATATCATAGTGAAGTAATGTGCATGATTATATTAAATAAAATTACTAGTTAAATATAAGTATATTATTATGAAAATATGGTGAAATTACTATTTCATTTTGATAAATTTAAGAGAAAAAAATAATACTTACATATATTTTATTATAAATATTTTTATTGTAAAGAAATTATTTTTGAAGATGCGTCCTAGGTTCCACAATCCAGTTCTCTAATCTGGATGCCACATGACTTCAGTCATGCCTCCCCTTACATAAAAGCCTTCCGACTAGTAGAAAAGGTAAATATTATAACATAAGGACACAATAACCTCCTTATCAAAGAAAAATAACTACCGAAGTAAAAAAACTATCTTGATGATGATAAAAATTACCATAATAATTCATCTAACACATGATGAATAAATAAGAAATAAAATATCCGGATAAAAATAGTAGATATGTAATTCAATATATGTGTCATGTGTCTAAATGAATAACCAAAATAATGACAAACATACACTCCCATTCAAGTACTAAAACAAAATAGGGTTCCCTCATCCATCCCCCTTTCCATCTCAACCTTTTAATATGGGGAACTTTCGATATCAAATTTGAAAACAATTTATAAATTTGGGTACAGATCAGGAAGCCAAAGTATTGATTGAGTAAAACATAATTGGCCCCAACAAATGGTTTCCAAAACAATACACAAAAAATATTAGTTTATGTTGAAGTATAAAAAATAAAATAAGATCACTAATATCATCAGAAAAAATAATTCATTTTAACATGGGATTCCATTATCTATTTCATTTTAGTTTCTACAACTACCACATGAAACCAATGTACTATGTCATTCTTATGGGTGCATAACATCATCTCTTTCACCTTGGTTGTATTTAAAGAATCAGTATTCATCCCACACCACATGGGTATTTGGAGAATCAGTCCCAATCCAATACAATAATATTCACATGTATGCAACCTGGCCTAGAAAAACCTATATAGAACCATTTGGGTATTCGGAGAATCAATCCATTTTCCACACCCAATTTATCAATCAATAACATTTATCACATATATCAAGGTTCACAAGCATTAACCCCATCATCAATAGTTCCCAACAAGGTATAGAATTTCAATTTTCAATTCAATCATAATTATCCACTCTAATCACATGGAATATTATATATAAATTATTAATTAATCATTCTAAAAAATTTAACAAATAAACCATTATATATTAGAGGATAATCAAAACAACTGTTTCATAAAATTATTAATCAATTCCATATCCAATAAAATAAAGTAGATAATTTCATTATTTGAGAAAATTTCCTAATCCCAATATCCCATTGATTCTACAATCACATCATTCTATTAATTAATTGATATATTTATTATAACAATTAAAAATTGAATTTATAAACATGTAATGTTTTTTTCACTGGCCCATACAAATAATTAAAATTAAGTAAAACTGATTTTAAATTTATACCACTTAACGAATGATTATTTATTTTTATTCTCCTATGTGAAATTCCTCAAATTTATGTGGAACATTAAATTAGACAATGAAGAATGAGATCTAGAACCCAAATAGAAATCCAAGAACAAAAGGATTAATAACTGACATAACCTTTATCTATTAAATTATATATGGAAAACAAAAATTTCATGAACTATGTAATGTGATACATGGGTGAAAGGAAACCACATGAGAATATATTTATTATTAAGAGTAGTGAAGATCTGTCAATATAATATTTGATTCCTAATATCCCAAGTCCAAAGTCACATAGAATCCATCTAACAGACATTAAATTCATTTGAAACATGTTATGCATTATTCCATGGTTTAGGTATATAAACCATGGGTTTTAAAAAATTTAAAAACATATAACGGGATTAATTTCCCATAAGGATATTTTCTTGTATTTGGTACCCAGTTGTCCCTAATTTGGGGCCTCCAGATAGGGGTCACATCGTTACAAATTGAAGGGAACACAATTTCATAAAGTATAAACCAATTTTATATTACCATTCTACCTGGTGTTTTATTGTTTTCTGGTGTTAGGATTGTGGTTTTGGAAAATAATGAACCAATTTTGCAGTGCCACATTTTTCTATACAAATTATACAAATTTACAAAAAAATATTCAATGTAAAACCCCAAAAAAGAATAAAGAAACAAGTAAAAAGAGTACTTAGAAATGTGAAGATAAATCTATAGAAATGTTTTGGATCCTCATATCTCTCAACAATATAAAAACACATCCTCAAGTAGTACTACCAAGAATATATATTATTCTGAGGTAGAAAATCAAGTCACTAAGCCCACATATTTTCTTATCTCTCTAAGGATTACAAATAAAAACATCTATATTTTCATTAAACGGAAACTAATAACATGGTATTTCTGCACAAAAGTTTCTCCATATGATCTATTCCAAATATTCTATGTTTCTTAAAGGACACATCATTTCAGACACATCATCGTTAAAATAATCCACATGAAATGGTTCGATAAGATACAACTGTTGTTGTGACACATGAAAAACATCATGGAAATCACTTTTCATCTATGGAATACCCAGTCCATACAACACCAGATCGATTCACTTGATAACTTAAAATTGTCCAACAATAATGAGTTACAACCTGAACTAAATCCAAATCATATGATGAACCAATATATGTGACATACAAATAAAAACATGACCCCTATATAAGTTTTAGTGTCCATCAACGTCTATCAACATACAGATTATAACTACTATCAATTGTAACCATGCAATTCTATATCATTTGAACCTACTGCATCATCGACTTCATGAGTCTATGTCCCATCAACTGTGACTCATTGGCCTCCATCCATTATAGAGGTGCTCGCTATGGACTACCAATAAGTGACTCATATGGTTCCATAAAAATTATCTCATGATATCTATTTTCTAAGAGAATTCAATAAGTTCTATTTGATTATCCAAATACAAACCAAGTTCAAGAAAAGAAACCATAACATAACCTCATGTTATTAAATAGTATGTTCTAACTAACCCTCTATTAGTTGGTTGAAATATGTACTCAATAATTCCAATGTACAAAGTACATCTTAAAAAATTTCTAGATATATGAAGTGGAATGTGATTTATACTTTTAAACTATACTAACAGACACCCAATGATGATAGAACATCTCCAGAAATTTTATGCCTCCCAACTAAACAGTTGAGAATGTGTCCCTTATAGTCATGAATTATGCTAATTTCAATAGTTAGTCTACAAACTACAATATATCATCATTATTCTAAACAATCCATCGGGAGAAGAACCATGAAGTCCATGGAATCGTATACCCACATTCATTTAAGAATGTGAAATTGATGTATCACACAACCAGGTGATTAATGCTCGACCACCACCTATTGATAGTTTTAGTATCATGTCACAAACCTGGAAATTTCCTTTTTCATTCAAATCCACCAAAACTGTCTTCATAGATCACTATAAAATTTTGGCCAAACGTGGATACCCCACCCACTTCGATTCCTTAAGTTCATGCCTGAGATCCTCATACATACATTTCATCACAAAAATACATTTCCCAACATATATGATCTCATAATCACCTATAGAATAATTAAAAGGTGACACCCCACCTTCAAGTCTTTCCCTCAAGGAAAAATACTTTAAATCATGAACCTAACATTCATTGATATGACTCAAGACTATATACCATAATTCTACTAAGATTTATATTCCCCTTAAAATCCTAAAAAACTAACGGAATCTTAGCCAGTAAGGTCATCATCTTCCAATAAGAACTACACTCCAGAATAGATTGAGTTTGTGTCTGCCTATTTAATGAAATAGGAAAGCTATTTCCCATTCAAGGTGTATATCCCACCTAAAAATAAAATTAAATATATATTGAACCCATGTATTTTTGTATAGATTCTTGAGTTATTTTGAAAATATATATTTATATCTTTTTTTATTAGTATACATTCATATTTTTGGACATTAAGTAATTCTACCAACACATGAAGTTATAAATAACTACAGCTTACTAGAGGTCATGCGTAGAGTAGTTTTTTTCTTGTGGTCTCAACTGTTAAGGCCGATACACCACATTTCAAAATCCTTGCAGTAATACTACTCCAAAACCGATTCCCAATTCATCAAAAAACACTATATACCCCTCCCCTATATTTTGTAGTTTTAAGATTGGTTCGGTTTCCAAATGATTCTTCAACTCATATAAAGCATTATCTCATTATCCAATTAATTAAAACATAAATCCATTATTGGTCAAGTGAAAAAGTGGTTCATTCACGTTGGAACGGTCATGGATTGAACCCCAATAGTATCTTACAAAACCTATAATGTTATGAATATCGAAATCATTTTTCATATGATACCATGAAACAATTGATTTCCCCATATCTAGGTCAACTGACCAACCTTAATCCCAGATAATGTGACCCATATTGTATACCAACTCAATATATAATTGAAACATTGATTGATTGGAATATATGTTATGCTCCCTTACTATACCTAGGTAAATTTCATGATGTTGGGAATGATCATCATGAATCATTCGATACACCAATATTTGTTCCATAAAAAACCACATAATGATCCAGGTATGGGTGGTGGAGTCAGTTCATCAATAGCATAAACATTTACAGAGTGTTATTTAGACCGAAAAAAATCATAATGAACTCATAATGTTCATTAATAATTTTTAAAGTTGTTCATTGTATTGATGATGGTATAAATCGTAGCTAGTAACACCCTGGTCACAAATAAGTTTTTGAGAACACCCAGAATCCTCATAAATAGTCAAATATATCATCTATTTTCATAAGAGGATATTAGTTCTTCACTATCACCTAGTTGAACTTGTGATAGTCTTCTCATAAGTGGAATGTTCCACCAACCTTATCGTAAAAAACTTATTGGAGAAACCCAAGGCTATATAATCTGATTTATAAATACCTAATGTATTAACTCCTCTTGCATATTTTTGTGCTATTGAATCTTGGTTGGTTATATTATACAAGGTGGAATGTGTAATGGATTATCATCTCATATAATCTTAGTTTCAAATCATACATATCAATCTGTTGTTATCACTATGATGTCTTTTGGAAAATGCCATAAAACCAATCTTTTATGGGTGGAAATGTATCATAGTTCACCCCCATAGTCTATGATAAGACATTAAGGCAAGGTGGTGGTATCCCCCAATAGATAATGAAATTTCTCTACAAGGCCTACCATGAAATCCCACTCTCAATAATGAACACATCTATTTCCTTCATGAGATGTAGAGGTCACCGTCCTATAGTATGAATCTCTTTGGGAATGGTATGATAACAACTAGTACATAACCAAGAATAGGTAAAACCCTAATACATGAGTTACATATAGACTTATTTTAAAAATATAATCATAAATATAAATAGAACACCCCTTACACAAACAGATTTCTCTCGAATATACTCCCAATGGTGTATCCATCATCACAACTCCACTACCAAAACCCACTTTAATAAATTTACTATTCAATGTCATATAGATATAATTTCATTAGATAATCTAAAATCAAATATGTACTAGAATGCATAAGATCTATAAAAATAGTACCAATGACTGCCCATAGTCCAGCCTCACTATCCATAAGTATTGACGAGTTTGCATGCAACTGTAATACCCCTCTCCGTTGTGATATAGTATATGTCACCTCTACAGCTACACCTTGATGATAAATATAAATTTTCCTAGAAGTACCACATCCTCTACCATGACCTCCACAGTTTACATAACTACAACTAATGGGGTATAACGCCCTCTTCAGATACTCTGTTTGTTCATAGTAACTTTATAACTAACTAACTATCATGGATTGTTAAATAAACACTTTAGGTGTACCATTAATCCACAAGAATAGAACTATATCAATATACATGAAAAATCTCTATGATAATGACAATAACTACTGCACTGGTGGAAGATAACTCATGTAGGATCCGCCATAACTAACCATCCCCCTCTCTACACCAATTTTTATCACCATGGTTGAAATTCTCCTAGTGGATCCTTATACTCTCGGATGACATACCATCTGTTTTAACATAAAAATACACCATAGTTCCACTAGAATTCTCATTCCTGTTCCCATATGATATGAGATTCTAATTCACCAATTCAAAAAAATCATTATTATAATTATATTTACTAGGGAATTATTCTCACTTTTAATACATCATTAAATCTATTTGGTTGTAGTATATTTTCACACGATGACCACAAAATTTATGTTATTTTACAATTCACTTGATGTTGGAACCATTGGACTATGTTCGAGTTGAGTTACAAGTTTTAATATTTATTATTTTGGTTATTCATGGTTTCTTTTTTGCATGTAATTGATAGTAAACTATGAATCCTATTAAGGAAGAGGTTGTTTTCAGTTCATGTTCATCTTTAATAGTTTTATTTTCAGTATTTCATTATGATAGAGTTCCATCCATGCGTTGTTAAGGGAAAACCAAGTAGATTTTGGTTTTCTGTTTTGGGGAATGGATACCTTCGTTTATAATAAAAACATTATAAAAACCTGTAAAGATCCGTAAATTCCAAGGAAAATTTTATCTTAATTTTATTTGGAATTTTACAAGAACGTAGTTTCTGACGGCACCTGATTCTGAGGCCTGGTGTGCCTGGAATCATTTTCCGAAGTTTTGCTCGGGTATGTTCAGTGAACGGACAAGCGGGTTTTTCTAACTTTTGAACCGGTGCTCGGAATCGAAATTTGAGGGCACTGATGGAATCACAACACCAGTAATTTCTTAGAAACGCCTCTTCCGGAGTTGCGTTTGCTCAGGTGTGGTTTTTAATTTTTGGGCTTAAAGTTAAGAAATAAAATAAATTGTACGACAAACTTTATTTTATTTCACTTATGCCGCTTAGAAGCCACTTGAAGCCACTTAAAGAAGCTTAAGATGAGTTGTTGCGGATAGGGTGTTATCCAAAAATATCCTACCCTCTTGGTAGGATATTTGTGAGGTGGGACCTACACGAGCCCCACCGTTTCTTTTCTTCTAAGTAACGCACCTGCGAAAACCCGTCATTATGAAAGTCAACTGACGCGTTTTATTAATTTCATAACGCACCAATTAATTGGGCGGTTTTCTTTGTTGAATTAATTGGGCGGTTTATTTCGTTGAATTAATTCTACGAATTAATGGGTCGTTACTTATCTCTTTATTCGTTTATTAACCGGTTTAAAATCCGTTGGCGTACTAATAAATTAAGACCAATGCCACATCTTGAGGATTACACGTTGGGAGGCCTTTGACCAAATTCTTGTGCCTTCACCCTTTTTCGCGAAGAACGCGATGAACGCGAGGAACGCGAAGAACGCCGGCTTCCGACGAAGAATGCCAAAACCATGGAAATCGACGACGCGACGCCATGTGCCGCGACGCCGATGTTTCCTCTTCTGCGATGTTCCTTCCTCCGCAACGAAATCATCAATAATCTATTGGAGGTAAGAGATTTCTGGTTCCTTTTAAAACTCCTTTGTGGTTTTTATCAACTCAAGAATTTAATTATTATTAATTAAATCTTTTTGTTCTTGATCCTCGGAGTTCGACAACGTGACGCCCTTCCGCAAAGACGTGACACCCTTCCGCGACGACACGACGCCTTCCGCGACGCGACGATCGCCTCCTTCCACAGCGATCAAATCCGCGAAGAACCCGCGTGTGACAACTTGACGATGTAGGGATTTTATTTTGGAATACCTTTATATTCCCGTGAACTTTTCTTTAAAATTAATGAACCAGTTTCATATGAACAATTTTAATTTATTAAAATTTGTGTTTCATGTGTTGAATAATTCTCCCGTTGATATTATCTAACATGGAGGATGCGTGCCAAATGAACACGGCCCGACAACCCTCCGCAGATTGTTTATTGATGTGTGGATCGATTGGCGATGAGAAACGAGGCTGCAAGGTGATTTTGAGGCCTCAGCAGTGATGTTCGGGTCCCGGGAGGACTATAGGTGAAGACGGCAGGGGAAACGGACCACCGGAGCGCGTCCGGTGGTCCGCGGAAGGCGGCGGCGGTGGCGGCGAACGGCAGCGGCGGCGCGCCGCCGGAAGGGAGGTGGCATGCGGTTCGCCGCCGACCTCAATCAGCGGCGAAGGGCGGGGGAGCCGTAAACCCCGCCCGCGGTGTCTGCTCGGCCGCGCTGGCCGAGCCGCGGTCGGCCGGTCGGGCTGGACCGAACCGGACCGCGCCGGGCCGGGGCAGCCCGGGCCCAGACCCACGTTTTCAGACCACATTCGGTCAGTTGCCCGTAACATGATCTACGGGCCTCCAAATGACTCGCCGTCAGCGACAACACGATCCTTGGATCGAGACGGTCGTTTCGGTATATCGCACTCAGGGTTTCGAATTACTTTGGGTTCGGCCGGGTTGGTTCATCCACGAAACCAATCGGGCCCTCCGAGCGGAAACACTTATATCTTGAGGTTCGGACGTCCGATTGACGTGTCGTCGACTTTGATGGATTACTCTAAGTGAGACGGATCTTTTGGATTACTCTACATGAGGTTTGGATAATGTTGGAGTACGGTCAGGTTGGTTTTAACTTAAAAACCAACTGGGCCCCCAGGACGAAAAAGCCAATAACATTCAGAACGGGCGTCCGATTGACGCACTGTCTATTGCGTTGCGTTCCTATTGAAGATACGGAACTTTTGGAATCCTTCGCCCGAGTTTTGGATGCAGTTGGATAGTGGCCGGGTTGGATTGTATCCGTAATCCAACCGGGCCCCTGGGACGGAAAAGCTGATAACATTCAGACCAAACGTCCGTTTGACGAACCGTCAGCGGCGTTGGTGATCACGTTGAGAAATGGTCCCTATGAGTATACCCTATGAGTGTTCGGGGTATAGTTGAGTTACGGCCGGATTGGTTCGCACACGAAACCAACTGGGCCCCTTGGACGAAAAGGCTAACAACTCAAAGATCGGGCGTCCAATTGACGCGCCGTCTGTTGCGTTGAGACCCCTATGACCAGGAGGTCCTTTGAGATACTTACATGTGGGACTTTGTGATACATAGAGTATCGACTAGTATCTCGTGGAGCGGACCCTCCCGGAGACGAGCATGCGGAGTACGGAGACCGTGTAGCCGGCGGATACCTGACGACTGCTTGACTGACTCGACTTAGAGTGAGTCGACTAGCCCAGTGGACGGAGCGCCCGTTATTTGGCGACAGACCCATGGCGGACAGAGCACCCGGTAGTTGGCTGCAGACCAGCAGTAATCGACAGGAGGAGTACCTCTGTAGGCTATTGGGGGGAGCGCCCGGTATTTGGCGACAGACCCACAGCGGACGGAGCGTCCGGTAGTTGGCCGCAGACCCGTGGTACTCGAAAGGAGGAGTACCTCAGTAGTCTTAGGTTAGTGAGCAGTACCACGGAGTCGTGACAGGACCACTGTACACTCCAGAGACGGAGCTCTTCAGCAGTTATGGTTTCGATAATGAAAATCCTAGTTTGAACTGAATCTTTTGACCTTTGTGTTTACCTCATGATTGAGATGGGTCGCTTGATAACTTAGGTATATACATGGGCATATACCTGGGTAGTGGTTATCCGTTGATTTCACAATCCTTGTGTTTCCTCATGATTCTGATGGGTTACTAGATATCCTAGGTATATGTATGGGCATATATCTAAGTAGAGGTTATCTGTTGAGATCTCCTTGTGGTTATCCTTGTTGGTTTAGTGAGACCTTGAGGGTCTCGGGGTCCCTACTGAGTATCGTTATACTCCCCCCTACACGGGCTATGCCCGCACCTCGTTGTGTTGGTTGCAGACGATGGGCAGTGCTGACGGAGGTCGAGTGTTCGAGGACTGGTCGGTACCCGGAGGTGGACTACACGACGTGTCACTACCCGGAGGTGGACTACATGACGAGTCAGTACCCGGAGGTGGACTACATGATGAGACGACACACAGAGGAGGTTGACAGATGAGAGTGTGGAGGAGGCTATCTGTACCTACCCTTCAGGCACGTTGGTGGACCAAGGGGTTGGACCCACATGTCTACGGGGCAACTGGGGGGTACCTGGTGGGCCCGGACCCGACGATCATGTTAAGGCGGGGTGGTTGTGCTGTCACCGGGACCCGGTTGTCACAATTGGTATCGGAGGAGTTCGGTTCTACCGCAGAACTTATAACTATGATGTTTCTTTCTGTGAAGCAATATTGTTAAGAGTACCGAGTATGGTTTTCAGTTCAGGGAGTCCAGTGTTGGTGCGTGCGGCCGACGTATCCATCCACCAGGACCCTGACAACTGATTTACGACTTTGTGCATGAAAACACTGATTGCGTGTGTGTTTTCCAGAAGTTTTATTTAAATGTCATCTCAAACCAGGTCAACTCACCAGGTATAATCTTTTGACCGTGTCACGTTTTTTTTTCAGGATGCCTCCCCGTGGACTACCAGCTAGAGCCCTAAGAGTGGTACGTACTGATAGCCCACCGAGCGACGAGGCCTCAGTACAGGGCTCTATCCCAGTTGAGGCACTAGCGGAGGCACCAGTGGTACTACTACCCGTTGGGCTACCGATGCAACCAACCCCAGCAGCAGAGGATGCACGTCGCTTGAGCGCACTGCATGAGTTCTAGCACTAGAGGCCACCCAGGTTTCAGGGAGGGATGGACCCGCAGGCAGCTGAGGATTGGCTGGAGGCTGTGGTGAGAGTCTTCAGGCTAGTGGGGACGCCAATAGATTTCATGGTGATCCTTACTGCCAGCCTTCTTCAGGCAGCAGCAGGCAGATGGTGGAGCCTGATGCTTCAGATGCATGACGAGGTGACACTTCTATGGGCAGACTTCGAGAGCCTGTTCCGGGCAGAGTTTGTACCAGCCACCCTTCGAGCGGTTCGTATAAAGAAGCTACTTCAGCTGCGGAAGGGAGTCATGTCAGTGGCATAGTACTCAGTGAGACTCACAGACCTCTCGCACTACTCCACAGATATGGTACGCGACCCGTTCTTCAAGGCCCGAACCTTTGAGCTAGAGCTCAGGAGAGAGATTAAAGCTTCTGTTGTTTCTCACTACTTTCCGACGCAGACATGGGTGTTGGAGAGAGCCCTCTTAGTGGATAGTTTCCTAGCTGAGCAGTCTCCAGCAGCAGGACCCACCACTAGACGGCTTGCGGCAGAGTCTTCCCCAGCAGGCATTAGACATATGACGCAGAGGTCCAAGAGGACCAGACCTACCGGTGGACGACTGCATGACTCTGGTTCAGTTGTGCGGGGAAACCGGGGTGGAGTCAGATCCAGACATACCGAGAGTGGACAGTGTTACTCCTGCGGAGGAATTGGTCACATGGCACGTGACTGTCCGACCCGCCATGCAGATGACCAGCAGTTAAATGAAGAACCTCTAAGGCAGAGAAAGTGGTTCGATCAGGGCGGACCGCAAGGAGCAGGCGGCCATGGAAGAGGAGTTGGCCATGCAGCTGGAGGTGGAAGATGCTTCGGGATGTTGCCACCACCACCAGGAGGCCCACCCCGACCGTAGGGGACAGGAGGACATGGGAGAGCTCAGCTTCAGGCAGTTGAGGCCTATGGTCATGGAGCTCTGGAAGCATATGGATAGGAGCGGGACTAGCTTCCGACCTGGAGGCTATTGATCCTGTTGCTTCTGGTTTTGTTGATGTTTGTCTGTAGTTTCTTTGTGTCTTTTACTATGATATGCAATAATAAAAATACACTTATCTTTGTTTGCTTTCTTGTCCTTTTGTTTGGTTGATACTGAGTGGTCCCTATTAAGCTGTTGACTTGACCCTCACTTTCGAGATTTATACTGGAGGAGACCCAGTGAACTCACACTGATGCCGAGAGTGTGAATCGACCCTTGGAGGCGAGAGTGACAGTTGGATCTCTTGGTCTTTACGTCGAGGCCTTACAACGTCATACATGGCATGAATTCATCATTCATGTCAGGATTGACTCTATTAGGCAACGAATTTGGTTCATCCAGGGGGTGAGACTGGATTTCTCTTATCGGCAATGAAGAAATCATAGCAGCTCTTGGGAGACTAAAGAAGGTCCAGGTCATCTAGAAGCGGATGAAGACTACATAGTGCAGTATGAAATAGGAAACCGGTTCTATTCTTAGAGACTCGGGCGTGTTAAATGTTTCAAGAAGTGGAAGCTTTAAGGATAGATGAGTCTGCAATGAAGCAGATGTGGAGGTAGAGCTAGGAGAGCAGTATGAGGTGGTGTACATCTTAACATGCTACAACCACCCGCCTTAGTTATCCCCACCAAGCTCAGGGAGCTGGAGGGAGGTGGAAGAGTGCGGCTACATGCTGTCAAGGAATGTGACCCAATGGCTCTCGAAATGATTCAAGGGACAGTATGTGTCCACTACTAGCTGCTATAGTAACGGACGTCGATATGAATCATTCCTTGCTTTCACAAATCTTGTTCCAGACCTAGAGTTTCTGGTAAGTCGTGGACTTGACCCTCACGTCTGGAGATACCTTTGGAGGAGACTCGATAATCACACTTACGACGACAGTGTGGTCAGATCCTCGAGGAAAGAGTTTCGGTTGGAATATCTTGGTGGCAGTGTCGAGGCCTTACGACGTTGGTTTGAGTATGGACTGGGCAATCAAATTTCATACACAAATTGATAGTATTAGTCAAAAAGGTTGTAGTTTAACTACGACGTCGAGATGGGTTTTCCTTGGTCGGCGAAAAAGGAAACCCCAGGAAGAGTAGGGTAACTCTTACACAGGAGGGTGTGACCGATCACTCTTGAGTCGGTCAACCTTACCCTCGTAGAAGAAGTTGTTTTGAGTTTCAGTTATAACATAAAATGGAGACCTCTGGAGTTCGAGGATGATGACCACATCTTCTTACGGGTCTCACCTCGACGAGGTTTACGGAAATGTGGCCAGAGAGGCAAGTTATCTCTGAGGTTCAACAGACCTTTCTAGGTCCTCAGCTGGGTAGACGAGGTGGTTTACCACTTGACCCATCCACCTCAGTTGCACTAGGTGCACGACGTTTTCCAGGTATCTCAACTGTGGAGATACATGCTCGACCCTTCGCATATCATCGACCATGAGGAGCAGGACAATGGCGATGGGGTTACTTCCACGGAGGTTCTAGTGGGGATCAAGGATCGACAGGAGCGGATCCTACTGGGATGATCGATTCCTTTGGTTCACTTTCTTTGGCAGCATTGGAACCTCCAGGTGAGCACATGGGAGTAGAAGGCTCAGATGTGTGCTCAGTACCGCCTTTGTATCTCTATGATTGTGGTAAAGCTTTACGGGGACGTAAAGCCCTATGGTGGGAGTAATGTAAAGACCCGTAAATTCCAAGGAAATTTTTGTCTTAATTTTTTTTGGAATTTTACAGGAACGCAGTTTCTTACGGCACCTGATTCCGAGGCCCGGTGTGCCCGGAATCATTTTACGAAGTTTGGGTCGGGTACGTTCAGTGAACGGACGAGCGGGTTTTTCTAACTTTTGAACTGGTGCTCGGAATCGAATTCTGAGGGCACTGATGGAATCGCAATGCCGGTAATTGCTTAGAAACGCCTCTTCCGGAGTTGCGTTTTCTCGGGTGTGGTTTTTAATTTTTGGGCTTAATGTTAAGAAATAAAATAAATTGTACGACAAACTTTATTTTATTTCACTTAAGCCACTTTAATCCACTTAAAGCAGCTTAAGATGAGTTGTTGCGGATATGGTGCTATCCAAAAATATCCTACCCTATTGGTAGGATATTTGTGAGGTGGGACCCGCACGAGTCCCACCGTTTCTTTTCCGTGAAGTAATGCACCCGCGAAAACCCATCATTATGAAAGTCAACTGACGTGTTTTCTTAATTTCATAACGCACCAATTAATTGGGTGTTTTATTTCATTGAATTAATTCTACGAATTAATGGGTCGTTATTTATCACTTTTTTCGTTTCTTAACCGGTTTGAAATCTGATGGCGTAGTAATAAAATAAGACCAACGCCACATCTTGAGGATTACACGTTGGGAGGCCTTTGACAGAATTCTTGTGACTTCACCCTTCTTCACAAAGAACACGAATAACACGAAGAACGCGAAGAACGCCGGCCTCCGACGAAGAACGCTGAAACCGCGGAAATCGACAACGCGACATCGTGTGCCGCGATGCCGACGTTTCTTCTTCTGCGACGTTCCTTCCTCCGCAATGAAATCTACAATCATCTGTTGGAGGTAAGAGATTCCGGGTTCCTTTTAGAAATCCTTTGTGGTTTTTATCAACGCAAGAATTTAATTATTATTAATTATTTCTTTTTTTTCTTGAACCTCGGAGTTCGACGACGCGATGCCCTTCCGCGACGACGCGACGCCTTCCGCGACGCGACGATCGCCTCCTTCCGCGGCGATCAAATCCGCAAAGAACCCGCGTGAGACAACTTGACGATGTAGGGATTTTATTTTGGAATACCTTTATATTCCCGTGATCGTTTCTTCAAAATTAAAGAACATGTTTCATATGAACAATTTTAATTTATTAAAATTGTTGTTTCATGTGTTGAATAATTCTCTCGTTGATATTATCTAATGCGGAGGGTGCGGACCAAACGAACACGGCCCGACAACCCTCCGCAGATTGTTTGTTGATGTGTGGATCGACGGGTGACGACAAACGAGGCAACAAGGTGATTTTGAGGCCTCCGCAGTGAAGGTCGGGTCCCGGGAGGACTATAGGCGAAGACGGCGGGAGAAACGGACCACCGGAGCGCGTCCAGTGGACCGTGGAAGGTGGCGGCGGCGCGCCACCTGAAGGGAGGCGGTCGGCGGTTCGCCGCCGGCCTCAATCTGCGGCGAAGGGCGGGGGAGCCGCGCACCCCGCCCGCGGTGTCCGCTCAGCCGAGCTGGCCGAGCCGCGGCCGACTGGTCGGGCCGGGCCTAACCGGACTGCATCGGGCCGGGCCGGGCTGAGCCCAGCCGGGGCGACTCGGTTCGGGCCGACCCAGGGGGGGTCGGCCCGGGTCGGCCCGGGCCCAGACCCCCGTTTTCGGACCACTTTCAGTCAAATGCTAGTAACATGAGATACAGGCCTCCAAACGACTCGTCGTCAGTGGAAACACGATCCTTGGATCGAGACGGTCGTTTCGGTATATCGCACTCAACGTTTCAGATTACTTTTGGTTCGTCCAGGTTGGTTCATCCACGAAACCAACCGGGCCCTCGGAGCGGAAACGCTTATATCTTGAGATCCAAATGTCCGATTGACGTGACGTCGACTTTTATGGATTCCTCTATGTGAGAAGGATCTTTTGGCTTACTCCGCTCGAGGTTTGGACGCAGTTGGAGTACGGTCGGGTTGGTTTTAAAATAAAAATCAACCGGGCCCCTGGACGAAAAGCCAATAACTTCCAGACCGGGTGTCCGATTGACGAGCCGTCTATTGCGTTGCGTTCCTGTTGACGATACGAAACTTTTGGCACCCTTCGCCTGAGTTTTGGATGCAGCTGGATAGTGGCCGGGTTGGATTGTACCCGAAATCCAACCGGGCGCCTGGGACGGAAAAGCTGATATCATTCAGACCAAATGTCCGTTTGACGAACCATTAGCGGTGTTGCTGATCACGTTGAGAAATGGTCCCTATGAGTATACCCTATGAGTTTTAGGGGTATAGTTGAGTTACAGATGGATTGGTTCGCACACGAAACCAACCGGGCCCCAGGGACGAAAAAGCTAACAACTCAAAGACCGGGCGTCCAATTGACGTGCCGTCTGTTGCGTTGAGACCCCTATGACGAGGCAGTCCTCTGAGATACTTACTTGTGGGAATTTGTGATACTTAGAGTATAGACCAGTAGCTCGTGGAGCGGACCCTCCCGGAGACGATCGTGCGGAGTATGGAGACCGTGTTGCCGGATGAGACCTGGCGACTGCTTGACCGACTCGACTTGGAGTGAGTCGACTAGCCCAGTGGACGGAGCGCCCGGTAATTGGCGACAGACCCACGGCGGACGGAGCGCCCGGTAGTTGGCCACAGTCCTGCGGTACTCGATAGGAGGAATACCTCTATAGGATATTGGGGGGAGCGCCGGATTTTTGGCGACAGACCCACAGCAGACGGAGCGCCTGGTAGTTGGCCGCAGACCCGCGGTACTCGACAGGAGGAGTACCTCAGCAGTCTTAGATTAGTGAGAAGTACCTCGGAGTCATGACAGGACCACTGTACACTCCAGAGACGGAAATCTTCAGCAGTTAGAGTTTCGATAATGAAAATCATGGTTTGAGCTAAATATTTTGACCTTTGTGTTTTCCTCATGATTGAGATGGGTCAATTGATAACTTAGGTATATGTATGGGCATATACCTGGTTAGTGGTTATCCGTTGGTTTCACAATCCTTGTGTTTCCTCATGGTTGAGATGGGTTACTTGATAACCTAGGTATATGTATGGGAATATATCTAAGTAGAGGTTATCAGTTGGGATCTTCTTGTGGTTATCCTTGTTGGTTTAGTGAGACCTTGAGGGTCTCGGGGTCCCTACTGAGTATCGTTATACTCACCCCTTCACGGGCTATGCCCGCACCTCATTGTGTTGGTTGCAGACGACGGGTAGTGCTGACGGAGGTTGAGTGTTCGAGGACTGGTCGGTACCCGGAGGTGGACTACACGACGAGTCAGTACCCGGAGGTGGACTACACGACGAGTCAGTACCCGGAGGAGGACTACACGATGAGACGACACACAGAGGAGGTTGACGAACGAGTGTGTGGAGGAAGCTATCTGTACCTACCATGTAGGTAGGATCCGTGGTGGACGACTAGGAGATGCGCTATCTGTACCTACCCTTCAGGTAGGATCTGAGGAGGACGACCCATGAGCTGCTTCCTTCTTCCAACTGTTTGTCTTTTGCTGTTGTACCTTGTTCAGTTGTTGTTGTACTATCTTTTGTGTAATGACCCAAAATTTCATTAATGGAAAATCCCACTTGATCCAGTTAAATGTTTCTTTATGAAAAAAAAATGTTTTTATAAGATTTCAACTTCATTAGTTTAACGTTAAGATTTTTGACCGTTACTTTTATAGCCGTTGAACAGTGATCATCTGGGTAGTTTAAATATAAGGCTTTAACGAACCAATTTTCTACTCAGACAAAGGAAGCGATGGCCCCATCCAGTAGAATTTCCCCTTACGAAGCCCATTTGTCGGAGCTCGGAAAAGAGGTGGCGTCTTTGGGCTTTTCCCTTGACCAAGCCCAAGCTGAGCTTCATCAAGTCAAGCTCGAACGTGATCGTCTACGGGAAAAATGGAAGTTGATAGAGATTGCCACTCAAGCAATGTTATCCGAGCAACCCCAAGAGTCTGTCACCATCGCACACCTTAACCTTAGGTCTTATGCAGCTATTTTAAGGGGTTATGTAACAAATAAGTAGCACCATGTTCATGTACATTATTTTTGTATATAATAATGAATATAATTTCTAGTCATTTTTGATACATTGTAATTAGTTTTTAAAGTACAAACGGTGTTTTAGTTATTATTTAATTAAGAATTATATTTTATTAAATTAAAGGATTTTTGAATAATATTTTAATAAAATATTATTATTAATATTAAATTAATTTTTATTAAATATAAATTATCTTATAATTTTATGAATGAAATTAAAATTTTTATTAAGGTTTGAAAGCCATTTCTGTCAAAACACATGAATTTTTTATAAATGTCGGTTTTTATTCTAAAAGTGAAAATTTACATATTTAGAAAATTATTTAGATAAAATAAATATTATTTTTGGAATCAGGATGTCGAAATTATCCAACGGTGAATTTTTCATAATTTTCTGAGACAGTCAAATTTTTGGGTAAAAATTAAATACCATTAAAATATATAATGTGTTTTATGACATCATAATGACCCAATGGTGATGTAATAAAATACCATAATCCTTATGTTCGGCCAATATGTGTTTTATCATTAAAATAATGAGGTTTTGGGTTTGTTTGACTCACTTTTCAAAGCATTAATGGAGCCCTCAAGACTTATTCAACACTTTGCATTTTTAAATTAATTTCCATGGGAGTGTGACTCACCTCCACATAAGCAACCCTAATTTTTTAATAAGTTCGGAACTTGGCCTAGTAAAATATTTTTTTCCTCTTTCCTTTTCCAGAAACCATGGGCAAATACCATGGGATGGTTTTTGGTTTGGATTATTTTAATATAAGGGGTCCCAAACCTAGATAATAAAGAATTCTATCACCTTTCCCATATAAACCGACCCAAGCTCCCACTTCCTCCTCAACCAAAGCCCTTGAAGTTCGTCCAACCTCTGCCCTACTCTCTCTAGAATCCTCTCAAGGTTCCCCAAGCTCCCAATAAGCCTCTCACAAGCCTCTCTCTAGCCTTTGGAAGCACACTTCCAGGTAAGGGTTTTTCTTCCTTTCTCATTTTTGTCAATTTTCTTTAAGTTGTATTGCCCTTTTAGTTTCATTTATGAATGTTGGGGTATGGTTTCGCACCTCTCCCAAACTGCCCTATTATTGTTTGAATGATGGTAGACCCCTTTCTCTCTCATTAAATTCCTCCCATGCACACCTGTTACTATGCCGAAATTCCGAATGGAACCTTTTTCTCCTCTTTTATATTCAAGCAATACTTTTGTATCATGAATCTAAATTCCTTTTCAATTGATGAGACATGTATCTATATGACCTTATTACTATCCATTACATGTAAATATGACGAGGAACCCCTTTCTCTCTCATCAGCCTTTTTATGAATTCTTATGTCACGCCGTTACACTGCCGAAATCACACCGATTTTCTAAGCCAATATCATTGTGTAGTGAATACCATGCCCATTTCTCCATCAAGGGTATTCACCTTTATTCACATTTACTTATTGATTGTAAAGTTTCATGTATGAATTCCACATTCCTTTATCGTGGAATAAATGATTATGTTTTATGAATCCATGTTTTATGATCCATGTGGCACACTTATGCATGAAATGAATTGTTTAAGAAGGGTCCGCCCTGATAGCGCTCCAATGCATTGGGTAAAGTACAGTATCATGATACGTCATGTGCAATGAGTGTTGACTCATGCTAATTCAAGTGCAACGAGGGTTTACTCGTGCTTCATGTGCAATGAGGGTTTACTCATGCTCCATGTGCAATGAGCCTTGGCTCATGCTAATTCAATGTTAAGTGTTGTTGCCACATTTCCATGTTATGATTATCATGCTTTATCAAGCCTTTATGTTCATGTCTCTCTTATTCTCTATTGATATGAATATTGCCTAACATGTATTGTACTCCTCATGTTATTCATTCTGTACTCCCTTACTGGGCTTTATAGCTCACCCTTTTCTTATGCATGTCCTCAGGTTATCCCATGCAATGCTAAGTACGATGGAATGTAGTGGTCATGTAAAGGAAGTTTTCAATAAGGATGTTGTATTTCATGTTTAAAGTTTTTATGTAATGATCATAATCCCCAAAGACACTAAACCTCTCGATCTTCTTTTTTGTATCAAGTGATGTTTTATGTAATAAAGCATGTTTAAGTTGTAATAAAAAGCAGGGTTGTCATAGTTGGTATCAATGGATAGGTTTAGTTATTTTTGGGATTAGGAAACCCTAGTAAATCCTTAGATATAAGACTAAGCATAATAAAAACATCCCTAAGTTTTGGTAAATACTAAGTAAGTGGTTTATCAAACAAATACATCCCTGTCTGGATACGAGCAGGTAGAGGCGGCTCTGGCACAGATGTTTCCTAGGGGTAAAACACGAAAACACCGCTTTGAGCTAGACTCGAACGGGAACTGGTGCACGACAACGGGCCTTGCTGCACTCTTGGTTACGACACTCCCAGGGGATATGTTTTGATAAATTCACAATCTTAGTATGAACCCTTATTAAGGGAAAAATACCCCTAAGAATATATGTTAGAAGGAAGATCATGAAAAGCCTGGATTGAATCCTATAGACTCATGAGTTAAAGAGATTAATGTTTATTTATTAGTCATCAACTTTTGTCTTTGGATTACCCTTTATGTGTTATTCCTAAATTTCCTTTTATTCCAGCAAATGGCCGGTAATAGGAGAACTCGGGCTAACAACCGTTGTGAAGATCAGTGTGATGATTGTACTTATGAGATTCCCAATCCAATGGGAGCGGGATTCGCGAACTTTGTCATGCTTCTCTCTCAGCTAACTCAAGTTTTGAATAGAAACACTGGTCAAGAGGAACGTTCAACCCCCCCCCCCCCCTAAGAAAGAACAAGTCGCTATTGAAAGCTTCATGAGACAAAGGCCTCCTACTTTTAGTGGATCATCCGATCCCACGATTGCTGAACAATGGATCAACTCCATTGAAAAGATATTCTCCATCCTCCAATGCTCTGAAAAAGAGGAGGTTCTCCTGGCGGCTTATCGTATGGAGGGTGAAGCTGATCAATGGTGGACGTTGATCAAAAATACGAAGCCTGAGGAGGAGATTGAGGCTTTGGAATGGAAGGTATTCCGGAAGATGTTTTTCGATAAATACTTTCCACACACCCTCCGTCTTAAGATGGAAAGGGACTTCCTTTCCCTCAAGCAGAAATATGAGGAATCTATGGGACCGTACGAGGCAAACTTCACAAGGCTTGCACGATACGCGTCCAGGTTTGTCGTTACCCCCAAATGCAAGGTTGACCGCTTCTTTGGTGTGCGTAAGCCTAGCTTGCGGAAAGCATTAGCGATCCGTGACTTCGACAGCTATGAGGAAATTGTCCGATGTGACCTCAAGGATGAAATGGAGATCGGAGAATCACAGGGGTATCATGGGGACAAGAAGCGGAAGTTGGACTTCAATGATGGTGGTCCGATGGATAAATCCAACGTTGCTAAGAAATTCCAGCACCCCACATGCCAAATGTGTGGAAAAAAGCACCCTGGAAGTTGCCTTAGGGGGACAAGAAAATGTTTCAAGTGTGGAAGAGAAGGGAACCTAGCTGTTAACTGTCAGCAAGAAGGACCCACGGCTGCGACGGAGGGGTGGAACGCTCCGTTCAAACCTCAACACGTTGTTCAATGCTTCAAATGCAATGAACTGAGTCATTTTACGAATCAGTGCCCTAATCCAAGGGTTATCGGAGGCAATCAACAACCTCCAAGACAGCAAGGAAGAGCTTTTGCCATCACTTCTGCCGAAGTGAACCCCGACAACGAAGTGGTGACAGGTACGCTAGTTATTCATTCAAGAATAGCGAACATACTTTTTGATTCAGGTTCTACGCATTCTTTTATATCTCAAAAGTTTAGTAGAACAATCCCTGCACCACCACAAATCATGGAAGTAAAGATGTTGGTGAGTACGGCAAATGGGGCAATCATTGCATCCCATGAGTATAAGTCCTCCCCTGTTATAATCTGTGGATTTAATTTCCCGGCGAACCTCGTCATACTCCCTTTGGTGGAATTTGATGCAATTCTTGGCATGGATTGGATTTCCTTATATAGAGCCAACATAAATTGTCGGGAGAGGGAAATCACACTCCATATGGAGAATCGACCCCCGATTCTTTACAAGTGTCGGGAGGAAGATGAATCTCCTTTAGCTCCATCATCTCAAGCATGGATATTACTACCTTATGAGCACGCATATCTGGCTCAGATGATTGAGTCCAAGGAAGAAACCACCCTTGAAGAAATTCCTATTGTGAGGGAATTCGCTGAAGTATTTCCCGAGGAACTTCCTGGTCTTCCTCCAAGAAGATATGTTGAGTTCTCAATTGAACTTATACCTGGGACGCTACCAATATCCAAGACTCCATATAGAATGGCTGTGGTTGAGCTTGAAGAACTGAAGAAAAAACTATAGGAGAATCTGGATAAAGGGTTTATACGCCCAAGTGCATCACCATGGGGTGCACCAGTCCTCTTCGTCAAGAAGAAAGATGGGTCAATGCGGCTTTGCATCGATTATCATGAACTTAACAAAATCACGATAAAGAACAAGTATCCTCTCCCAAGAATCGATGACTTGTTTGATCAGCTGCGTGGAGCACAATACTTCTCCAAGGTCGACTTGCGGTCAGGATATTATCAAGTAAGGGTGAAGAAGGAAGATATCCCCAAGACTGCTTTTCGTACAAGGTACGGGAACTATGAATTCATAGTAATGCCTTTTGGACTCACCAATGCTCCAGCAATATTCATGGACTTGATGAATAGAGTCTTTAGAGATTACCTAGATAAATTTGTGGTAGTCTTTATAGATGATATTCTAATATACTCCAAAACCAAGGAGGACCATGAGGAGCATTTAAGAACTGTACTGGAGACTTTGCGCAAGGATAATATCTATGCCAAGTACAGAAAGTGTGAGTTATGGTTGAAGGAGGTCTCATTCATGGGCCATATCATCAAAAGCAATGTGATATCTGTGGACCCCTCCAAAACAGATGAAATTGAGGGATGGCCGAGGCCAATATCGGTAACTGATATCCGTAGCTTCTTGGGGTTAGCTGGATATTATCGATGATTTATGAGAAACTTCTCACGATTGTCCAACCCTCTTACCAAGCTAACTTGAAAGGGAGTAAAGTTTTCTTGGAGTGATGAATGCGAAGAAAGCTTCAAGGAGTTGAAAAGGAGGCTTATCACTGCACCTGTGCTCACTTTACCCACAAGTGGGGAGCTTTTGTGGTATTCAGTGATGCTTCGAAGAAGGGATTAGGATGTGTGCTGATGCAGAATGATAAAGTGATATCCTATGCCTCAAGACAGTTGAAAATCCATGAACGAAACTATCCAACGCATTATCTGGAGTTGGCGGCGGCAATCTTTGCCTTGAAAATCTGGCGGCATTATCTCTCTGGAGAGAAATGTGAGATATATACTGACCACAAGAGTCTTAAATATATATTCACACAGAAAGAGCTTAATATGCGCCAGAGAAGATGGATAGAGCTCATAAAGGATTATGACTGTTCAATACATTACCACCCTGGGAAGGCGAACAAGGTGGCGGATGCCCTAAGTAGGAAGGATCCAGCAATTCTATCAATGATGAGAATTGAGAAGGATCCAATCTTCTTAGACTTGATGAAGATGGACGTGGGAATCATAAAGAAGGGAACATAATCAATCCTTTCACAAATGATTTCTCAACCACCTCTTTTGGAAAGGTTAAAGGATGCTCAAAAGGATGATGCGAGAATCCAAGAAAAAGTGGAAGCTATCAAAAAGGGAAAATCCTCAGAGTTTAATGTTAATGAAGTAGGAATTGTGCGGTTTGGGAAAAGACTATGTGTCCCATCAAGTTCGGAGCTGAAGAAGGAACTTTTGGATGATGCATATAGTTCAAATTTCTCTATTCACCCAGGGAGCACAAAGATGTATCGAGATCTCCGAGAAAACATTTGGTGTGATAATATGAAGAAGAAGATCACCTAATATACATCAAAGTGCCTGGTGTGTTAGCAAGTGAAGGCAGAGAGGAAGAAGTATAAGGGGATGATGCAACCATTGCCCATACCAAAATGGAAATGGGAGAACATCACCATGGACTTCATCACTGGACTTCCAAGGACATCCAAAAGCAACAATGCAATCTGGGTTATTGTGGATCGTCTTACAAAGACTGCATACTTCATTGCTATTCGAGAGGATTTCTCTTTGGATCAACTGGCACAAATATATATCAGGGAAGTGGTACGGTTGCATGGAGTACCACTATCTATTGTGTCTGACCGAGATCCAAGATTTACCTCTAATTTTTGGAAGAGTCTTCAACATGCTCTGAATACTGAACTGAACTTCAGTACGGCCTATCATCCTCAAACTGATGGCCAATCCGAGCGGACTATCCAAACACTTGAGGATATGTTGAGAGCATTCTCAATGGACTTTAAAGGAGGATGGGATCAACATCTTCTTCTAGTTGAGTTCTCTTATAATAATAGTTTCCACTCGAGCATCCAAATGGCACCATATGAAGCCCTGTATGGGAAAAGGTGTAGAACACCGGCATGTTGGGATGAGGTCGGTGAACGTAAGCTGCTTGGACCATAAATGGTCGAAGAAATGGTGGAGAAGGTGAAACCCATTCAGCAGCATATCAAGGCAGCCCAAAGTCGACAGAAGAGTTATGCAGATAATCGTCGACGAGACCTTGAGTTTAAAGTCGGAGACATGGTGTTTTTACGCATATCTCCGTGGAAGAAGGTCATGAGGTTTGGAAAGAATGGGAAGTTAAGTCCAAGGTACATCGGCCCCTTCGAGATTCTTGATCGTGTTGGGGCTGTGGCCTATCGACTAGCACTTCCACCTACTATGGCCAAGGTGCATGATGTCTTCCATGTATCCCTCTTAAGGAAGTACATACCAGACCCTTCACATGTACTGTCTTCTGAGGTGGTACAATTAGAAGACGATCTTTCTTATGAGGAGCAACCAGTGAAGATCTTGGATCATAGAGAAAAAGTTCTACGAAATAAGACAATGCCCTTCGTCAAGGTGTTGTGGAGAAAGCACAAGTTTGAAGAAGCAACTTGGGAGTCGGAGGATATGATGAAGCTAAGTTACCCACATTTGTTTTAGTGTGGGAAAAGGAAAATTTCGAGGGCGAAATTTCTTAAGGGGGGAATGTTGTAACGACCCAAAATTTTATTAATGGAATATCCCTCTTGATCCAGTTAAATGTTTCATTATGAAAAAAAATGTTTTTATAAGATGTCAACTTCTTTAGTTTAACGTTAAGATTTGTGACCGTTACTTTTATAGCCGTTGAACAGTGATCATCTGGGTAGTTTAAATATAAGGCTTTAACGAACCAATTCTCTACTCAGACAAAGGAAGTGATGGCCTCATCCAGTAGAATTGCCCCTTACGAAGCCCATTTGTCGGAGCTCGGAAAAGAGGTGGCGTCTTTGGGCTTTTCCCTTGACCAAGCCCAAGCTGAGCTTCATCAAGTCAAGATCGAACGTGATCGTCTACGTGAAAAATGGATGTTGATAGAGATTACCACTCGATCAATGTTATCCGAGCAACCCCAAGAGTCTGTCACCATCGCACACCTTACCCTTAGGTCTTATGCGGCTATTTTAAGGGGTTATGTAACAAATAAGTAGCACCATGTTCATGTACATTATTTTTGTATATAATAATGAATATAATTTCTAGTCATTTTTGATACATTGTAATTAGTTTTTAAAGTACAAACTGTGTTTTTAGTTATTATTTAATTAAGAATTATATTTTATTAAATTAAAGGATTTTTGAATAATATTTTAATAAAATATTATTATTAATATTAAATTAATTTTTATTAAATATAAATGATCTTATAATTTTATGAATGCAATTAAAATTTTTATTAAGGTTTGAAAGCCATTTCTGTCAAAACCTGTGAATTTTTTATAAATGTCAGTTTTTAATTTAAAAGTGAAAATTTACATATTTAGAAAATTATTTAGATAAAATAAATATTATTTTTGGAATCAGGACGTCGAAAATATCCAACGGTGAATTTTTCATAATTTTCTGAGACAGTCAAATTTTTGGGTAAAAATTAAACACCATTTAAATATATAATGTGTTTTATGACATCATAATGACCCAATGGTGATGTAATAAAATACCATAATCCTTATGTTCGGACAATATGTGTTTTATCATTAAAATAATGAGGTTTTGGGTTTGTTTGACTCACTTTTCAAAGCATTAATGGAGCCCTCAAGACTTATTCAACACTTTGCCTTTTTAAATTAATTTCCATGGGAGTGTGACTCACCTCCACATAAGCAACCCTAATTTTTTAATATGTTCGGACCTTGGCCTTGTAAAATATTGTTTTCCTCTTTCCTTTCTCAGAAACCATGGGGAAAATACCATGGGATGGTTTGTGGTTTGGATTATTTTAATATAAGGGGTCCCAAACCTAAATAATAAAGAATTCTCTCACCTTTCCTATATAAACCCACCCAACCTCCCACTTCCTCCTCACCCAAAGCCCTTGAAGTTCGTCCAACCTCTGCCCTACTCTCTCTAGAATCCTCTCAAGGTGCCCCATGCTCCCAAGAAGCCTCTCACAAGCCTCTCTCTAGCCTTTGGAAGCACACTTCCAGGTAAGGGTTTTTCTTCCTTTCTCATTTTCGTCAATTTTATTTAAGTTGTATTGCCCTTTAAATTTCATTTATGAATGTTGGGGTATGGTTTCGCACCTCTCCCATACTACCCTCTTATTGTTTGAATGATGGGATACCTCTTTCTCTCTCATTAAATGCCTCCCATGTACACCCATTACTATGCCGAAATTCCGAAAGGAACCTTTTTCTCCTCTTTTATATTCAAGCAATACTTTTGTATCATGAATCTAAATTCCTTTTCAATTGTTGGGACATGTATCTATATGACCTTCTTACTTTACATTACATGTAAATATGATGAGGAACCCCTTTCTCTCTCATCAGTCTTTTTATGAATTCTTATGTCACGCCGTTACGCTGCCGAAATCACACCGATTTTCTATGCCAATATCATTGTGTAGTGAATACCATGGCCATTTCTCCATCAAGGGTATTCACCTTTATGCACATTTACTTATTGATTGTAAAGTTTCATGTATGAATTCCACATTCCTTTATCGTGTAATAAATGATTATGTTTTATGAATCCATGTTTTATGATCCATGTGGCACACTTATGCATGAAATGAAATGTTTAAGAAGGGTGTGCCCTTATAGCGCTCCAATGCATTGGGTAAAGTATAGTATCATGATACTTCATGTGCAATGAGTGTTGACTCATTCTAATTCAAGTGCAACGAGGGTTTAATCGTGATTCAAGTGCAATGAGGGTTTACTCATGCTCCATGTGCAATGAGCCTTGGCTCATGCTAATTCAATGTTAAGTGTTGTTGCCACATTTCCATGTTATGATTATCATGCTTTATCATGCCTTTATGTTCATGTCTCTCTTATGCTCTATTGATATGACTATTGCCTAACATGTATTGTACTCCTCATGTTATTCATTGTGTACTCCCTTACTGGGCTTTATAGCTCACCCTTTTCTTATGCATTTCCTCAGGTTATCCCATGCAATGCTATGTACGAAGGAATGTAGTGGTCATGTAAAGGATGTTTTCAATAAGGATGTTGTATTTCAAGTTTAAAGTTTTTATGTGATGATCCTAAGCCCCAAAGACACTAAACCTCTCGATCTTCTTTGTTGTATCAAGTGATGTTTTATGTAATAAAGCATGTTTAAGTTGTAATAAAAAGCAGGGTTGTCATATTTTGGGTTTGTATTCTGGCCCATTTTCTTTTCACCATTCCTTTTGTACCTTGTGTTTTGCTTCTTCTTGTACTCTGTGGTGCTTGTTTTCTTTTATAAAGGCAATGTCTTCCCAGTTATCGGGATTTACGCCTTTGGTGCAAGTCGCCAGCCCCTGGCCTATGGAAGGCGGGCTTGGGGTAGTCACGGCACGGGCCCAGAGGACGGGTCGTGACAAAACCATTTTAAATACCAACGTAAAACATGGTATTTATTTTTTATTTAAAAAAATGTTATGGATTGAAGCGGAAGCTGAAACTCAAATAATGGTCATAGTGGCTTGGAAGTCGTTGTCGTCGCATACATAATACAAAAAAATTATTTGTTTTGACATTTAGTAAAACGCTTCAGGTAAAAATATTCCTTTTGAATGAAATTAAAATTCAAAAAGGGCTTTATACACTCTATAAATTAATTTCATGTCGAAATCAAAATATGCCTTAATGAACGGTGATTGGGACGATGTCCCGTACAATGATGGTATCCTTAGATTAATGATAAATCAATTACATAATTATGTTTGAAAAATATAAATACACCCAATATAATTGTATATTAAGTGTAATAAAATCATAGGTCATCCACAAATATTCATAGTATGGAATAATAATTAAGTAGAGGTTTAACCCAAATAATTGAAATTGGGTTAAAAAGTTCCCTCACAGAAATTCGACAGCTTAACAGCGTCACTTTAAAATTCAGAAAATGAGTTGAAGAGAGATAAAAAGGGTATCACATCACTTGTAAATAATATTTAAAAAATAAGGATATTTAAGAACATATCCCATCATTATGTAGATGTAAATTAAAAGTCCTAACAAAAAAGAAGTTTTTAAAAAGTGGAGGGTGAATGGTTCCCTTACCGATTTGGGTAACATTCGAAATGTACACCCCATGAATGAATGACTATAAAATTATGATGTAAATACCAATAAACGAAATTTTATTACACAAATAGTAGAATAATGGGAATTACATACACCACTCAAAAGCGATAGTGACAAATATTGGATGAATCTCAGGAGAATAAATAGTGAGGTAAACACCCCTTACCCCATTGTAATAAATCGAGTCATAAGACCAAAAGATACTAATAAACAAATGTATCCTAGAATACAATGAATATAAATAGAACCATAATAATATATATCATATTTCAGTACACAATACATCACATACTATAAATTAGTGGCGAAAAATAGAAAATATCACGGAATTAAAAGTGAGATAAGAAATCCCCTTACCTTAGTCCAACTTGTCTTGTTCGTTTCATTATATTCCTGAATAATAAACATTGGTAAATTTATAATTACTTAAGGAAATCATTTAATTATTATTATTCAATTCATATCACATATTATCATGTTATAATAATTAGTTAATTATGTGAGTTCATAGCATACATTTTTTCGATGTTCGGTACATGAGTAAACAATGAACTTGTTTGAAGAGAATTGTCCATGTAGTTATAAGTACATCATCTATAGAATGGTTTTCATGATTTAAATATCATATATATATATATATATTATATGTATTTAATAATATTTCATAATGTTTGTAGATATGAAATGAAATGTACCGTTCATGGAGATGGTAGGTCGTACGTACGAATGAACGCAACTTTCATTTTTTTCAATTTAATGGACTTTAAAACTAAATGAAAAATATATATATTGTAATTCCAGTATAATATATATGTTATATAGGTAAAATAAGTTCATAAAATACATTCTTTATAAATTCCATGTTTGTCATGAACTAGTCACATCACTTGAGGGGGCAGTAGTCCATACTTCCTCATAATAAATTATCGCATTTTCACAACATGAAAAGCATAAATGTATGTTTCAAAAATAAAATACAGAATCATAGATAGGAAATAAATATAATATATATAATATATAAATATAGTTCCATAATAATGGCCACCATGAATGGTGTTAAAAGAATATTGAACAATCATTGTTTCGGGAGGCTGTAATTCGCCACCCCCAAATATAGTATATTCTTTAACCATTAGACGGCTGGTGTTATTATGGGATAAAATAATAAGAAGATATTGTTAGGTGAAGAAGGAAAATAAATGAAAGAAACTCATAAGTATATTACCTATAAATCATGTAACTCTTTTTGATTTGATCCAAAGGCTTCCTTGGAAAGGATTCTGCCCAAAATGAGGCTTCTATGAGTTAGAGACAGATGCGTAGAGATAATATGATAAGATGTTAGGTGGGAAAAGGTCTTGAGAGGTGTGGGTATGGGGGTAGAGGTGGGGGCCTTTTATAAGAGGGAGGATGGTCACTTTTGGAATGTCTTGAAATGTTACTTTATTATAAAATGATTTTCGGATTTTAAAGGTCCCAAAATGATATATTTTGAGGATAATGTGATAAGGGTTCTAAATACACCCATACAATAGGTTTTAGATAAGTGTAAGTCTTATATTTTACCTTATCTTTTCATTTTATTTAAATCGTTCATTATTGAGGTAATGACTTCATCATCATGGTGTCATAAATGAATTTAATTATTTCATGTCTAAAAATTATAATAAAAATACCAAGATGTATGAAATCTTTTTATCTTTACAATTAATATTTATAGTCTAATAGATCGTTTATGTAAACAAAATTATATTTTTTTTACTTAGGATATATAAACATTTGTTATATTTCCCTTATTTTTAAAAATAATGTCATAAATCTCACTTTCATAACTGTGTGACTCCATGGGCCCTAAAGTTTGTTAAAAAGCTTCCCATGGTCGGCCATGAATAAAACAAGAGGATTTGGACACATTTAATGGAATTTTATATTATTATGATATTATTTTATTACCCTAAACTACTAGATTACTTATTAATCATGATAATTAAAGATAATTACCGTTGTTACTATTCATAATGTCCTAAAATAAGAGAGTATTAAATACATAATTTGGACCATCTGATTCCAAATATGGAATTAATTTTACCAAATTCCAAACACAAAAATTGCAGTAATTAATTTAAAAATAATTCACGTTGTCACAACCAAAGAAAAGTTTTTGAGAATTAAAATTTATCGAAAGAGTGACTTGTTTTTACATCCAATTGAAAAGTGAAATTACTTAAAATGAACAAAATTTTATTAAGTGATAAAAACATAATTAAATTAAACTTTAAAACCAATTAATATAACAATCTAACTATATAATTAAATTAGATGAAAAAGCTTTTTTGAAGTAAAATGCTGTATTTTTCACTATTTATTAAAAATGAACATTTGAATGAAACATTCCACAAAAATTTTCAAAGTAAATTCGATATTCAAAATTCAAAAAAATTTCCATTTTACCAAATTCAAAACATAGAAGTTTCATTAATTAATTTTATAATTAATTACCGTTGTCCAAAAAAATACCGTGTTTTTATGAAACAATATCTATTAAAATATTGACACTTGTTTATGTCCAAATTCAAAGTGTCATTAATTACAATTACCACCATTGGATGAAATGGTAAAAATAAATTTTAACCACACTTTAAAACCAATTTAAAATATAATCTATCTATATAAATAAATTATATTAAAAGAAGGTTTTGAATTAAAATACTACATTTTCACTATTCATTAAAAAATTAACTATATCAAAAAAAACAAAAATTAACACAAAGTAAATTTTGATGTCCTGATTCTAAAGAAGGATTTTATTTTAAAAAATATGAGATATAAAATTGACAAAAAGTTGTTTTAAAAAGGGTTCTCCATAAAAAGGAGGTTAATCGACATTTTAAAGAACATTAGAATATTTATGCTTAAAATCGAATTATTTTCTTATTTAAATCCTCTAATGTTTATTGTAAAAATATTTAACCAAAATATATAATAATTGTTTATTTAGCCCTAGTTCATTCCTACCATTACAATGGCTAGGAATTAACTGCCCTTTAAATTAATAATATTATATTATTAGTGTGCAACGTATGATTTCAATGAAACTCGTTGTCACGTATTGGGTATGACATCAAACATAGCAATCCCTTTAAATTAATATTAACATTTTATTCACAAATATTAATAAATATGAAAATTTCATATTATTTATTTACCTGGGATGTTACATTATTAATTATAATTTTCATGTTCTTCCATTATCATTATTCATTTTTATTTATTTGGTTCCCTAAAATATTAGTTTCTAAATACATTCAGATCTGGCCAGCTCATTTAAGGATTCATTAATTTTAAACATAAAATAACATTAGTGAATTTACCATGTTAAAATTATCCTTAATAGAATTATATATGTAATCATAAACCAATTATAATTATTTATTTTCAAATAATTATAATTTTAAATCCATCTATGAACATTGATCATGGAAAATGAAGCACATCAGTTTTTATAGATAATAGTATATACATTATCTTGATTGTTGTTTTTATTTCACTACTAGGAGGAATAAAAATTAATTGGATAATATTTGAAATTAAAAATAATAAATATCAATAAAATATAATAAATATTTACTTTACACATCATTTTGTGAAAATATATGTGTCCTTGATTCGAAGTGGAACTCATTTCATTATTGATTTGGTATTCCACAAGTACGAACTAGTGAAGAACACATTTTATAGTGGGAGAAATAAACGAGGTAAAATGGGTTTTATCATTAATATAATATAATTTTATAATATTTAAGGTAATTATTTTTATTCATAATAATTATTCTGAATGTTTTGAAGGATTTATGTGAATAAATAATCTTAGAATATACTGATTAAGACTTATACAAGATCAGTTGATACATGTAATTTTATTGAGATTAATTTCAAGGAAGGATATATTTATGATCACTCAAGGGGATTAAAATGATGGAATGGATGTTTATAATTGTATTTTGGATTTTTATATATAAACTTTAACAATAGTTTGTATTTGAAATGTTTCATTGAAAACATTTTTATAGGTGATATAATTTATATTTTCACAATATTAACATGTCCAACTGCCATCAATGTAGTTAAAAATATTAAAAGTGTCACATAAACAAGAAATCCATGATAGTTTGACAATTTTACAATCTAATATTTTTAATAATATATTTTTAGGATATTATAATGATTTAATAATTATTTTTTAATCTTAACTATAATTTAAAGTCATTTTGTATTTTGTTAAAACATTATTGGATTAAGGGAATCAAGATAATGATTGAAATTTATTTTAAAATTATTAAACATCACATATATTTTATAATAATCCAAACTATTTATGGAACATAAAAATGAATGAAAAATATACTACATATAAATAATATTATAATAATAAATTTTTTTATATGGATTCCCAAAGTGTCACATCATTGTCCTAAAAATTGTTGAGTTTATTATTCATTGAAATGAATTAAACAATAATTAATATCATAAATATAGTTCATTATACAATTTTTTAGTCAAAATAAATTTGATATAACATTTTTTAATATAAATATCAATAAGGTATAAGAAGTTAAGGATAGAGAGAGAGTTCCCCTTCAAAATTATTCATTACATAAATTAACAGAATGAGATTAATAAAAGGAATGTGGAACCAAAATGGAATAATATCAAATTCATGATTATTTGAGTAAAATAAACTCATTATAATAAATCAATGCATGTGTATAATTTATATTGAGATATTATATCATATTTATCAATATAGTTTAACCTAATTTAAAAAATATTATCTTGATAAACATAACAATGGTTACTATTAATTATGAATTAAATTAAATTAAATTTATAATGAAATATCTACATTATGATTCAAAATAGATAATAAATTTTATATGATTATTATTATAAAACATTTATTAATTTCATTAAAAATATCATTCCCAAATGGAAAAAAATTATTTTTAAGAAAAGGCTCATTTTATTAGAAGAAATCATTTCATACTAAGAAAAATTATAATATTGAATCTCATGGAATTAATTTAATGTTTTTATATATATTATACTTATTTAAATTTTAGAAAAAATAAAATATAAATTAGACATCAAAATTACTTCTATTAATTTTGAGAAAATAATAGTTTATGAAATATTATTATTATTCATTATTACCCAAAAAAATCTACAATTTCTGAAAAAAAAAATTTATCTTTTTATTAGTTTGATAGTATGATATCAAAATTCAAATAATTTTTTTCAATGAATATTTCTAAAAAATATATAGTTGGTGAGATATTCCCACAAAAAATAAAATTATCATTGTTTTTATAAAAAATCTATATTTGAAGCATAATGAAATTTTATTATCATTTATTTCATAATAAACATTGTTAATTAATATTATTTAATTAAATTGTTTATATTATTTTTTAACTTAATTATAATTATATATCTATTATGATTAATTTAATATAATAATATAAAAATACATTGGATATTTTAAAATAAATTTTTAATAACAATATTCATTGCATTAAAAATATTTTATTTAATATATAACTAATTGATAATAAATATATGATTTATTTTAAATATTAATTTCAAAAAGAATTAAATACATTTCATAGTTTGATTATTCCTTTAAATACATTCTCAACCAATGGGTTGTTCATTAATGTAAAATATAAATAGTGTTATTTTCATAGTATGTCATTATTCGTTTTAACTTAATTGTGTGTATACCATTTAATAATGTATATAATAATTTAGAAAACTCCAAGTCAATTCTATATTTACATTTTAAATTATGAATCTATCTTTATTATAGTGGTTAGGGTATATAAAAAATTTTAAAATGTCCCATGATATTAATACTTCTCATTTTTTCTAAATATTGAAACCATGTATTTGATGTTATTCAAAAAAACATGAATTTAAAATATATTATAATTTTTTGGGATTTTGAATAGGGTTGAGTTAGAAATCATGTTATATTATTAATGAAATATGATTTAATCCATCTGGAAATAAGTAAGAATTTTTTTTCAGTTTAATCCAATTTAAATTGATTTGAATTCTACACTTATTGTAAGTGTTGTAAGAAGCATCTTATAGAGTGTATTGTTAATTATAGAAAGATTTATTAATGTTGGTTTTTGGGATATGTGACATATTATGAAAATTTTATGATTCATGGATGTGGTCTTAGAAAAAATGATAAGCAAAGAATGATTTTTTTAAAATGTATTTGGATATTCCAATATGTTTATCTGTGTCTAATGAAAATAATGAATGATGGGAATCCTCATAACTATAAGAATAATTGTGTAGAAAAATTTCCACAAATACCCTATGAAGGAAAATATATTAAAAGTATTCAATGATGGGTGAATTATTTTATACTAATATTATGAAAAATTATTCTCTTATATTTGTTGTTTCTATCCACTTTCCATCTATCTTTTGTATTATGGAAGATTTAATTTTGGACCATATTTTGGGGATTGTAAAACAATTTTTGATTGATTTTAATGACATTAAAATCGTTATAAGATGTAATTTTTTCTTATATTGGGTTATTATGTTTGAGATTAATGATTTTTTGTCTTCTACTGTGTCTTTTAATGTTGTTCTACATGGATAAGGTCTTTTGTTTTAGTTATGTGATGAATGGGGTGGTAAAACATTTTTTTCTTTTATCACACTCACTTATTAAAATTGCATGCCCCATTTTTTTATATTTACAGAACTAAATTTACAAATGAAACATGATGCAATATGATATTGGTCATATAAAATTAGTCTTCAAAAAAGGAGGAGCAACTATATTTTATTATCATCTTGATGATGACTATATTTCAATGGAAATATCACATAATAATATGGGGATGGAATAATTTTGGATGATTGGTATGCATTTTTAGATTCAAAATATGTGGATACTATCATGAAATACCTAATATAAATAATCCAACAGAGTACCATCATCTCTAACAACATTTTAGCGGAAAAAAAATTGGATTTAGTTTCTCACGTAGCAGTAGAAGCATTAGCACAAGTGGTGGAAGAATGGGTTTTGAATTACTCTATTTTGATGAGCATCAAACAAGTTATTTAATCTCATTATGTATAATTTTTTATTATTAGAATTGGTTCCCATGGATTTAATATTCTATGATGTTGAACATAATCAATATGGATGAAATCCACAAATAAATCATATTATATCTTACTTACTTGATAGCGTTGATTCCTTTTATTTTCTAACTCTCATTTTTAATCTGCTAATTTTCAGTTACTAATAATACACTGCACCTCATGTGTTAAATTTTTATTTACCTTTTCTTTTAATAGATTTATGTATTATGGTTTTAGAAACCAACTCACTCTTGAATTGTTTTGGAATTGATTATTTTTCTGTTAACACACTCTTTTGTTTATTGAGAAAATATAGTTATAATGGGACCATTACCTTATGAAATGAATAAATAACTTTTAGTAAATATATAATAGATATGTAATTTTGGAAAAAATTAAAAAACATATTATGTAACATTCAACGTAATATGTTTCTATTAAAATCAAGGTATATTTCCTATTATTGTGTTTGATTTCATTTTGTGTATTGTTTGGATTTTAGATTATCATGTTATGATATATAGACTTTACATTTAATTTAAATTTTCATTAATAATCTATATATAATAATGCTATTATATATATTATTATATATCAATAATATTTGAATCATAGAAAATATTTCATAGAAATTTATCTGGCATAAATTGTATTAAAGTGAGAAGATATTTTTATTATTGATGTGAATGGAATAAATGATATATGGATGTCTGTCCAGACACATTTTCTGGTGTAATTATTAATTATGAAGTACAATTCACAATTTAACTACCTCAAAATAATATAATCTAATTTCAAAAATTCCTTATTAATTTTTTCAAATTCAGTCACATGGGTTGAAAAAGAATTTAATAGAGTTTCTTGAAAAGGGATATTTTTTTGATCACTCCACCTTGATGTTATCCTTCTATATATGTTAAAAATAAATATGTATATATAAGAATTTAAATATATTATAAGGTAATAAATTTAATTTTTTTTAAACAATTATATGATTATTTATATAGATTAATTCATTTATAATGCATAAGGAGTGATCATAATTTCAATTTTTGATCAGTGATTGAGATATGATCTATTTGAAGGACTAGTACATTATAATGAATATTTTTGTACTGTGTATAGGTAATAAAAAATGTGTTTATTCCTTTTTAGATGACTTCTATACTTTTTCTCATATATCTTATTAATATTGTATTCTTTGTTTATTTTGATAAATTTATTGTTCAAATATATTAAACTATGGAATGTTTTAAATAATATAGGAACATAATATCATATGAGTATTTTTCATTATAATTTAAAAGAATAATTATTTATTTATAATTTACTAAAATTGAAATTTTGTTATAGAAGAATTTAAATCTATGGGATTTGTTGCATCCAAATATGGTGTAATTATTGATCATTATCAAACTAAGGTGTGACATCCCAGAATTGGATTCCTCTTAGTAGATTCCCTGATACCATTGGGCCATATGGCCTCAAGAGAATCTTCCCAAATGCCAGTGGCTAGAAAAAATTAGTGACGGCCTAGGGTTTGTTCATGGGGATATTATAACCTCATTACCAGTGTGAGGAAAAATGGATAAATATAAATAGTTGTATATAGTAGAATAAATAAAAGTAAACACTTGATGAAGATAAAATTTATAAATTTATAAGGATATCAATAACTGAATCAAATAAAATTACATACATTAACAGATGATGATAGGCCATTTTAATACAAAACATATACCACATGGGTATGAGACAACAAACATAAAATGTTCATCCAATGTATATGGAAATCAAAAGACAATCCCAATAATATAGAGCCCAGGATCAGACATCTACTATAATGATATATCCAAAATAGAAATCACTCAAGTGTTAGAATCCATATTCTTCCCTTTTTCGACAACTACACACATATAATCTTCCCTGAGTACAAAATGGTGCTTGGAGATAGTGTGAGATAAATCTCAATGGGCCACCACCATTGGTTTCTGTAACACCCATCCTTTGTAATTGAATATAAAATATTGCATTTATAAATATATAAAAGTGTAGAAATTTATTGTAACTAAACGACCAGCTACCTGATTCAACACTAAATGGTGTATTAACATTTAACCAGTCTATTATATGATTATTACGAGTTTATGATTGTTTCACATGATAATAATATTAATGGTTCAAATTGTATGAAGACAACATGTAATTAAATTTAGTAATGGAGTTCCTCGGTAATAACCAAGGAAATATAAACATTAAGGGTCTCCAACACAGTAATAATGATTTTTTAGACAAGGGAATGAGTGTAATACATGTATCATAGTACATGTAAATCCAAAATGGTATGCCTAATGAGTATAAGGAGTTCATAGAAGGTAAAACGATGAAATGAAATGACTGGGTCTGATGCGCTTTCACCATTGATCCTTATTTTCAATGTTAGAAATAAGAAGTGTATCTATAGAATTATATAGTATTATTTGAGGGATCTAAAGTGTTATACTAGAAATCTAATTGTAGATAATTATTTGTTTCATGGTGTGTCTCAACTTAAGGAAGTTATATCACTGATGTCAATAATGGGTCCTCACGTGATTGAGGTATTCCCTCATGAATACAAGGTGGACTCATGTGTGGTCACTCCAACATGGATACTGATGTCATATATATTTAATAATGTTCAAACCCTTAACTTTCATTAGAGTGAAAATGATATTTAGGAATGGAACTGTTTAATGAATTCATATTTAATCGATAAATCCAATTAGTTTAATATTTTCTTTTCAGAAGTGTGACAAGGATAGGTAGGATTCAGTAATTCATTTGATATATTTGTTAAATTTTTCTAATATCAATGTTCAGTCGTCTACCTTCTGTTAACATGGAAAGGGGTGCTATGGATATGAAACTTATTATTAAATTATATTTCCAAAGGTTAAGTGTTATACTTAGTATACTTTCCTATTTCAATGTTTTATTTATTTATAAAATGTATCACCAAACATTGGTGGGTTTTGTGGTGAGCATACATAATATTTTATAATATTATATTCATAGTAAAAATAAATCCATTTAATATATAAAATCGTACCCCTATAATTATTGAGCTAGGGCACATCCAAAAGGAAGCTCAACCATGATAAAATAATAAATAGAAAATTATGTCATAACATCCTTCATGGTATGAATGGATTTGTGGGAAAACCACTAAACATGAAAACATATTTATGAAGACAATAACTATATGGTTCTAATAATAATAATAATGTCATATAAATTTAGTAAACTCCACCTGATGAAATCAGAAGGCCCCACAGGACAATTCCAAAATCAATGAACTTATGGGATAAGATATAGACCACCCACCTTACCCTCTTATGGCTCTTATCCACTAGTGTCAGCCTCGATGTTTTAATAGATAAGTCTATATCTGAGAAAAATAAAAAAACTCTCACACCTCAGTGACTAGGTCGAGAGTATGGGAGATAAAAAACCACTCAAATGCACTCAAATACTAACCCTTGAACATCTAACATGTTAAATGGAATCTCGAATGGATAGTAGATTAAGGGGATCTCTTGATACCTATATTAGGTATTAAAAAAGATTTAAAATCAGATAAACAATGTATTATATCCCTAGAAATAGAAATATGCATGAGGAGGGTCTTAATTAGATAATTGATGGTTAAAACCTAAAATTACAAAAAATGTAGCTTATACAATTTATATCTGAATGGTTTCCCAAAAAATTTGTAAATGAAGCATGGTTACACGGATAAGTTGTTGTATTTCATGGTTAGGCTACATGGTTAGGGGAATCAAGTGCCAAAAGTGTGATATGGCTTTGCCTGAAATTGTAGACCATCATGCCGGTAAGATCTAACCATGAAACATAGCCACATGGTTTACTCTAACCATGAGACATGCACAATTATTTACAAAATATGGTTTCTAGACTCCAAAAAATCCCCATTTACTTATATAAACATCTCTATCTAAATATTCATCTATATTATGTCCAAAATAATTAATTAGAAAAAAATTTAAATGATCCATAACTGAGTAAATAACAGAGTTCTTACAGTCATCCCCCATTAAATGAAATCAACCTCGAGTTCATTTTCAAATGGTGGTGAAACACTATATAAGATGTAATCATGAAACTATGATCAAAATATAACCTTTTCTCTCATGTCTCATCCTTCATGTGGTCATTCTTTTATTTCACACGTACTAGTGGGACATACCTTCCATGGAGAGAATTCATGCTCTGATCAATGATGCATACTGCAAACAACTAAATGGTGGGTTCTTTTATCTAAATCAACTTCCTCATGATCAAAGGTATTAGATAAGTCCACATGTTATTTCAAATGGTGTGAATGAAGGGAGACATCAAACAAGGAACAATACATCGGGTGTAGTATCAATATATAGGATATTGGTCTTACTCTATCTAAATAGTGATCAGTATATGATTGCTATCAATATTGATTAGTAGTAATATGTTTTATGACCTACTAAACCTTCTACGATGTTTCCTAAATGAGATGAGGACCTAGTAGGGACACCTCACCTGCCTACAGCTAGTATATGGGTGAACTACTAGACCAGCCATATAAGGCCTCAAAAAGGAAAATATGAATTGTCTCATAAAATATATTATTATCATAGAACTCGATGAGAGGGGTATGCTACTCTCTAGAACAATGGAAATCATGGACCCTTTCTATGAGAATACCCTATAGAACTTGTATTATAAATTCTGATTTTCTATCAGTGTGAAGGGTGAATATACATGATTAAAATCTACTGTGTTCCCATATCCTTCTTCAATCCCATATAGAAATATGTCATTAATCAAACATCCCTTTCTGAAACAATAGTTTGAGGGATCATGTGTAATCATATGATATCATGGACATGTAGTATGGTGAGATCATCGATAGAGAATGTATCCTAAAGAAGAAGGATGTGGGATACTTTTCTTAGTTGTTCAATAACATCAAATATTTCATCTCTACCACTCAGTTTTCTAGGTAAGATGACTATTATATCCATAGAAATATATTACCATTTCTATTATAGGATAGGAATATGTTGTAACATGATTTTTTGCCTATGGTTTTCCATCATCACCAATTGATAGGTGGATCCCCGAGTAATAAAACCGGCAGTCTGATGTTACATCTCATTCCACCAATACCAACGTTATATAACTTGATACATGTTGTAGATGCCTATATAAAGTGTCATTTAGAAGCATGGGACTCGCACATCAAATTCAATCTCATATCTACTGTAACCCAAATAAGACCATGAATAATTAGTATATCCTCTCTATCCATAGACCAATCTAGATGTGGGTTATCTATTGATGCACTCTAATGGAGAACCAAAAACTCCATATTTGAACATTGTCTACCCATTTCCTTCTCAGTGAAGGAAGAGTTAATTTTCAATGATGATATGTATGTCTCCTTATAACAATCATTAAACACAAGATGCATATTATAAAAGTGGGGAATTAACATCCATTCATCATTTTATTCTCGTACAGACCATCTTTTTTTTGACTCAGTGTATCTACATAAACAATTCCCTTTCCATGCATATAGGAAAGCTAAAAATCTGAGTATTGTAGATAATCGGCCCATATTTTTTATCATATGTTGAATTCATGTTGATAAATGTTATTTTTCCAGTAATTTTGGTCTATGTAGATAATGAATATCTCACATAATAGATAATTTCTCCAGACATATATTACATGGAAAACTACAACTAGCTCAGGAGTGTGCGTCATGTAGTTTCTCTCATGAGGAATCACCTACCTATATCCATATGAAATGAATCATTCCAAGTACATCAGCAATAAATCTAGGCCGATGTATCTTGAATTACAGAATATAGTGTAACATGTAGCTATCTCAAGAAAAGTCAGAATAAGTTCCATGGAAAACCTCTATTTAGACTACCGGAAGCCTTTCAAACACTCTTCTGAACATATGAACATGACACCCTTGTTTGTAAAACTTGTGAGAGGTGAAGCAATGTATGAGAAGTAATGTATAAAATACCTACAATATCCCTCCCACCCCATGAAACTTCTTATATCAAACATGTTATTTGGATACTCCTAGAAAATTAAATCACTATCAATTTCAAGGATAATGGATATACATTTTTCTTAGATAATTTCATCCTTGAAGTGAACATGGTCAATACATTAATGTCTCTTAGCAAGATTTCATAAAGGCGATGCTCTCTTAGTGTACTCAGAATGATCTCATGATTATATTTATGGTCAATACGAGTACCAGAACACACTAAGAAGTCATCAACATAGACTATGAAAAAAGAATCTAAATATGGGTTGAAGACCCTATTCATCATATCCATTAAACCCGTAGGCACATTTGGGAGACCGAATGTCATAATGAGGTAATCATACAGACCATACCTACTACATAATTCTATATGAGGTGTGTATAATGAACTAACGCACATAAAATGATATCATGATCTCATGTTGAAATTATGGAAAACTATTGTTCTCACTGATGGTCAACGAGGTAATCTAATCAAGGTGGTGGATACCAGGAATTGTTTGTTATATGGTTCGACAGATTGAAATACATGCATAAACATATGGTTTTGTCTTCCTTCTTAGAGAAAAGCATTACTTAATTATAAGAGGATGTATTTTTCTACATAAATAAATTTTCTAATATACACTATATGTGTGGCTTGAGCTTATAGTGAATAGTAGATTCTATCCTATATAGAGAAATGGAAACTATAACTACTCTCGGAAGATGATCAATCGTAATATATAACTCTCTCTGAGGAAGAAATCATGTAAAAAATTCTCTAAAAACATCCCAAAATTTATAAAATACTAGAGGGAAAATATAATTATAAAATTCATGATTCTCCAAGAAGAGATTGGTGATCTGGGAGGTAATTCTACATAGACCATGATGCTTTTGACTATCTCTACCATCCTAGATATCCTGCTCACCCTTATGTATATAACATCTACCATCAAGTGATGTAGACGATACCTTGTGCATATAGTTTCCTAAAATAGTGTTTTACTGAACAACCCTATCCATTAAAACATTTCATCTAATTCCTCAATATAGAGAAAAAAAATGTTCCAAAATAACATGAACCATCATATATTAAGGGAATAGTGGCATCCTAATCATATTCCATCTGATTGTATCCCCAATAGTGTATCTAGGATCATCACACCACAAAAATAATCTAAATCATGTCTCAAACCTTCCATGCTAGATATATTGACAATATAGTTTGAAGAAAAAATATCAAATAATGTAGATAATACATTTTATTCCAATAGAAGATAACCATAGACTATAGATGTTCATGTATCATAATCCATGGGAATCAATTTGCAATGATTTCAGCTAGTGTAATCCATAGCTATGTGCAACAGCTAGAAAACCATGATGATCACCATTCTATAGGTGTTTTTGGAAATCAAAATTTTTAAAACAGTGGCCATGAATTATGACTCATCCAATTATTCGGTTTCTATAACAATATCACCAAACTTCATGAACGTGAACCCTCTCATGAAGGTAGAGATGGTGGATATCGTTTTCCACTCAAAGATGGTGAAAACAGCCTGTATAATATATGGATATTCCTCATATAATAGAAATACATTCACTCCATTAGGTAGTTTTCATAATGAGGATCAATGTTCCCCCATATTCCACAGTAATGAAGCACCATGGATCTGTCAAAATGGTTATAGTGGTTTTCACTTCCCAATGAAGAAACCATGAAGAAATGTTTCCTACCACACGTATAACTTATGGCCTACCATGACACTAATCCTCTTAGCCTATTACTATTTTATTCTCCCATTTTAAACTCATTGATAATATACTGACATAGAAATTCATAAGAATTTGGTATTCCAAATAAATTAACCTACGTATGGATGACATACGAGAGCCCATCACCAATGTTTCTAGAACACAAAATCTCATCAAGGATTAGAAGTGTCGAAAAGTTATAAAACTCTATGAAATGTGATGAATGCTCCATATTTATCATTGAACCCTATTCTAGATGTATGAACTCTCAGGCACTATCATATCTCAGCATCAGAGGAATGAACATTTCATAAAAAATAGTCTCGAAGTCATCCCATACCATGATTTGATGGTGATCATCCTGGGAAACCACAACCCACCAATACATGGCTATATCCTAAAACATATATGAAACAAGCTTGAACCTCCTATGTATATAAATTTCAAGATGCTAAAATATTGACTATATTACCTCTAGGAAATAGTTATCAACTTGTAGACCACCAACCACTGAGAAGGAATGATTCTAATATTGCTGGAATTTGCGAGTCAGGACAACAATTGTTGCTAAAATCCATGTAGCACCATGAATTCGCTACAACATATGTCACAATATACATTACCATTGTCATGGGTTCCCAAATCAGGTACGATAGATGGACTCTAATGTGGCACTCTTAGAAGTATTAATGGTGGATTATGGACCACTACATCTGGATCATGATCGTTGCCACCTTCCTAGGGTACGATACAAGGACATTGTCGCAGCATTGGTCTACAATTGCTAAGAACACACCTCAAAACTATCTTTAAGAAGATATATAAATACAGACACATATGATAAATAATTGTAGTCTCACTACCCAAGGTATGAAACCCCATCAACCCTCATAGATGATCTGAGATTTTTTTGTTCTCAAGTATAAGTTTCATTTCATATTTCATATAATTTACATGTCCAATCCATTATCTTTCAAAAAAAGAAAAAGGAGGATAAGGTTGTGAAACTATATCATAATATATATGTCTTGTTTCACATTATAATAGATATCTATTCTCATTGAATCAATTACCCTACATATCATCAATGAAAAAGACACCCATTTATTTAATGCATAATTCCTCGACTCGGTATGTAACATCCCTGGTAAATGAAGAATAAGAGATTTTTATATTTATTTATATTTGTGAATTAAATATTAATTTTAGCTTAAAAGGGTTTCTATGTTCGATAGCGTACCCGATACGCAACAACAGGTTTCTTTGGAATCTTACGTTGCACACTAATAATATAATATTATTATTTTAAACGGTATTTAACTCTTAGCCATTGTATTAGAAGGAATGAACAAAACTAACTAAAATATGATTATACATGTTTGTTAAATGTATTTACATTTATAAAATAAAATTTAGAGGCTTAAAAAGTGAATGAATATAATTTTAAGCATCATTTTCATTAAAATGTCGATTTATCGCCATTTAATGGTGAACCCGAGTTATAATAGTTTTGGTTACTTTAATAAATTCTAATTGTCCAAATAAAATCTTTCTTTATAATTGGGACATTAAATTTTACTTTGGGTAAATATTTGGTATTTTTCTGATAATGTTCATTTTTAATGAATAGTGAAAAATATTGTATTTTAATTCAAAAGTGCTTTATAATATAATTTATTTATGTGGTTAGATTATATTTTTAATTTTTTTTTAATGTGGAATTAAAATATATTTTTACTATTTAATCCAATGTTGTTTATTGGATTTAATTTCACTTTGAAATTAGACATAAACAAGTATCAACCTTTTGATAGTTATTGTTTCTTAAAAACATGCTATTTGTTTTAACATCGGGAATTAATTTTTAAATTAATTAATTCCAATTTTATGTTTTGAATTTGGAAAAATAGACATCTTTTTTGAATTCGGAATATCAAATATATCTTAGGCTGAATTTTTGGTATTTTTCTAAAAAACATCAATTTTTGATGAATAGTGACACCACTTAGAGGTGGTAAAAAATGACTTTTTCATTTAAATGGAATTTTACCACTTAGGTGAATTGAATTTCAGAAATCTTACATATGTGGTTGTTATAAAGAAGTAAAATGTGGTTCAATAAGATGAAAATACTTTTTGGTGAATAGTAACTTTTGACTTTTATTTACCGTATTTTAAGGTAAATAGTGTAATCTAAGGTTAAAAGAATATTATAATCATTCAAAATTACCTTAACACTTGTCCAAATATTATTGGTTGAGTCATTTATGACCATTAGAATCTTTGGGTCGATTTTGGGAGCCCTTTAAGCCACTTGGGTGTGATAATGACAATTTAGAATAATTAACTTGAATAAAAGACAAAAATGACAAAAGAAAATATCTTTTAGTAAATTAATTTTTAGAAGGGGTTATATAAATTATCTGTTTGACTATAAATATTAATTGGAAAGATAAAAATCTTACCTACATCATGGTATTTTATTTAAAATTTTTAGACATCAAATAAATTAAATTATTTATGACACAATAATGATGCAGTATTTACCTCATTAATAGATGATTTAATTAAATAAGATTATAATGATTAAAATATTATCAAAACATTTCCAATTATTATTGTATGATTTTATTTAGGTTTTGAGTCATCTTATATTCGACAATAATGATTTTTGGACCTTTATAAACCGAATATAATTATATTATAAAATAATATTTTCACTCTTTCTTAAAGAGCCCCTCCTCTCCCTTATAAAAAGAGACAACTTCTATGCAATTCCTCACACCTATAAAGCCATTTGGCTCGTCCAAACTGTTCCCAATTAAGTTTCCTACATCCCTATACTCTTCCTAGAATCCTTACTTTATGAATAAGGCACTTAAAAAGCCCTTTTGGTTTAAACCAAAGGAAGTTGCCTAAATTAAAGGTAACAGTTTTCTCTTAAATTGTTTTCTTTTATTTTTCTTCTCCAACCCGTAAAATCTTTTTATTTCTTTTCTTTTATAACAAAACCAGTATCCTCAATATACTAGTATGTTGTTATTATAAGGATTAAAACTACACTTATACACACCTCCATCTAATGGATGACGACCAAAATGTTTCTTTGGATGACAAACTAACGCCCCACGAAGCGATGATTGTTCAATTACATATTACCACCTCACATGGTGGACATTATGATGGAACTGTATATATATATGATATATATTAGGTTTATTATTTCTTTATGCTTTTGTACTTCCCAATTATATCAAGCCTTTATGGTTTCCATGGTGGGTAAATACGATAATCTCATTTGAGGAAGTGCGGACTACCGCCCCATCAAAGTGATGTGACTCGTTAATGCCCTATGTGGGATGTATAAAGGATAGAGTTAATCATATTATATATGATATTATTCTGGAATTATAATATACCTATGTATATTTATTTTTAATTACATTAAAATAAGAAATAGAAATGAAAGTAGCGGCCATGCGTACGTACGACTTACCGTCTCCATGAACGGTGCATTTTATTTCATACCTCCAAATGGTATGTACTATTATAAATACATGTATATGATGGACATATATGATATATATGATACCCAAATCATGAATATCATTCTGGATATAATTAACCTTTTACTATGTGAACAACATGTAATTATAAGAAGTCCATTTTTGACTCAAGTACCAAATATCGACAAATTGAACGTTGTTAACTTAAATGCTTACATAATGATTATGACATGGTAATAAGTGATATAAAAGAAATATTAAACATAAAAAAGTTTCTTAAGCAAGTAGAAATTATCTCTAGTTTATTATTAAGGAGATTGAAGAAGGAACGAGTCATGTCGGACACGAGGTAAAGGACATCGTCTCAATCTCCTTTCATTGAGGCATATTTCGTTTTATACACAACTTTCTTTTATATGGTGTATAAACCCATTTTAATTTTACTTTTATAAAAAAGGAATATTTTTCTACGAAGCATTTTACATAATGAAAAAAAGGAATGTTTCTTTTAACGTACGCGGTGACAATGACCTTTTCCGCTGTCGCGAGTATTATTTGGTCTTTGGCTTCCTAAAAGAGCTTTATTTTTTTTTGAAATAAATACAATATTCTGTTTTATGTATTTTTTTATTGAAAAGGGGGTTTTATAAAGGACTTGTTATGTCAATATATTTAATTGATATACTGTAATCAAAGTTGGGATATGTTTTCTTTCCATTATATTTGTTTTATGTCTTATGATTTTATAATGGTACTTGGAAAATTGACGGGTGGTTACGTGATAAACCATGTGACGGGTGGTGCCGTGAATACCAAGACGGGTGGTTACGTTATAACCTCTAATACATTGGGTATGGAAGTCAGCCATATGGCTATTCTATTAAGTGATATGTGTGGAAGTCGACCGTATGGTTATTCCATTCAAGTATGTTTATGTACCAAGTTACCTTTATATGTTATGTGATATTTATGTGGGTTTTATGATATTATTTTGGTTTCAAAAGGGTATGTAATGATATTTTATTCAGTGAAGAGTTTTTACTAATTCATAAAGGTGAAAATTATTACTTTGATAAAGTATACATGGATTACATGTTGTTTTGATAAACTGACAGTTTTCATTCTTTATGTATCCCTTACTGAGCTTTTTATGCTCACCCCATGTTCTTTTGAAATGTTTTTCATAGGACTGAATGTGGAATACAGTCAAAAATGGGATCAAGGGAAAGTCATGATATATAAAACATGGAACTAGATATGATTTTTTAAGAGTCTTTATTTTATGGAAAACGTAGTAGAAGTGACTATTTTTTATTCTTTTGAGATGTAATGTTTAAGATCTAATTCTCTAAAACTCTAAACCTGAAAATATCCTCAATCGGTATTTTTCATTTAATTCAATGATAAGTAATTTTTAAGGATGGGGCATTATATTTTGTATCAGAGGTCGGTTTAGACAACTTTAGGAGTTAGAAAATTGTTAAATTATAAGTTAATTTACGGTATGACTTAAATAATATAGAATTTAAAGATTACAATGTTGCTTCGCCTAAGATATTTCTATGATAAAAATGGTTTTCTGCAGAGGAAACAAAGCAGTTATGTTGGGACAACATCAAGAAGAAGAAAACATTCCAAATCAGCACCCTGAGATGGTCAGAATCAGAACTGAACAGTTTGTTGCAGTGATGGCACGGTTGAATCAGGCTATAAATGGTGGTGGTATCCATGCACGAGATCAGCCAGATCAACCGCAGAGGGGCATTTCAGTGGTGGAACATTTTATGAGGCAACATCCCCCATAATTTAGAGGATCTTCTGACCCCTTGAAAGCATAAGGGTGGATTAAAGAAATGGAGATGATTTTTGATGTCATGGGGTGTTCAGAACATCAAATGGTTAGTCTTGATGTTTACCGTTTTGGAGGTGAAGATGATTAGTGGTGGTGGATGGTGAAAAATATCAGGGATATTGATTAGATTGATGATCTTCACTAGGAAGAATTCAAAGGTATGTTTCTTGAGAAATATTTTCCTAAGGTGGTTCGTCTTAGGATGGAAAAAAGTTCCTAGAATTGAGGCAGGAGGATGACTCAGTGGCTTCTTATGAAGAAAAGTTCACTCGATTGGCAAGGTATGCTCCAATGTTCTTTCGAGATCTTGATAGTAAAATAAACCGTTATTACTCTGGGTTAAATCCAAATTATCGAAGGGCTTTAGCTTCTCATGAGTTCAAAAGTTATGAAAAACTTGTTCGATGTGCGGAGAAGGTGGAAATGGAGTTTTCTGATGATCGGGTGTTCTTTGAAAAACAACAGAATAAGAGGTCTAGTTGGCAAGAAAAGGGGAAGAATTACTCACAGAAGCAAAGAGGTAAGAAAAAAAATATCCATACTATAAGAATTATGGTAAAATGCATCCTGGAGAATGTTTATCCAAGCCTAGAAAGTGCTTTCAGTGTGGTAAGTCTGGTCATATTGCTTGTAACTATAAAGAAGATGATCATGAAGGCAATGAAAATCTAGCGGTAAGATGTTTTAAGTGTAATGAAATGGGTCATTATGAAAATGAGTGTCTAACTAAGAACTCAACTAGGGAAAAGTAGCCATACTACAGGCAGAAAGGAGTGGTGAAATCCTTTGCAACTAATTCAGCAAATGTTGGGCCATCGAATGAAGTATTATCAGGTACACTGTTTTTTTGTTCAGATTATGCCAATGTGTTTTTTGATTCCGGGTCTACACATTCTTTCATTTCTGAGAAGATTTCTAATAAATTGGAAATTCCATCTTAAAATATGAATCCTGATCTTATGGTAAAAACACCCAGAGGAAATGTTGAGACAAAAAGAAATTATAAGAACCTTTATATACTTGTGTGCAGAAAGAATCTACTTGTCAACCTTATTGTTTTTCCACTAGTATAGTTTGATGTTATTTTGGGCATTTATTGGATTTCTATTTAAGTTGTTAAGATTGACTGTAGAGCTAAAATGGTTTCTTTTCAGAACAATTTTCAGTTTGTATATAAGAATGAACCCTTGATTTTGATAACATATCAGGAAGTTGAGAAACTAGTAAAAGATGGAAATGATTGTTACCTTGCACCTGTTGTTGAAAATAAAGGAACTATACAGATTAATGATGTGCCAGTGGTAAATGAGTATCTTGATGTTTTTCCTAATGAGTTTCTTGGTATTATTCATGATCGGGAAGTTGAATTTACTATTGACTTAGTTCTTGATTCAAATCCAACTTCAAGACCCCCTTACCGAATGGCTCATGTTGAAATTTTAGAGTTAATGAAACAATTGCAGGAGTTATTAGATAAAGGTTTCATTCGACCTAGCACATCACCATGGGGTGCTCCTGTCTTGTTTGTTAAAAAGAAATATGGTTCAATGAGTCTTTTCATTGATTATAGAGCCTTGAATAACATTACTGTTAAGAACATGTATCCTTTGCCTCATATCGATGATTATTTTGATCAGCTCCAAGGAGCTTAGTATTTTTCAAAGATCGACTTGAGGTCGGGGTACCATCAGTTGAAGGTAAAGGAAGCTGACAATCTGAAGACTGCATTCCATACTAGATATGGCCATTATGAATTTGTTGTTATTCCATTTGGGCTAACCATTTCACCTGATGTATTCATGGACTTAATGATTAGAATTTTCCATGAGTTCTTGGATAAGATTGTGGTGGTTTCCATTAATGATATTTTGGTGTTTTCTAAAAGTAAAGGGGAGCAAGAAAGACATTTAAGGATTATTCTACAAACCATAAAAGAAAATAAACTGTATGGAAAATTTAGGAAGTGTGAGTTTTGGTTACAAAAAATTTCATTCCTGGGTCACATTGTTTCAAAAGATAGAATAACTGTTGATCCTGCTAAAACAAAAGTTGTTGAAGAATGGCCAAGACCCACAAATGTAACCGAGATCCATAGTTTTCTTGGTTTGGAAGGTTACTACCGAAGGATTGTTGACAATTTTTCATGGTTATCTAGTCCAATGACTAAGCTAACTCGGAAGGGTGTTATGTTTATCTGGACAAAATAATGTGATGATTGTTTTCAAAATTTGAAAAGAAGATTGGTGAATGTTCCAGTTTTGGTACTTACTTCTAGGAATGGTGAGTCTTATATCTACAGTGATGATTCATTGAATGTAATTGGTTGTGTCCTTATGCAGAATGATCAGGTAATTACATATGCTTCATGTCAGTTGAATACTAATGAGGTAAATTATCCTACACATGATTTGGAATTAGCTGCTGTTGTTTTTGCTCTAAAAATTTGCAGGCATCATTTGTATGGAGTTAAGTGTGAAATATATACTGATCCCAAAAGTTTAGTGTATATATTCAGTCAGAAATAATTGATCATGAGACAGAGGAGATGGATGTAATTAATCAAGGATTATGATTGTACAATTAATTACCATCCGGGAAAAGAAAATAAAGTGGCTGATGCTTTGAGTCAAAAAATTAATGCTCCATTAACCATGATACGTTTGGAACGAGATCCTGTGATTTTTTATTTGATTAACATTGGCATGGACGTTGTTTGTGTTGGAAGTCCTTTTTTTGTTTCAGGTATCAGTGAAATCTTCTCTATCAGACAGAATTAAGCAAGCACTAAAGCAAGACAACGAGTTGCAGAAAAAGGTAGAGCTGGTTCAGAAGGATAAGTTACATTAATTCAATATTTATAATGATTTTGTTTTGAGATTTTGGAAGAGATTGTGTGTGCCATGTGATTCACAGTTGAAGAGATATTTGTTATGTGAAGCTCATAGTTCTCCGTTTTCAGTTCATTCAGGAAGTACTAAGATGTATAGAGATCTTTAAGAGTATTACTGGTGGGATGTAATGAAAAGGGATATTGTTGATTTTACTATAAAGTGTTTGAATTGTCAACAGGTTAATGCAGAGTGGAAGTTACCAAAATGGATGCTTCAGCCTTTACGAGTGCCAGAGTAGAAATTGGAGAATATATCCATGGACTTCGTTGTGGGAATGTCGAAGACACCTCGAGGTAATAATTCAATCTGGGTTATTGTTGATCGCTTGACTAAATCTGCACATTTCCTTGCCATACGAGATACTTTATCTCAAGATCAAAATTCTGGTTTGTATCTTAAAGAGATATTTAGGTTCATGGAGTTCCCCTCTCCATTGTATCTGATCGTGATCCCAGGTTTACTTCAATATTTTGGAAAGGCCTTCAGATGTCATTGGGTACTGAATTAAACTTTAGTACAGCTTTTCATCCGTAATGAGATGGGCATTCAGAACAAACAATTCAGACAATGGAGGATGTGCTACGTGCTTATTCAGTGGATTATCAGGGATGTTGGGACCAACATATTTCTTTGGTTGAGTTTTCTTATAATAACAGTTTTCATTCCAGTTTACAGATGGAAACATTTGAGGCATTATATGGGAAGCGGTGTCGAACTCCAGCTTTTTAGGATGAATTGGGTGAAAGGATGTTTATGGGACCTGAATTGGTAGAAGAGATGGCAGAAAAAGTTCATTTGATTCGGAAACACATGAGAACAGCTCATAGCAGACAGAAGAGTTATGTAGATAACAGGAGGAAGGATTTATCTTTCGAGGTAGGTGATCATGTTTTTCTCAAAGTTTCTCCCTAGAAAAGTGTGATGCGATTTGATAAGAAAGGAAAGCTGCGTCTATGGTTAATTGGACCATAAGAAATTCTAGATAAAGTTGGATCAGTTGCATACTGAGTAGATTTACCTCCATGTTTATCTCAGGTACACAATGTTTTTCATGTTTCGATGTTGAGAAAGTATATTCCAGATCTATCTCATGTTTTGAGCCCAGAGGTAGTTCAGTTGGAATAGAATCTCTCTTATGAAGAACAACCAGTCCAGATTCTTGAATGAAGAGAGAAAGTGTTGCGAAATAAGGTAATTCACTAGGTAATGTTTTTGTGTAAAATCCATATGGTTGAATAGGCAACATGGGAATCAGAAAATTTTATGAGGGATAAATACACCCACTAATTTTGATAAGTGAATAAAATTGCGAGGACGCAATTTCCAAAAGGGGAAAGGATGTTACATCCCTGGTAAATGAAGAATAATAGATTTTTATATTTATTAATATTTTTGAATTAAATATTAATTTTATCTTAAAAGGGTTTCTATGTTCGATAGCGTACCCGTTACGCAACAACAGGTTTCTTTGGAATCTTACGTTGCACACTAATAATATTATTATTATTATTTTAAATGGTATTTAACTCCTAGATATTGTATTGGCAGGAATGAGCAAAACTAACTACAATATGATTATAAATGTTTGTTAAATATATTTATATATATCTAATAAAATATAGAGGCTTAAAAAGTGAATGAATCTAATTTTAAGCATAATTTTCATTAAAATGCCGATTTATCACCTTTTAATGGAGAACCCTCTTTAAATATAGTTTTGGATAATTTAATTGATTCTAATTGACCAAATAAAATCCTTCTTTATAATGAAGACATCAAATTTTACTTTGGGTAAATTTTTGGTATTTTTCTGATAAAGCTAATTTTCAATGAATAGTGAAAAATATTGTATTTTATTTCAAAAGTGCTTTTTAATCTAATTTATTTATATGGTTAGATTATCTTTTTAATTTGTTTTAAAGTGTAATTAGAATATATTTTTACTATTTAATACAATTTTGGTCATTGGATTTAATTTCACTTTGAAACTAGATATAATCAAGTATAAATCTTTTGATAGTTATTGTTTCTTAAAAACACGCTATTTTTTTTTAACAGTGGGAATTAATTTTTAAATTAATTAATGCCACTTTTATGTTTTTAATTTAGAAAAATTGACATCATTTTTGAATTTGGAAGATCACATATATCTTAGGCTGGGGTTTTTGTATTTTTCTGAAAAACTTCAATTTTTAATGAATAGTGACACCACTTAGTGGTAGTTAAAAAAACTGTTTTTTTCATTTAAATGGAATTTTAGCACTTCTGTGAATTGAATTTCAAAAATAAGACATATATGGTTCTTATCAAGAAGTAAAATTTTGTTCAATAAGATGAAAATAATTTTTGGTGAATATTAACTTTTGACTTTTATTTACCCCTGTTAAATGTAAATAGGGTAATTCAAGGTTAAAAAAATATTATAATCATTCATAATTACCTTAACACTTGTCCAAATATTATTGGTTGAGTCATTTATGACTATTAGTATCTTTGGGTCGATTTTGGGACCCCTTTAAGACACTTGGGTGTGATAATGACAATTTAGAAAAATTTACTTAAAGAAAAGACAAAAATGACAAAAGAAAATATCTTTTAGTAAATTAATTCTTAGAAGGGGGTATATAAATTATCTGTTCGGCTATAAATATTCATTGGAAATATAAATAGATTTACTACATCATGGTATTTGTTTTATAAATTTTATACGTCATATAAATTAAATGATTTATGAAACAATTATGATGCAGTATTTACCTCATTAATAGATGATTTAATTAAATTAGATTATGAGGATTAAAATATTATCCAAAACAAGTTCAATTATTATTGGATGATTTTATTTCGGTTATGAGTCATCTCATATTCAACCATAATGATTTTTGGACCATTAAAAACCGAATATAATTATATTATAAAATAATATTTTCTCTCTTTCCTAAAGAGCCCCTCCTCTCCCTTATAAAAAGAGACCATTTCTATGCAATTCCTCACACCTCTCAAGCCATTTGGATCATCCAATCTCTACCCAATTAACCTCCCTACATCTTTATCCTCCTCCTAGAAGCCTTACATTAGGCAGAAGGCACTTAATAAGTCCATCTGGTTTAAACCAATGGAAGTTTCTTAAATTAAAGGTAACAGTTTCTCTTAAATGGTTTTCTTTTATTTTGCTTCTACAACCCCTAAAATCTTTTTATTTATTCTTTGGTAACAATAACAGTATACTCAATATACTAGGATGTTGTTATTATAAGGATTTTAACTACACTTACACACACCTCCATCTAATGGATGAAGAACATAATGTTTCCGTGGATGGGAAACTAACGCCTCATGAAACGATGATTGTTCAATTACATCTTACCGCCTCTCAGGGTGGCCATTATGATAGAACAATATTTATATATGATATATATTATGTTTATGATTTCTTTATACTTCTGTACTTCCCAATTATATTAAACCATTGTGGTTTCCATGGTGGGTAAATACGATAATCTATGTTGAGGAAGTGCGGACTACCACCCCCTCAAAGTGATGTGACTCATTAATGCCCTATGTGGGATGTATAAAGGATAGAGTTAATGATATTGTATATGATGATATACTGGAATTATAATATACATATCTATCATTATGTTTTAATTACATTAAAATAATAAATTGAAATGAAAGTAGCGTTCATGCGTACGTACGGCTTACCGTCTCCGTGAACGGTGCATTTTATTTCATACCTCCAAATGTTATGTACTATTATAAATACATGTACATAATCGATATATATGATATATATGATACCCAAATCATGAATATCATTCTGGATATAATGATCCTTTTACTACATGAACAACATGTAATTATAAGAAGTCCATTTTTGACTCAAGTACCAAATATCGACAAAATGAACGTTATTAACTTAAATGATTACATAATGATTATAACATGGTAATAAGTTATATAAAAGGAATACTAAATTTAAAAAAGGTTATTAAGAAAGTATAAATTAACTTTATTTTATTCTTCAGGAGATTAAATAAGGAACGGGTCAAGTCGGACACGATGTAAGGGACTTCGTCTCAATCTCCTTTCATTGAGGCATATTTCTTTTTATACACAACATTCAATTATACGGTGTATAAACCCATTTGACTTTTACTTTTATACAAAGGGAATTTTTTATCTACGAAGCGTTTTACAAAATGAAAAAAAGGAATGTTTTTTTAACGTACGCGTTGACAATGACCTTTTTCGCTGCCACCAGTATAATTTGGTACTTGGCTTCCTCCACAAGACGTAATGTTTTTTTTGAAATAAATACCATATACTATTTTTTTTATTTTTCTATTGAAAAGGGTTTTTTATAATATATTTGTTATGTCAATATATTTAAGTGATATATTGTGATCAAAGTGTGGAAATTTTTTCTTTCCATTATATTTGTTTTATGTCTTGTGATTTTATAATGGTACTTGGACATTTGACTGGTGGTTACGTGATAAACCATATGACGGGTGGTGCCATGAATACCAGGATTGGTGGTTACGTTATAACCTCCAATGCATTGGGTATGGAAGTCGGCAGTATGGATATTCTATTAACTGGTCTGTGTGGAAGTCGACCGTATGGTTATTCCATTTATGTATGTTTATGTCCCAAGTTACCTTTATATGTTATGTTATCTTTATATGGGTTTTATGGTAATCGTTTGGTTATAAAAGGGTAAGTAATGATCTTTTATTCAGTGAAAAGTTTTTACTACTCCATAAAGGTGAAAAGTATTACATTGATAAAGAATACATGGTTTACTTCTGGTTTTGATAAACTAACAGTTTTCATTATTTGTGTATCCCTTACTGAGCAATTTATGCTCACCCCAAGTTTTTATGAAATGTTTTTCACAGGACATAATGCAGAATAGGGTCATGGATGGGATCAAGGGAAAGTCATGCTATATAAAACATGGAAATAGACATGTTTTTTTAAGATTTTTTTATGGAATCTTAGTAGAAGTGTCTAATTTGTATTCTTTTGAGATTTAATAGTTAAGATCTAATTCTCTAAAACTCTAAACCTGAAAATATCCTCAATGGGAATTATTCATTTAATTCAATGTTCAGTAATGTCTAAGGTTGGGGCCTTATATGGTAAATTACACATTCTAACCCATGAGGTCCCATACACCTCATGAATTGAGATAAGAAATCAGTAAATAAAAAACAAGAGTAAAAAAGGCATAATCTTACCATCACATCATCAATCAATAATCCCAGACATAATAATGAATGGAATGTATTGAAATGAACCTATATCGCATAGAAATATGCCTCAGTTGTGAATTCATGGCACCTAATATGATGCATGTAGCAATGATCATTTCCCTTATTTAATTTTTCAAAGGATAATATAAGTCCACAATAAAAGAAATAATAAAAACATCAAAAAGATTGTGCATTAGAAAACAGTAAGCTGTTATCAACTATAATAGGAAAAAATAAATCAACAATTTTATATTGTGTAATATGAATTGTACACCGAACATGGGTTTGTGATTCCTGAGAATGGATTATGAACAAGTCCAACGACATTCATAATATCCAATATGTTCTCTCTAAATAGTAATGTAATAATTTAACACCCCTAAGATAAAAGTTTTTCATATTCTATATCGAGATTCCACTTAATAGGTTACCCGGGCCCAATGGGCCATATAGACTCAACTGCATCTCTCCAAATTAAATAAGCTAAATACTAGTTGCGAGAGTATAGGGTTTTTCCATGTTGATATTATTCCCTCAATATGGAGTTAATCACATATGATAAATATAAAATGTAGTATATAAAGTAAACAATATATATAAACAATATAACCATACAAAAGTAATAAATAAAGAAGGATTACAATAACTAAATCAACTAGAATAGTAGAAAATAATTGATGATGATATGTCATTTAACTATAAAATAATGGAATCATGGGTACAATACCACATTTATAACATGTTACATAAATGTATAATGAAGTGAATTAACATCCCAAAGCATATTGAGCTCTATATTAGTTATCTTCTTTGATGTTCCCTTGTAAACAGCCACCATTCATGTGTTTCAAGCCATATTCATATATTTTTCAGAACATTCACACATGTAATATACCCCATGTAAAAAACATCACCTAGAGACGGTGTGAGGAAAATCATAGTGGAAAACTGAAAATGGTGTCTATAACATCTGTGCTAGTTAATGGAACATAATAGTGTGAATGAAAGAATATATAATGCAAAGTACTATAATGTTACTAAATATCGAATTACACACTGCATACCTCACATAGTGTATAAAAAATTAACTAGCCCTTCAATATATCCTGACTAGTTTATAATTAAGTCACATGTTCATAATAGTAAAGGCTCCAATATGTAATATGGAAACCTATAATGGTATTTAATAATGGAGTTCATTTGTAATAACCAAGGAAATGAAATCCTGAAGGGTCACCAATATAGTTATAAATGTATCCTCACAATGTGTAAGACTTTAAACCGAGGACCATATTCCATGGAATTATAAATTGAAATTTCTACAAAGTCCAATGAGATCATCTAAGATATAACGAGTTTACGAAACAACTAGGCCTGGTGGGCTTTAACAATGACACCTACTTGTCATTACTGGATCAAATGATTTTATCGAAGGCATCCTATATTACTGCACAAGGGATCCTATGGTGTCATAATTTTCATCCAATGATAGATGCATATTGGGGTGTAGGTGTGTCTCACCCTATGAATATTGTTTCTTGTAATATAGAATGGGGAGCTTGAGTTCTTAAGTAATTCAATCATAAATCCCAGGTGATATCGAATCAGGACACTGTTATTTTTATAATTAAGCCATATATAATTTATAAGGTCTAATCGATTAAATTTAATTAGTGTGACAAAACTAATTGAGCATGATACCATTTAATGATGTACAAACAAGTCGAAAAATCCATTTCATTCATTCCTTTTGATTCTTTACTATAGCAAGGCCATATAGCATGAATCCATTAATTTAATCAAATTTAATTATTTCCAAAAAATAAAGGTTCAATTTTATACCTTCCATTAAAATGGTAAGATTTTATATGAACATGAAACATATTATTAAATTACGTCTTAAAATTTCAAGTCATAAACATTGTATACATTCCAATTTCTAGTTAACATATATTTATCAATTAATTAACTATACGTGGGAAGGTAATATTGTGATAATACATGATACAATGCATTATTCAATACAAGATTTAAATCAGTCCATTTCATATAGAAATCAATATCATTAAAATGATCAAGGCAAAGAATTCCTAAATTTTTTTCAAACATGTCAAAACACTAAAACGATAATTATAGAATAACATCACACATGGGAATGATGAATTATTGGAAAAATCCACTAATAAAAACCATAAATTTTTATATAGCATAACAATACTATTCAAATTATTATAATAATTTAATATAAATTCAATAAAAACACATGATGAAATCAATGGGTCCCACACAACAGTTCCACAATAAAAAATCATTAGGGATGTGTTATAAACCTCCCACCATAGGCTCATGCAACTCTCCTCCTCTTAAATCAGACTACGAAATGTCTTGTATCACTGTAGATCTATGAAATTGGTAAAAAATTTCACACCAAAATAAAAAGGTTGAGATAATGTGATATGAATAACGGATTAAACAGATCAGAGTTGTTATTGTTGGACATCTATTGTGAAAAAAGAAAGCTCAAATTGATCCCAGATGAACTGAATCTGCTCATCAATATCATAGGCCTTCAAAACATAATAAAAATAAATTAAGGATAAACCCTAGGAAATCACAATATCAATATTTTAGGGGCTTAATTAGATCATTAAGTGTAAAAGGGTAAAATTTACCAAAATTTAGCCTATGTGTTGTTTGTATGAATTTTTTACCAAATCGTGTGAAAACAATAATTCAATACATAGAGTAGAGACAATACATCATTTTCAGGCCACATGGATGGGGAAAATGGGCACCCAAACATGATATGAATCTTCATGAAAATTCATACCATTCGAACGGTTAGATCTTACCATGTTACCTTCATGAGTGGTTTACTCTAACAATGCTGATGGGCAAGATTTCACCAAAATATGGGTCTTGGGTTCCGAAGAAACCCCACTAAACCTCATAACCATTACTGACTAATTAGGAATCCATATTAGGTCTAAAAAATAATTATACAATAATTTAAACGATCTATACCTGAGTTAAAAATTGGGTTCATTCACAAGGTGTTTTAAGAGTGTCCATGAAAACAAATTATCATGGGAATTTTAGGAATGCATGTATTGGATGAATACTACTGATTACTTGGTGAAAATATTCCGGTTCAATACCACTCATACAATTTTAAATTAAAATGGAGTTAAATTAAATTCTTATATAGGAATGTAATGCGATATTTTATGAATATAGAATATAATTGGCCATTACACAATATTTATCATTTCCATATAAAAATGGAATGATATTAATTTTTAGTGATAGTTAATCGAATGAAAATAGAAATGTCTTGATGCATAATGGTTGATTAGTTTTAATTATATCTTGTCATTTTAAAAAATTTGATAATAATTCCAAACATATAATATTGAACTGGATGCAGTACTTTTTTGATAAAAAAATTTGGAGGCACATTTTATATATGGACAGATGATAAATATATACAAACCATAATCTTATAATTAGTATATTCACTAAAATATTATTTGATAATGAAGCATAGAAGATTAATATAATATATAATGGTTAATTACATCATAAATCACTATCATAGTTAAAATTATTATGAACAACTAAATGACATGGTAAAAAAATGAGACATCACTAGATATAAATTGTTTGGAATTTTATCATTTGATCAATGCATTAATTAATTTTTTCATACAAGTTATACACATTGGAACTCAAAAATTGTTTGTTTTACAACCATCATAACCATGAAAAGTTAAGAATTTTCAAAAGGATGACCAAGATTGGAATTAAAGTGTTGAGTTGTTTAAGAATAGTATGTTGAAATCATTAAGGATTGTTAAAGAAGTATTTAATTGATTTGTAATGAGGTTTTATGATATATGATATCCTCAATTCAATAAAGGCTTTGAGGGTGAATATCATATAATATTTTTTTATACTAGTAGGACTCTTATATATAGATACAATAGAGAATATTATACATGGTATGGAATGAAGATGTATATTGTGATTTTATAATGAAATTTATGACATCTCAATATGTTAATGCAGATTAAAAACTATAAATTGTAATGATTCTTCCATTTATATTGTCATTATGGAGATGTTATATTATAATTATGTTTTCTTTTGTTATTATAAAAAACACAAATAGTTTATATTGTGAATATGTAATGTATTGGAAAATTTACTAAAATGTTCATTTTCATCTTATTCAGGACAATATGTATTTGAATTAAATTTAAAAAATTTAAATTAAATTGATAATCATATTACCTTTAGTTCCTCTCTCTATTATATTTCTTCATGTTACAGTTTTAAAAATCATTTTTTCTAGAGGTCATCAAAATTATTATGATAATAAATATAATTTCAATATACCATTTCATTGATAATTTCATTAAATATCATAGAACATTATTCAAATATTAGAGGATATGATTAAATATTGATAATTAGTTTACCATGGTTTTTTGTATCTACATATTTCATCATATAAATTTTCATATAATAAAATATATTTTTTTAATATAAATAATTATAATTTTAAGACAATAAATGTACTGTAGTGTCGAGGACTTTCATTTTGGGAATATTTTTATGGAAGTTATATAGACTGTAATTTTTTTTATGAAATTAATGATAAGGTAAAGATTATTTAACACCATATGTTTCCTTCTTAGGTAAATATGAATTTTCATATAGATAACTAGATGAATGAACTATTGTATGAGGTAACTATTCATGCCTTTCTTAAAATTAATATATATTGATGATTTATTCATTTATCTGAAATGAGAATGTTATATTCATTGTTTATTAAAAAACATGTTATTCTTGAAATTGATGCATTTGATGCATACCGTGTTTACTTTCCTAATTTATTAACATATGTTCATGATGGGTTTTGTATTTTTTAAATAAAATATGAACATGTTTCTCAAATATCATGAAACCTAACAAGATACAGTTAGAAGAGAATCATTCAGATGAGTAAAATAAATTTCCTCTTTAATTTCATTGATATGAGGTTTTATGGAAGATAGTAACTTTAATGGTTATAAATTTTTTGAAAAATACAAGATTTAAGAATAAATATATAATAAAAAATGCTATGAGGGAAAAATACCGTTGCATACATCAGTAATGAATAAAATATGATAATACTATTTTAGTAAGGGGAAATAATGTGAGGAAATAATTAATATTAATAAGTAAAATTCATGTCACATAAATATTTGGTATATGAATTTTTTAATATAAGTTTAGACATTTTTTAAACTATATATGAAATAAGTCAGTTATAATGAATATGTTAATAATGAATTAAAAATTTTTACTGAAAAAGATAGATAAAAATTTAGATATTAAATATGACAAAATGGACATAATTTTTGATATCGTAATACTAAATATATATTAGGGTGATTATTTCATTTATTTGAAGTATTACTATTTGGTGAATATTAATAAATACAAATAATTTATAAACATTAATTTATTTTCAGTTATTTACAATATACCATTATATTTTAATCTAATTTAAATGAATCATAAGTCTAATTTGTTTATGAAGAATCATTTTAATAAAAAATAACTTTTAATTATAGTTTATTTCATTATCAAATCGTTTTTTATTACAAAAATTCTAAAAACTGTATTTTCTTCAATCATTTCACTTGTATTAACATTACATTAAACCATGTATAAAAACATAATCATCAAAAAAATATTATATTTGGACTATGGATGTTCATATTTAATAATGATTACAATTACACATTTTCCCATGAAGAATATAGAACATGGTATATTATTATCACCATAATAATTTGTAAAATATTTTTTTACAGTGAGAACATTTTTAGATTGTCCCGAAATATAGTTTTAAATATTATTTTACGGAGTTGTTTAAAAACCCATCCCTATACTAAATTGATTAATTTTATTGAATCATAATAATAATTAATTAAATTAAAATATTTTAATGTGAAGAATAATTACAAGTATTCTATTATCATAAATTATAAAAAAACATTCACTAATTAAATCATTATGAAACATTAGCACCTATGATAACTAAATCCCCATCCAAATCCCCCAATAACCTTCCTACCCATTAATTTTATTTTTTATTCAAACTAATGTATCAAAATATAATTCATAAGGTGTAATACATGTGATGGTGTTAAATGTAGGGATATAACACTTATCCATGCTCTTTCATTTTTATTTATTTCTTGGGCATTTAGAAAACTAACATATACAATTTGATATAATAAAATTATTATCTAATATAATTTTCCAAATATATTATTTTTAATTTAAAACCACTTTTCATCTCCATTATATAATATGGGAAATGAAAACATCACATTTTCATATTTATGGACAACCACCCCATTGCATAAATGTGTTTCATTTTTTAATACAATATCACATGAATATATATTATTATGAACTTAATGTAGTTATATTACATGAATGATATAATTATTATTTTTCAATGATAATATATTATATACCATCACACTCTTCTATATATTGAAAAAATGATAATATTTCTCTTGCGTACATGTACACTATGACCTATAAGAAGCAATTTATTCCAGTATTCAAATCCCCATTTCAGGAATTATTTTAATCTTTCCCATTCAATAAAAAAAATTCTTATAATATAACATATATTTTTTATATGATGGAATAATGACACAATTTTTAAATGATCGTCATTCTAAATTTGATTGGTTTTAAAAAATAAACGTCATATAAAATCTGAATTATATATTATTAGTTCAATAATAATAGTTAAATATATAATTAAATTTACTATAATGGAAGATAAAATTGAATAAAACTGAAAATTTCCTTATGAAATTAAATTGGCAAAACAATTTTTTTATTTTTGAAGTTATTTAAATAGGTGTTCTATCAAGCCTGATGTAAGAGATTTTCTAGGAAACCTACAATTAATTGTTTTGACATTTTAATTTTGAAATTTTTTCACTATTAATCCATGATTTAAAAATTGTTTTAATAATTTCATTATTAGACTCAAAGTGGTTTTTAATTTTTTTTTTAAAAATCTCCTTTTATTTTTTTAATGAGGCTTAACAAGGTAGAGTGTTATCATTTTCTATCTTAAATATTTTTTAAATGGTGTGAATGAAATCATTTCTTAACATATAAAACATCAACAAAATTTTCCACCGCCACGAATATTATTTATTTTAAATATTAATCTTTATATTTTTAAGAGATTTTAATTTAAATGTTAATCCCATTTTTTATAAAAATTTTGATTCTAATATTATTCAATGAAAAAATATTTTATCTTAAATTATTCATGAATCTAGAATATTCTTCTACATATTTGATAAATACTATTTTTATAACATTTTTTGTAGGAAATAAATGATTGTGTACAATTTATGTGTGTTTTGGTAACTGAATTGTTTTTATTATGAACGGTGAGCCACATATATCTCTATAAATTATTTTTTATGGATTTATTTTTCATTAGAATAAATATTATAATTAATTGTGAATGGTATTCAATTTTTAATATTTTTAATAAGAGTGATTATAATAGTGATATAGAGAATAATAACCAAGATGCCTATTATAATTTTCCTCACTTCAAAATTATTTTTCATGGAATTATTTTTGTTTTATATAGAAATATAATGAGATTACATATAAAGAAATATATACCCCATTTAATGGGAGTGATTATTTTTCAAGAAAAAGTTTTAATAATTTCACATGTTTTACAAGAAATCACAATTATTATGATTTTTCCATTATGATTTCTTATGTGTTTGTAAATTATTATTTTTAGAAAATGTATAGTTACAAAAAGATATTTTTTATTTCTTATTTAATTATTTAAAAAATTATCTTACATGGCTAATTATTTCTGTATCCCTTATAGTTAATTTTCCAATCCCATGTTTACAATGGTTACTCACATGGAATATGGGTGTTCAGGGTCCATACTATTGTCCATAATTTTATATGGGCATTAAAAATAAATAACTATAAATTTATTAAAATGAAACAATAATTTAAATCTATGTATACTTATATTATATAATGAATAAAAATTTAGTGGTATTTTCCGTAATGTATTATATGTTGTTTAGATGTAATATTTTTTCCTAATTTATAAAATCTCATAACACGAAAGATAATTAAAACATAATAATATTCTATAATTAATATTAAACATAGAATTATATGATGATTATGGTATGTATCATTATTGAAAAGTATTCTTCATAATCATCACGGATATGTTGTTATAATTGTGAATAAAAACAATCCATGAGCGGTGTCACGTAAGTATATAAAGAAAAAATTCAAAATCATTACAATATACACCCCATATTAAATATCCATGTTCATTAAATATTTTTAGTATAACCAATAAAATTTATTCAATGTTAACTAGTCAGAAGAAATAATTATTTCATCGTCATTATTATTATTATATTCATCTTCACGTCATCTAATATTTATTCCATATGATTTGAAATAAAAAATTATTAAGTCTACAAAAAAGAAACAAGACAAAACAATTTTTTAATTAAAAACTATTTTATCCATTTTTATAATTCAGTATTATTCATATACCACAACATTATCACTAACACAACTCTATTATTTCCTACTAGAAGAGTCCTTAATATTTAGATAAAAAAATATATATTAGTAACTGAATTTCCAAATTTCTCACATGGTATTCTTTCTATTTAATAATTTTGAGGAATATGTGAATCATCAGATATAATGTCATTAAAAGTTTATGGAGAAGATAAACCAAATTCAGAAATTGTTATTTTTAATTGAAATCTATTTTAGATAATGACCAAAAATAAAAACACTAATGTTTAATAACTATGAAATATTATTTATTAAATATTTATTTAACAATAATGGTTTTGAAATTGATGATATAAATATTATTAAAAGAATTATGAAATTTAAATATATAATTTTCCTACTAAATATAAATTCCTTTATTAATTATTAAAAAATAATTATATCATACTATTAAATTAATTTTATGTGTCCAAAATAATATTTTCATAAAATAATGTCGGTAATTCTATTTGTTTTTAAATTTTATAGTTATGTTATTCCACTTTTTGAAACTTTATATGATAAAAATGTAATAAATTTTTAAATAATCATATGAAAATTATATTAATATTAAATTTTGAGATATTTCTAAAAATATTTTTTTAAAGATCATATTTCAAATTTCATTTAACATATATTTTACTTTTCAATTATTTAAATAATACATATTTGTTTTAAATTATTTTAAAAATTCTATTAGTTTCCTTTCAATAAATTTAATATAATAAATTTTATTAGAATTATTACCATTAATATGTTTGTTTTAAAAGAAATTTATATTTAAAAATAAATTTTTTGAGAATGTACTTTATCATGTGTTTCATTATTATTTTAATGTCATTTCTTCCACTTATAGGAATTAAAATTATAATATTGGATTCCATATTTTTAATGATCATGTTCATATTTTTTAATATTTTCAAAATATGTTTTGATATTAATGAATAATATTAATGGGATAATTTATCAGCACTATAAATGATAAATTGTGTTATATTAGGATAAATCTAATAGAAAAAGGATTTGGAATACCGAAATGCATTATTTTAATTAATTAGGCGTGAATTTTTACTACCCATTTCATATATTAAAGTGTAATTCAGTTTCAGTTAATTTTTGTTTGTTATTTTCCTTTACATTATTTCATGTGAAAATTAATTCAAATGTGGAACTTTTTTTATTTTTTCATCTCTTTTATGTTTTATAATAATGAAAAAGTCATAAATGGTTATATGTTTTCATTTTTTATATAAATACAAATATTTTATGATTTTTATTGGTTTTTTCTTTTTGGTGATGAAATTATTACATGAATTTATCACATCACTCAAACAAAATGTTTTTGAAAGTAGTATATAAATAATTTAACATAAATTAAATCGATTAAAAAGTAATATTTTAATGATGAGTTACTATGTTCTACGAATTTGTTATATAATATATTTTATTATTCACATTTTATATTTTTTTATTTGAAAAAAATTACCTTATTTATTTTTTTAATGTCAACTTTGTGAATAATATTGAAAATGAAATTTTTGGTATCTTTTGTTACATAATGTTTTCTTAAATAATGTAAAATATATATTAATAATATAATTAATAAGGTGATTAAAATATTATGGAAAATACAAAAAAATCTACACATATTGGACACTTTTACTTTTATAGACACTATCATGACCACTAAAAGATAAAATCTTTGATATCCCAGATATCATCAAAATGGTGAACACGTGGTAAAAAAAAGTGATATTGTTTACAATGCCACATAAGAAATTAAATATTTTATTTAGATTGATTTAATTTACCTATATTAACCCTATATTTTTAATATATCATTTTTATCCATTTTGACAAAAATATAAATTTACATTATTTTAATAATTTATATAATTCAATGGTTCCCCCTCACCTATCTATCATATATTAACACCACCCATTATTATTTAATAAAGCATATTGAGATATTTAAATAAACCATTGTATATGAAAAATAACATTTAATATTCTCCCACATATTTTAGATACCCATGTATCACAAAAATACTAACATATAATTCATAAGGCGTAAGTGAAAGGTGGTTATTCAAAGTGGACATAATCGTCTTAATAAAAAGTTTCTATTGAACAACTTATTGTTCTCACTCGTTTAGTAATTATTATGGAAAAAAATATAATAACATCATATATGTAACATAATATTTTTTTTATTATGTTTTCTAATAACTAAATACATCTAATTTTTCATAAAATTTTCAATGAAACCAATATTGATTTTTTGGTGAAAACTACAACTTTGCAAATCGATATCTTGTTTCTTATCACAAAATTTAATGGAAACTAATTCTGATGTATTTAATATATATATATATATATGTGATATATATAATTGAATAATTATTATATAAATATAATATAATAATATTATTCAACCAAAAAAATTATCATAAAAAAAATAATCATCACATGTGTGGACTTTTAGACAAACATCAATACATAGCGATTTGCTTCATATTCTAAAAACTACTTCTATCAGATGAAAATGATGATTTATTTAATGAATGTATTTTATGTTTTTGACATTTTAATTTTTCACTGAATATAATATTTTATTTTATTTCTGTAATTTCATTGCAACAAAAAGTATAATAATTACTCATCTTTTTGTGGGGACTACCACCTCACGAGTTAATGTTTTTTATTGTTGATTTTCTTTAATGACCATAAGAATTTAATTTATATATTAAAACCATAATTATTTTATTAATATTATTATTCTACGTATTATTAAAAAATTCCCCTGTGGCCTTTATCAAACTACTAAATTCATTTTTTAATTATACATCGAATGTATACAAAACTAACCAGATGGATATTATAATTGATGTTTTTTATGTTTCCATTGAAATGAATTAAATATTATATTTAGTGATAGTTTAAGAAAACCTAAATAGTTCTTCAGTAAGGAAATACATAATATAAATTTATTATATTATGGTTGGTGGATATATATACCATGTCTGGACTAAAGGTATAATTATTTTTAAATAAATTTACTTTCACTTAGTTTTATATATAATTCAGTAATTATGTCATTCTAATATTTTAAATGAAATTTACACTATTTATATTAGAATTTATTACCAATTATTTCTTTCTTCTACTATTATTTCAAATAATCAAATACTTTATTATTTACAACTTCAACAATAAAATTATTTTATGGATATTTCATCTCAATATTATTACATTGGGAAGCGACTTTAATTATACACCTTCATACTTATTTAAGATTGATATACTAAAAATTGAGATATTATATCATGAATGAATATCATATAATGTGATTCATAGTTTCTTCGATGATCTATCATTCATGACATAATTATTCATGTGTTATACAAAATAAAGGGGTTTTCATGGTATCAATTTCATTTCATTGAGTCATAATTCATGTTATGGATTTTGATTTATTTTATATATTTTTATACTATCCTATAGAAGTGAATAAACATATTATTTCATATAAATAATTGGTTATAAATAATCATGTTAAATTCATTTAATTTATTTTTTGACTCATCCATTATGAAAGATGCAAGGATATCATATGTTAAACATAATTATTTGAAATATAATTTTATTATTGATAACAAATTGATTTTTATTATGTATAAGCTGAAAATTTAAATATAATAACATTACCCAATTTTATACTACTGATATTTTATATGTATTACTATTTTATTTCTTGAAATTTTTTTTATTAAAATATTTTATAGAAGGGTTATTTATTAAATAAATTATTTTTATGTAGAAAAATATTTTTAGAATGATATGTCATTAAATTTAATTATATTATTGAAAATTAGATTGTTTATAATCATATATTAGTATTTATGTTCTTTTCCATGACCTATAACTATTATTTAATTTTTAAAAAATTTAATTTCATTAAATCTTCCATGTGGGACAATCTATATTTTCAATATACATTTTTTGATAAAACATTTAATGTTTAGATTATAAAAATTCACATAATTATTGATAGAATATTTTTCAATGAAAATAAATTTTGATAAATTTAATAGAATATTTAATGAAAATTAATTATGATGATTGGAAAATAAATTTATAATCTAAACATTAAACATTTTATTAAAAAACTATACTATTTTATAAATTTTTTTTAATTGTTTTGGAAATAATTATTTGTTTTTCACAGGTATGTAAACATATATTACAATACAAGTTTTAAAAATTTCAATGATCAAATGAAATCTATGAACTATTACATTCATTTAAAGTACATGGAATTAATTGATTATAATGGGTAAACCCTATATAGATAGTTTTTATATGTAAAACACAAATATATCCTACAATTGTTGAGAACAATATACATCTCCAATGGAAAGCGCTAATTTCCATGTCATTAAAGGAATAAAGGAGGGTGTAAATTAGGGATGGTTCTCATAAAGTCATAATTAGTCTCCAATAATTTATCTCATGAGTTATAATGGGTGCTGATAAAATTTTTACATGAGTGAAACAATCCTTATTTATTCATAATAAGATTTTTTTTGTTGCTTTGACAATGAACGACATCACATGTCACATGATTTTTCATTCATATGAATATTTTTATTAATAAATATTTATTTTATGTGAAATGAATATTGGCACATCATTAATAGGTTATAATACTCATATTTACTTCTAATTTTCATTAAATGTTTTTCATATGTTTATTATCATCATGTTTTAAATGAATATATGAAATTAATATTGCCTATTTTCATTCATAGACAACATTAGAGGTTAGAGTTCTTTGGTTTTTTTCCTAGGCTATAAAAAATGTTATGTATGATATATCTAGAAGAATTTAGTTTCAGTAAAGATGATGAATTAATGTATAATAATTAAATGTTGTTATATTGTGGTAATTTACCACTAAAATATATTGGTATTGTTATATAAGTGTTCCTCCAAATTAACTAAAACTAGTAACCGAAAATTTCCTTAAGTATATAAATGATAGAATATTTTATTTTGATGTTGTATGTATTAGATGGATAAAATTATTTCTCATTTAATTCTATCATAAATATAAATGTTAATTTTTTTCTTATCATCATATTTGTGAGTGTGGGTTTGGGTCTTTTATTGTTGGTATCAGAGTTCAGTTTAGATAATTATTGATGATTAGTATGTTTTTTAGGATAGGTTTTCATAAGTCATCTGGATACCATGCTGAGTTTATATTTTTAAGGCCAATAATAATTTCAATAGAACATATAATCATTATGTATTGTTGTATTTTTCCAAAATTAATGTCATTAATACTATTTTGGTTGAAATTTTATTGTGTTGAGGTCAAAGTAACATTAAGCGGTGTCATGTGATTTAACATTATAATTTCTTTGGAAAAATGTTATATAATTCTTGTTATGTTTACAAAATGATACATGATATCATTTATAGTTTAGGTTTTTAATTTATTTAATTTGCGATATATTATTATTTACTTTTGTAAAAATTTATTATTAACATTTGTTAATATTGAAGAATGTTGATGAATAATTAATTATTTATAAAAATAATGGTTTATTGATATTTGAATTATTTTATCATATTCTAACCATTGTAGTTTTATTAAAAAAAACGTTTGATATCTTTTTTATCATTTTCAAGATGAAACTATCTACTAAAATTTGATACATTAAGAATAATATATATTTTTCATAAATTCTCATCTCCTAGATAAAGTGATGAAATAGGGGTGGAATCTTATTTAAAATGAAACCAAATGAAGAAATTTAGTTTATGGATTTTAGTAAAATAATGTAAATATATTATTTCTTATTATATGACATAAGATAATAATTTATCACCTATGGTTAATTTAAAATGAAAAACAAAATGTTTTCCACTATTAAACTAAATTTTAATGAATCGATACTTTTTAACAGCTCATTTTTCATGTTTTTATGTTCATTGTATTTCATATGAGCATTTAATTTATTTTTATAAAAGTTATATGTCAATCAACAACACTATTTTCACATTAATGTTTTACCTAATGACTATACTTTCACTTTAAACTATTTTAATCCTATTTGGGAATGTAGTGATGTGTTATTCGATATGAAATTTATATTTTCCAATCCCAATTATCAAAACGAATTTTTATTATCTATTTAATAATGTCGGAGTTAAATAATAATTTTTAAAAAAATGCTAAACCATTTATTATTGAGATAAACATGAAAATCGATGGTTTTAATTTTTTAATTTGGTGGATAATGTATTATCTTATTTTTTAAAATAAAATTACGTTGAATAACATGCACGACATGCTACATCGATATTTGACAACTCTACAATTTTAATATTTGTATAAGACTGTTATAATATAGTCATTTAATTCTATGATATTAATAAATATATACTCACTATGATATATCTATATATATTTCCTAATAAAAAAATTTATTTATTTAATCATATAAAATATTATCTCAATTTTAATAATGTTACTTATTTCTTTAAAAAAAATTCATCGTAATTTATTTTTTTTAGAAATATTATATTGAATTTATTCTATATATATAAATTTAATTTTATACAATAATATTATTATTAAAATAATATTATCATATTCTTCATTGGATAAAAAGTATATATTTTTCTAAATGGATTAATTATTTAGTTATTAGTGTGAAATAATAATTCGTTAGAAGAATCCATTATCCATTCAAGTATTCAAAGTGTAATTTTATTTGATGTTTTTTATTAATAATAGATATTTCAATTTTAATATAATTATTAATTTTACACTCACTGAAATCGATATTATGCTTATATTTTGTTAAAAAATAGTTTTATACATAAATATGCACGTTTAAAAACAAAAATATAACATCCTGATATGATAGTTTATTTTAAAAGTAATTTATGATAATTAGATGAAATAAATATCATACTATGAATTAATTTTTTAGAATCATTATTTTCTATTTTGTTAAATTGGTCATATTTTTTATAATGATTGTTTACTTTGAAAATATATATCACCATAGTAAAGGGTAAATATTTATTCTAGGGTTGTTACTTATATTAATATCCGTTGATGTCTGCCTATAACATGATTTTAATATTTATTGGTATTATATTTTGAAATAAAATTCATATTTTTAATAATATGAAACCCTGATGCCATTTTTCATTGATAAGTACATTATACAATTTTCATCCAAAAAATATACCTAAATTTTAGTAAATAAAATCATTATTATGTTAAAAATGGAAAAAATCATTCACGAGAAGTTATAAATTTTTATATTTGATAATAATAAATATTTATTATTGTTATTTGGTTTTAATTTTATGTGCTGAAATAATTTCCTTAAATTCATAAGCAGTGAAAACATATTCCTTCTCCATTAATTAGAAATACGATGTAAATTATATTAATATCCAAAAAAATAGTATATTTTTATTGATTTATGGTGTTCTATTAATTTTTTTACATTAATATATTGAATTAGTTATTTTTAGATAATTTCTCTAAAAATACATTACCATTTTGTAATTTTTTATTATTAACTATGTAATTAGCCTTGAAAATGACATTATGCATATCTTATGTTTATTATTATATAATAAAGTGATTTAATATACACAAAATTATATTATAAAAATTTATTTGGTTATTTTGGATCATTAATTTTTTTTCTTATTATGGGTCATTTTACCTTTAACTGTATCCTTCTTCACCCATAAGGGGAGAAAACATTGATAGTGTTGTAATACTCAAAAGTGTTAACTATTGTTAAAAACTAATAGTTTTGGTTAAAAACCTCGAATGGTATAAATTTTATTTCAATGTGGCTTCATAGAATTATACTCTCCCTATAGTAAATGTAAATTAATTTGGATCCATTTTAACATGACTATTAATTGATAATAATTTAATAATTTACATAATTCAAACAGTGTATGTCTCATTGATTATATTTGGACACCACCAATCCTCTCATAATCACACTACATATGGCTTGTAGGTGAAATAATATATACTATATTTGGCTCCCATAAATTTTACATAATTACTAAAGGACATGATATCACAAAATTATGACCCATAATTTCCTAAGCTCAATTAGAATGGCGGTTATTCAAAAATTATCTAATTGCCTTAATAGATATTTTTTATGTTTCATCTTCTTATACATCATACATTTAAAAAATGACTACTCCCCCATTAAAAAACAGTTATTTCACATATAATGAGATGTGATTATTTTAACAGAGACACCATAATCATTTATATTTCCATGATATAGTAATTGATCCCATCTTCTGTGCATACATGTAGAATACTAACTCAGGAACTGATGTATTTTGTTTCTTATTAACACATTTCTTGGCCAGTTATTTTGAGGTATTATATATTTATTAATATATATATTTAATTTATTGTATCCTAATAATTATTTAAATATTATATATAATTTATCCTCACAACTTTTTTCTCATTAATAATGTAATCATTGTATATGTGTATGTACACACTACCCACTCCATGTAGGGACGTGATTAATTTTTCAAAAACCAACTCTCATGGATAGTCATGGGAATTTATTTCATAATGGAATATTATATTTATAACATTATAATGATTCATTAAGTATATAATTTTATTTAATTTCATTATTTTCCGCCTAATTGAATTTAAAAGCATATATTATCTCTATATATAGAAATGACTTCGATAAATAAATATAATAATAAATTCAAGATTATTATTGACATATTATGTCTCAATAACACCTCTTACCATAGTCAATATGATAATGTCAAATTTCATGTATGAATCAAATGTCCTCAAAACCTCCATCATAAACATAACGTGTTATGAAATAAAATATGTCTTTAAATTTAATTGTTTAAATGGTGTAATAAAAATTTTATAAACATATAAAATTAACTTGAAAATTAAAAATAATTAATATATTTCGTCTACCTTGTGTTTATGAAAAATATATTAAATATTTAGACTCGGGTTAAGTGGTTTCCTTAGTCAATTTCAACTAATTTTGTTATTATTTACTTATTTATGTTTATTACGAAATGAATATGTGTAAAATGAAATATTTTTTAAATATTAAATAGTAACCATTTTTAGTATTTTTTTACAATTTTAATACACATTAATTTATTTTATTAATTCAATAATTAATGATAACATATTTATAATGAGTATCCATCTCAATATGGGTTATTTGAGACATTTATTTTATTATGCACCCACCTCATTTTATTTGTTATGTATGTTTAATATTGGTGTATTTTATCACGAATGACTAATTTTTTATATATTTAAATTTCATTTGATTTTATTTTTTTAATTGATATTGATTTATATTTTAAAATTTTTTATGTTTCTTTATGGTGGTGATTCTAATTTGTCGAGACATAATACATGTAATGCATCTCTATTTTTTCATATAGAGTAAAAAATTAACCATGAATGTGTTTATTTCATGGAAAGTAGAGGTTTGGATGATTTATATTTGGGTATAATATTCAATTTCATTTTCATATAAACGCTATCCATTGGTTAAGGATATATATCTCCAAAAACATTTATTTTAGGAATTTTTTAAAAAATAAATGTATTCATTTATATGGTGTATACACTAAATCATGAAATATAATATCACGAACAATTATGTCATTATGATATAATATTTCCATTATTAAATTTTTATATTTAAAATTATATTAGTTTTCAAAAGTTTAATAAAGGGTTATTATTTAATAATATTATATTAAATATTTTTAACATATTTCACACTACTCTTCTTCCTTGTTCATTACCATATTTCTATAGTTTTATATTGTAAAAAAATTAATTCTCAAAGTTTATTTCAATTACAATTGAAATCATTTTATAATTTTATTAACATAAATTTTTTATATTTTTCCACACCACTCACAAGGAAACTCTTTATAAGTGCTTGAAAATAATATTTATTTATTTGTTTAATTCATTAAAAAATTTATCCTATATAAATATTTCAAAAATTTAAATATTCCATATAATGTTTCCATTTTTATGTTAATTTAATATCATTTTTCAATATTATGAAAAAAATATATAGATATGAAAATAAAAGGATTATTTATCATTATTTAAAAAGTAATTTTACTGAATTTTATTTTAAAATTATTTTTAATCAATATAATCATAATTTAAATTTTTATATTTTCCACTATGTATGTGATTTTATGATAACATACACCTCACTTATATTTTAGATATATTAATTTCATGAAACCAATTTCTTTTCCACTTTAAAATCATGTTATAGAAGAATGTATGACATTAAGGATATACCGATGATAAAAATGAATGATTTACTATGTTATTTCCATTTATGGTACATGAAAATTATTATTTTTGATTGATATAGTTGAAATATCTCTAGATCATTAGTGATCCTGATATAGAATATTTTGATGTTGCGCCTGATATAGCTCTCCAATACATTAGTTGATTTTCTCTACCTTTAATGGAGATATAGAGGGAGTTAACCTAGGTAGATTCTCTAATGGATTAGTCATTGGCCTAATTATTTCTAACCTTAGTGAATGTGGGTGATAATGATAATGAATAAAGTATGAAACATTTTTTCTCTTGGATTTTATGATATTTTAATAGATACTTTAATTACCATTCACATTATGTTGTTAATTATTAATAACAATTATAACTCTTTCCTTTATTAAATATTTTTTAATATGTCACATGTTTAATGATCCTAGTTTCTACAGATATAAACCGTTTTATTTTATAATCCTGAAAATGAATATGTTCACATAACAGTTCGTAAATTTTATTCTCATTAGTGATTTACAACAGTTAATTCCTATTACTACCCATACTGAATAATTATGCTCATCCTAATTATGTTTCTTTTCAATAGATTATAATGGAATGTTTTATGTAATATATATATATTAGGTTTTCTTGTTAGTGATTTTGAACAATTAATTTAGACGATGAAACGTATGGTATAGTAGGAAAAATTCTCACTACAAGTGTAGTGTATTTTTAAGTAATAGTTTAACCACATTCTTTAAAAATTTAAAAATAAAAGTTCCATGGTTTTTAAATGTTCCAATATTTTTGTATGATGCTTTATTATTTAGAAAGACATAATGAGGTCCTTGTTTTCTATATCAATGCTAGAAATATATATACTTTTTTCTTATTATAGGACTAATTAGTGTGTTATTTGTGCTGTTATAATCACAATAATTATAAATCAATATATTTAATCCCCATGATATAATTTCAAAAAAAACCCATGTTTTCTCATTTTCAACAAGCCATGAGGGATGGATTATTCCCATTTTTATCCATACTCCATACATTCTAATCAAAATCATTCCATTCAATAGATGAAAACTATATTATATTATATCACTCCTAATACATTGGTTTTTATAAAACCTTCCATTTAAAACAAGTGAAACTGGCCAGATACAATTTTTTTCATAATTATAAATTTAGTTAAATCTATTTAATTTTCTTTATGATATTTTTTCTATTTTTTAAGAAACATGATATTTGTCTAGAAAATTTTGTCACTGATGTAGAATGAAACATCCTCATATTCTATGAATGGCCATCCAACACATTGAAAAAATTGAAATATAACTAGAAAATCATCTAAATCATTATTAAATGCTAGGTAAAATTTCAACTTCATCAGAAATTCAACCATTATCTAATAAATATTTTACATCCAATAACTAGATTTTTTTATAATAATAAAAATATATTAAAAAATATGCTAAAAATAATATTAAGTAAAAAATATTTCATCAATAAAAATATTATTTAATTTTATCTTCTTTTCATAATAAAAAATATACATTATACCATGGGTTAAAAAAAGTATTATTTTAATATATGATTATCATTATTATTATTTATATTGTAATATTTGGTATCTCTAATAGAACTTATTTTTTATATTGATAACATTAAAATGAATTTTTACTAAAAAATATATTACTATTATTAGAACAACTAATCTACTTTTTATATAATTTTTCAGTAATTTGTTTTGTGTTTAATAAGATATTCATCATTTCCTTCCTCATTGTCTCACATTTTTCATGTAATTTATTCAATATGATAATATGTTTTTTCCTCCATATATTTATTTTCATTCCCATTCTACCATATATTAATTAAACATTATCTAATTTTAATTTACAATTATATTTTATATTAATAGATATAATATTTTTTTATAAGTCATATTAAATATTTTATAGTAGATATCCATAAATAAAAATCTATGAAAAAATTATAAACATTACTAGAATATAATAATTATTTAGAAAATATAATAAGGAATATATATCATATTATCCCTCAACACATTTAAATAAAGGATGCCAACTAGTCATCAAGAAAATATCATCTACTAGTAGATTAGTGAATATTATATGGAAACAATCAAATGACTATCCATAAAAAAGGACTACACATAGTTATAAAAGAATAAAAAAGAATAATCCAATGTAAAAAATACAATATCTTCTTAAAATGAATATAATACCCAATTTAGTTTAAAATTGGAGAAAATTTCTAGGAATAATAAAATGTTTTCTTGAATAGAATGGATGTTCTATGTTATATTTTAAAAGACCATGTGACATTAATTAAATCAATGAGTATGATAAAGAATATTTTAATGGATGAATGAAGATATATGACTATGAGGTGTGGAATTAATATTCATAGAAAAATGTATAAGGTTCAGTTGTAAACCATAGACATAATAAAACACTTTGGATAATATGGTTTCAACCAACAAACAAGGAATATGAGGGATCATGTAATTAGGGCATACAAGTGGTTCTTGGGAAAATATAATACTAGGATAATCCTTAAAAAAATATAATTATTATTCGGACCATCATCACACAAGAATAAAGACCCATGGGCATATCTCCCATATAGAGATGTGATAATATTCATATGAATATATAACCAAATAACATGAAAATTTATACAGTGTATTAACAAGATAATTTAATATCACTAGTAAAAAAAATTTAACTGTGGTTAGTGATTCCTATGGCTATATCACATAATACTGATTATTTATAACCATGTTTGAAGATACTTATGGATATTAAAACACATACTACCACAAATGTCAAATTCCCCTGGTTATATGTCCAAATTATTCTGCGAAAATGACATACCATTGAAATACATCAATGGATATAGGACTATCTTAAATTAAAATACAATTAAGGGAATATTTAGAGTTAATATTATCTTCATTCATAAAACAACTAAAAAATATATAATGAAATATACGATCTAAGTATAATTGTTTTATTTTTTAAAATTGGAATTAATGGAGGATGTATATATTTCAAAAAAATAGAATATTTATATCATTTCCAATTATTCTGTTGAGAATATAGGTTTGAATAGGCTTGTGAGGGTATATTTTTATATAGATAATTTAATTTATGATAAATTTTATATTGTGAATTTAAAATTCAAGTTTAATTTCATTGATATATCATAAAATAGTTTATTTTATATATATAAGTTGAAAAATAAAATTTCACATTTGGTTACTATATTATAGAGAATATAAAATTTAATCAAATAAAGGGTTTAAAATATATTTGTAAATAAATTTTTTTGGAGGTTCATTTTCTTAAAACAATTATAAAATTTATTATGGTTTTGATGGAATGGTTCTGATAATGATAAAAATATAAAATATTATATATTGAAAACATAATTTATTGGTACCATAACATTATTGAAATTATATTAAGAATTTTTCATACATTCCTATTACATTAACAATAATAAATATAATTCAAATATATAATAATCCTTCAATTCATATTTCTTAATTGATTTTATATAAAAATAGTTTTTTATTTACAGTAATTATATTATTGACGCATAGAGACATGGTAGAGAATACCTAAATATGTAATAATCATTTAAAATCCATAAAATTACTATAAATATACATCCAATCTTTTGGAAAACCATATGAAATTTTAGTAGATGAGTTCTCATGGGTTATTTTTATAGAATTCAAAAATGTGGTTAAAAATATAAAATGCATTATATTATTAAAATTAAAATATCCCTCTTATCAGTCATTCATGTTCTCATCATATTGAATTTGAAGTGAAATAATGATCATCTTATCAATGATTTATATTGATTTTTCACTAATTAATGTTCATCCTGGAGTATTGTTGGTTGTGATGAATGGTTATGGGTAATATGTGTTTCGATTTGTAATGATATATAATTTATGATAATAATAAAAATTTATCGGTGTAGTGGAAATGTGATAAAAACCTAGTAATCCTTCATTTGACACTGTCATTTAAATCAATGTGGGGTATTATTAGTGATGTTACAATTATAGTAGACTAATTCTTAAAAAATGGGAAATTGGGATATAAAATTAGGACTATGAGATTTTGCACCTTTAATAAATTAATGGATCTCAATACATAGATAATTAAGTAAAAATATTGGTTATCAATGGATATGTCCACCTAGAAATCCAATGTATATGTTCAATATAGAATCCATTCCATAGATAATATCATGTCCTTTTTAATAATGTAACTTAAATGCGATTAATTATAATTTAAACAGTCATCAGGTGGAGAGAACCAGACGTATGATTGATTGGGGTAATTTAAATTCATTTCATTGATGTATTTAGAAATATATATGGTACCCCAATACATTAACAACTTTATATGGGTATCTAAGATGTCAAGTGGTATATTATGATTGAGATTTTCATTATTTTTATTTCCGAATGTATGAGTAGAAAATTATAAAAAACATGATAATTGTAACATCCTAGGTAAATAAAGAATAAGAAGTATTTTATATTTATTAATATTTTTGAATTAAATATTAATTTTAATTTGAAGGGGTTGCTATGTTTCATAGCCGACCTCATACACAACAACATGTTTCTTTGGAGTCTTACGTTGACACTAATAATATAATATTGTTATTTTAAATTGCAGTTAACTCCTAACCATTGTATTGGTGGGAATTAATGAAACTAACTTCAATATTATTATACATGTTTGTTAAATGTATTTACATTTATATAAAAAAAATTAGAGGCTTGAAATTTGAATGAATCTAATTTTAAGCATAATTTACATTACAAGGCCAATTTATCACATGTTAATGGAGAACCCTCTTTAAATATATTTTGGCCACATTAATAAATTATAATTGACCATAAAAATTCATTCCTTAAAATGGGGACATCAAATTATACTTTGGGTAATTTTTTGGTATTTTTCTGATAAAGTTAATTTTTTAATGAATAATGAAAAATATTGTATTAAAATTCAAAAGTTCCTTTTAATATAATTTATTTATTTTGTTATACTATATTTTTAATTGGTTTTGAAGTTAAATTAAAATATTTTTTTACCATTTAATCCAATGTTTGTCATTAGAATTAATTTCACTTTGAAATTAGACATAAACAATTATCAATCTTTCGATAGTTATTGTTTCTTAAAAACACGTTGTTTGTTTTAACAACAAGAATTAATTTTTAAATTATTTAATGCCACTTCTATGTTTTGTATTTGGAAAAATATAAATCATTACATAATTTGGAATATCAAATAATGTTTAGGCTGAATTTTTGGTATTTTTTTGAAAAACATCAATTTTTGATGAATAGTGAAACCACTTAGTGGTAGCTAAAAAACTGACTGTTTCTTTTAAATGAAATATTACCACTTCTGTGAATTGAATTTCAAAAATCCAACATATGTGGTTGTTATGAAGAAGTAAAATTTGGTTCATTGAGATGAAAATAATTTTTGGTGAATAGTGTCTTTTGACTTGTATTTACCGCGGTTAAAGGTAAATAGGGTAATTCAAGGTTAAAAGAATATTATAATAATTCAAAATTATCTTAAAACTTGTCAAAAAATTATTGGTTGAGTCATGGGAGACCATGGTCATCTTTGGGTTTATTTGTAGACCCCTTTGATCAAATTGAAAGTTATAATGACAATTTAGATCAATTAATTTAATGTAAAGACATAATTGACATTAACAAAAATCGTTTAGTAATTAATTTTTATATGGTGTTATATAAGTCCTATTTTTCACTATAAATTTTTTTCGGAAATATAAAAGGACTTTATACATGGTAGTATTCTTTTATAATTTTTAGACATCGAATATATTAAATTATTTATGACACAATAATGATGCAGTATTTACCTCATTAATAAATGAATAAAATAAATAAGATTATAATGATTAAAATATTATCCAAAACATGTCCAATTCTGATTGGATGATTTTATTTCGATTATTAGTCATCTTATCATTGGCCTTAATTATTTTTGGTCCATTAGAAACCGAATATCAATATATAATAAAATAATGTTTTCACACTTTCCCAAAGATCCCCTCCTCTCTCTTATAACAGGAGACAATTTCTATCCAATTCCTCACACCTCTAAATCCATTTTTATTGTCCAAACTCTTCCCAATTAAGCTCCCTACATCCCTATCCTCCTCCTAGAAGCCATAAATTAGGCATTAGGCATTTCATTAAGTCATTGGGTTCAAACCAAAGAGAGTTACCCAAATTAAAGGTAATTGTTTCTCTTAAATAGTTTTCTTTTACTTTACTTCTCCAACCCTTAAACTCATTTTATTTCTTTTATTTTGTAACAAAACAAGTATCCTAAATATTCTAGGATGTTTTTTTGAGAAGGATTCGAACTACAATTACACACACCTCCATCTAATGGATGAAGATCATAATGTTTCTGTGGATGGAAAACTAACGTCTCATGAAACGATAATTGTTCAATTACATCTTACCACCTCTCATGGTGTCCATTATGATGGAAGTGTATTTATATATGATATATGTTATTATTATGATTTCTTTATTCTTCTGTACTTCCCAATTATATCAAACCGTTATGGTTTCCATAGTGGGTAAATAAGATAATCTCATTTGAGGAAGTGCGGACTACAGCCCCCTCAAAGTGATGTGACTCGTTAATGACTTATGTGGAATGTATAAAGGATAGAGTTAATGATATTATATCTGATAATATACTGGAATTATAATATGCCTATTTATAATTGTGTTTTAATTCCATTAAAATAATAAATATAAATGAAAGTAGCGTTCATGCGTACGTACGGCTTACCGTCTCCATGAACGGTGCATTTCATTTCTTACCTCCAAATGTTATGTACTATTTTAAATACATGTATATAATGGATATATATGATATATATGATATCTAAATCTTTATTATAATTCTGGAGATAATAAATACTAGACTGAATTTACAACATGTAATTATAAGAAGTCCATTTTTGACTCATGTACCAAATATCGACAAAACGAACATAATTTTCTTAAATGTTTGCATAATGGTTATAACATGGTAATAAGTAATATAAAAGGAATAAAAAGCTTTAAAATGTTCTTAAGCAAGTAGAAATAAAATTTAGTTTATTATTCAGGATATTAAAAAACGATCGAGTCAAGTCGGACACGAGGTAAGGGACTTCGTCTCAATCTCCTTTCATTGGGGCATATTGTATTTTAATACATGATTTTAATTTATACGTTTTATAAAAACCTTTGACTTTAAATTTCATTCAAAGGGAATATTTTTATATGACGCATTTTACTAAATGAAAAAATGGACGTTTTTTTAACGTAGGTGGTGACAATGATAATTCTTCCATCTAGAGTATTATTTGATCTTTGGCATCCTTAACAAGCTGAAATGTTTTTAAAAGGAAAAATAAATACCATACAATATTTTTATGTATTTTGGTATTTAAAATGATTTTGAGAATGGATTTATTATTTCAGTATCTTGAAATGATATTTTTCTTTTGTAATGTGGAAATTTTATCTTCCTTTATGCTTATGTTATGTGTTATAATCATGTTATCATTCTTGGGAATTAATTACCTATATGGGTGGTTATGTGATAAACCTATGTCAGGTGAGCCCGAGATAGCTATTCAATGCATTGGGTAACGTGATGAAGGTAAACGTGGATGTTTCTCCTAAGATATTTATGGAATATACTATGATGTGTATTCCATTGTAAATTCCTATGTAGCTGTGGTAGCCATAATGTATGTATGGTATGGATGCCACAAGTTACCTTTATGATTTATGATTTCTATGTGTCTTTCATAAATCATATGATTTCATTAGGTAAGCAAAAGAGTTAATGTTTTGTATGTATTTGTGAAAAAAAATGTTTTCTTTAATTGTTTTATAACCCTTACTGAGCCTTTTATGATCATCCCAAGTTTTGAAATGTTTTCATAGGACTTAAGGATGAATATGTTCAATAATGGGATCAAGGAAAATTTGTTCTCTCTAAAACATTGAACTAGAAATGAAATTTTTTTAAGATATTTTATTTTATGAAAAAATAGAATCTGTGTAGAAATGTCTACCTTGTAATCCTTTGAGATGTAATAGTTCTGTCCTTATTCCTTAAAAATCGAAACCTGAAAAGACCCTCAATGAAAATTATTCATTTTATTCAATATTATTTAATGTTTATGGCCGGGTCCTTATAATAAATTTTATACATTGAAACCATTATTTTAAGTATTTTTGTATATATAATTAATGGTGGTGGTGTATGTTTTTGATAATTGAATTTTATAATAATTATAAAAGATCATATTAGTCTTCTCATATGATGAGTAAGATTTCTATGTCCTTAATTGATATAGACTAATGATGTATATAACCATAACTAGATAAAACATGTGATGTTATTTACTATTAGCTGGGTGTATATAACTTTATTATCTCTATAGGTGAAGGATATGTGTGTATACAATATAATAATTTTTCTCTGTTTTTATAAGTTAAATCATATGATTAGACATATGTGATCAAAAAACCTTATCTATCATGGTAAGTAAATATCATAGAAAAAAGGTATAATATATATATTCAATATTTTAAATGATACAACTCATTGTAATGGGTATAATGATATATATGTTTTATTAAGATCAATAAAAAAATTTCCGAGATTAATTAACATTAATGTATTACTGTTAATAACTCTTCTTATACATATTCAATTGTACAAAGGACTGTGTGGTGATAATTTTAGGATTATTTAGTAGGGTTTGTGTTTTTAGAAACATATAGGCATTAATTAAATTCACTATAAATATTAAATTAATGTTGTTTCATATAGATAATTATAATGTATTTCATATGATGTGATACACAATAAATTTGACAACTACTATCTAAAATATTTTTTAGAAGAATCCACAATAATTTAAATATATAGTATATAATGATTTTATATATGATATATTATAAGAATAAATGTATCAATGATTACATGGAATTAGAAAAAGTGGGATATTGTTAATCATATTACTGTAATCTACTGAAAATTTTATGATGTGTTTTTCCATAATTTTTTAATGATATGTTTTATTATGGTATGATATTGGAAGACAATTTGAATAATATGATTTATTCTGGTAAAATCAGGAGGAATATTATGTGAACATAAATTTACTACCCTCATATATAAAATTGTGTTATATATATAGATTATATTATCATGATAAATTTTTAGGATTTTCATGTATGTTATGTTTTTTATTTTCAATAAAATGTTTTGTTGAAACGTTATCGAATATTATAGTAATGAATAAATGTTTCATGTTTTAAAGACCCATAATCTTGTTCTCTAGAGCTTATTCAATATATTGTAACATATGTACTATCAACAAGTGTTCACATCCCAAAAGATCAAATTGTTTAGTAGATATTGGAAACCAAGTAAAATAATTATTTTTAAATTAAAAATTGAATGGTAAAAATGAATATATATAATCATTGAAACACCATTGACTCTTATATTATCCCTACAAGTTATTTATAATATATATCATCACATCTGTAATGAAATTAATATATTATAAAGGGGTGAGATCAGATTCTCAATAAGGGTACAAAATACAGTATAATGAATCAAAAATTGATAAAAAATTTAATTCAATGTGAATAACTAAAACACATTCTATTAAAACATAATCTAGATCACAATACAGCTAGAATAAAATCTATTCATATAATGGATTATAAATAATCACATTAGAAAGAAAATTAAACATGGATATTTTCATCATTGAAAATTTCAAGGAAATAAAAATAATAATATTAAAATTATGCAATTCAAAATATCCGACTTCATAAACATTAATATAAGGATTTCACCAAGACATCATACATTAATCGGAAAATGGCTAATCTAGTTTCTCAGATGAAACCAACTGATGCATCGTGCGACTCTAGTTGGTCCTACCCATCACATAATATGTCTAATGCCTTCTTCATATGAATGGGGTGAATCATAATCAACAAAAAAATTATATTGATACTGTTATATGGAATTTAATTAATTTCTCCAATCAGTAAACATAATCCAAAACAATGTAGAGTAAAATCATGAATGGTGTCAAAATAGTATATACCCAGTCAAAATAAACATATTCCATTCAATAAAATATGTTATATTGTAACATAAGAGATGAATCTCAGTTAATCATAATACCCAATAGATGGGGATTAAATGGATGAAAATACAATATAAACCAGTTGAGAAGTTATTGATAAAAATAACATTTTACATTGACAATAAGAGTTCTTTTGAGAAAATTATTTTTACATGTCATAAAATTTCATTGTAAACATGTATATAATGATAAATAATGTATAATGAATAATGTTAGATTTTAGTCATAAATTAATTCCAATATAAGTGAAAAATTGTAAAAAATTAGTTTTTATGATACTTTTGAAATTGCCTACATGCGAGTGGTTTAAGGAGAAATTGAAATGAGTCATTAAAGAGGAAAAAGGAATAATTGTTTTCTTAATACCATAAATTAAAAATAATAGATTTTCATGATTAAAATAGTTATTTTATAAAAATATTGGTGGATATTTTTAGATTATGGGGTGTATATGAAAATTTGTAAGAAATTTTGAGTATGACTATAATTAGGTTTTATAATCGGGATGAATAGAAGAGGGATCCTTATAAAACATGTAATTCTCTATTAATTACAGTTGAACTTATGATGACACATAATTTTTAGAAATATAAATACAATTCTGGATAATTATATTAAAAAAACAATTAATTTGGGGAAAAGAGGGATAAGGCGTAAATACAATTGTATGCCCCACAAAAGATATAATCATCAAATGAGACACTAAATTTCATCAAGATAATTATATTCATGATATTATATCTAAAATGTTTGTATAAATACAAAAACCATTATAAATTAACGGTGAATAAGGGAAATAACACATAATTAATAGTGGGATGAGAAACCCTTACCTTATCACAGAAAGTGTTCAACACCTACACTTAATGTATTGAATAATTATATTAGATACATTAATATTTTAATTAAGATCATTTTATACATGTATCTAATTTATTATAATATTATTATTTTATTATATGTATATTTTATGAGTTATAATATTAAATTTCATCGCTTGAGAGTGTTCATTTCCTTTTATTTCATGATTAGTTCACTTGTATAGATGTATTAAAGATCATGAAAAATAGAAATAGTAACATGGAATTAGAATTATATGTAATTATTGATATTATAGGATACTAAATGGTCTTATATTTCATTTTTTGTTAATATGATGAAGGATAATTATATAAAATGTTGATGATATCCATTTAGATTATTTGGTTTTTTTACCATAACGAACTTGTTTTCTTTTATGAATTAATAATATTAATATATATTAAATGAAGAAATTTAATTATTCATTATTATATATTTTTTAATAAATCATTTCAAAATTAATGGTTTTATGACCTTCCAATAAATCTGAATTGAAAAATGAAATTTCCCCATCCATGTAGTTGGTAAATCAGTCCTTCAATGATGATGACTTCATTTTGAGAATAAAAGGCTAGGATAAGAGAATTGATTGTTGATAATCCATTACCATAATAAATATATATTATGAAATAATACCATATTTATCATTCCTATTAGGAATAGGTATGGATGTGTAGGATATGAAAATTAATGAAACTGAAAATAATTTAAATTAAAACGAAAGAGGGTACTACCTCTTGAATTTATTCTCCTTGAAAACCTCATTATGGATCATGGGAGTGGTATTTTGGCGAGACCATAAATACCTGTACCTAGGGAAGTGGTTTAAGTAGTAATTATTCATAATATAAGCAGTCTAAAAGGATATTGAGGTGTGATGACCAAGGGTGGTAATTATATTGGAAGAGATCAGTGTTGTAAGAATAATTAATTAATTTGTTTATTATTTAGGTTCAAGACTATGGATTGAGTTGAATATAATGAATAAATAAACTAACTAGTGTATTTTAGTTCTAAAAAATTAGATCTTACCTCATATATACATCATCCATTACTCAATAATTCATCTATTTACGTATCATGTAAATACCATAAATTATCATATTTCACTATTCATATAAACAACAACTATTTTAGAAAAATCCCAAAACATCATCATACTTATTTTTAAACAATATTGATTTATAAATGGACTACACTATATTAAAATAATTTTCTTAATATGATACATTTAATTTTTAATTAAAATCATAATTTTCTTGAAATATATAGACTTTAATATTATAAATACTTTTCTAACACATTAATAATTAATTAAGGTCACATAAAATTATATTATTAGAATATGAAAATAATTTTAATTTATAAATCTATTATATAAAAATAAATTGTCCTCAAAGATATTATTTTAATTATTCAATTGAACGAAATAATATATATATTTTTAAAAATACCTATACATAATTATTCATTTTAGAACATTTATCTACTATTAAAGGATATAAATATATTATATTTTAATTTATAAGATATTAAAATTTCCCGTATAAATTTTTTTATTAGGTTACCATAAAAGAATAATTATACTAATAATTCAACGAAAATGAGAGTTTTATAAAAATTTGCATTTTCACTATTTATTAAAAAATATATATTATCAAAATAATAGAAACAATAACCCCAAGATAATATAGATAAAATTATTATAAAAAATTGTTATTTATATCAATATAATTGGTATAATTTTAAAACATTATTTTTAAAATAATTTCATCATTAAAAGAAGGTAATACATTCCTTATAAATAAATATTGTTTTTTATGTGTAGTATTGGATTTATTATTGTATTAGTATTATAAAAAAATATTTTTTTAGTTCAAAAAATTAATTTAATTAGTCATAAATAAATTTAGTTATGATAATTAACAAACTGTGATTAATTACAATTTTTAATAAAAATTTCTATTGTGATTATAAAAATAGTTTTTTTAGAATGATATATTTTAGGTTTAAGTGTTGTTCATTATCATTTACAGTTAACTGGTATCCATAGAATAAAATTTTATAAATAAATTTATACTCTTTTTTCATAATCTAGATTATCTAATTCATTAGATCCATTGCATTGCCTAGGTGATAGCCATCAGAGTATTTATATTTAATCATATGTTTATTATCAGTGTTTTGTGTAATGTGCCTTACTGAAGAAGGTAAATTTTAAAAGTGACATACCAAAAATTATTGGTTTTTACATTCTTCTTTCTATTAATAAATTTTATCATAATTTTAAAAAAAAATTAGTTTTAGAACTTTTTTATGAAAACCCACATCATGAAAATGGTTTATTAATATTCCTCGTAAAATGTTGTAAAATAAATTCCATGTTCAAAAAATTTAATTAAAACATAGGAGTTAATTAATTTTAATATGTTCATTTAATTGAAATGAAACTATAGTTTTCTGAAGAATAGTGAAAAATAAGATGGTAATTAAATGTCTACCATGAAAAAATTGTACATTTCTGATCAGATAAAAGGCACTTGATTTCATAGAAAGATAAGTTAGTGGATAAACATTCTATATAAATTCGTATCAATATATTAGGGGGTTTATTTTAATATATAGACAATAACATGATAATATAGACATAATTTAATCACTTTCACATCAAAATATCATCATTTGTTCTTTGATCTATCTATATTTCATTTCTCATACCAACTGATGTATATTCATAATGCATTTTGATTCTTGAATCACTTTTATAAAATGATCCATAATACAATCATTCATAATCTAATTTTTTACTATAAAAATTAGAATATTATATCCCATATGATATTATTCATTAATCTTAATCAATAAAATCCTTAATCCATTCTATAAGTAGTTAACCATCTAACACATTCACAATATGTCTGTCCAATTCAAATGACTAAAAAGAAAGGATATATAAAATCATTTTTTCCTCAAAAAAACCTTATGAATCTATTATTATTACATACCAATAATTTCTATATGATTATCCCCATTAAACCATAATAAAATGCCACATGCTTCCAATAATAAATGTTCAGGTTGTCTGTAAATCCATTGATAAGAAAACTCCAGCACATTTGAACCATCATGTCAATACCCACATTCATTGTTAGTATAAGGCCCCAGCCTTAAACCTTACTTAATCTTGAGTTATTATAAGATTACACATTGAGGATCTTTTTAGGTTTAGAGTTTTAGAGAATTAGATCATGAAACTTGCATTACATTCCACATTTAAACAAAGTGGTTACATAAAAGAAAATATTCATTCTTCCCATCAACGAAAACATATTTAAAATAAAACACGGATTCTTTCTTGAAACTCCTTTGACACTATCATCATATCATGTACCTTTCCCTTGACCTGGGAAAAACATTTCAAAAACTTGGGATGAGCATAAAAAGCTCAGTATGAGTTATAAAAATATGGAAAGGAAACATGGGTACATATATACATAAGAATGAAATCATACTTTACCCATAAAACATAAGCACTTTAACATACCTCATCAAATCATGAATAAATCATAGAAATCATAAGACATAAAGTTAACTTTAGGCATTCACAACATTCTTACGTAGGGAGTAACCCTCATGGTTACGTTTGGAATACCCATCACAGCATATTCCCTAAATCTCTTCGGAGAAACCTTAAAGTTTCACTCCTTCGCATTACCCAATGCATTGGAGAGCAATATCGGGCTCACCCGCCCTTAGTTTATCAAGGAACCACCCGTCTTCATAATAATGCCCAAGAACCTCAACATAATCCTATCATATAAAACATGCATAAATGAAACATAACATTTCCACCTTTCAATCACAAGATATCAATACAACACATTGATATAAAAACATTATGAAAACCATTTTCAATACCAAAATAAAATAAAATTAAAACATGGTATTTTTTTTTATTTTAAAAAAAGGTATGGCTTGTAGAGGAAGACGAAACTCAAATAACAGTCATGGCGGCAGAGAAGTCGTTGTCGCCGCATACGTACGACAAAAACATTCCCTTTTGTCGTTTAGTAAAACGCTTCGTATTAAAAAGATTCCTTTTGGATAAACGTAAAAGTAAAAGAGGTTTATACTCCATATAAAATAAGGTTGTGTATAAAACAAAATATTCCTCAATGAAAAGAGATTGAGACGAAGTCCCATACCTCGGGTCCGACTTGACTCGATCGTTCTTTTCTGTCCTTAAAATCGGGTAACTCCCATTGGTTTGAGATCAAAGGCTTCCTTGGGAAGGTTTCTGCCCAAAGTGAGGCTTTAAAGAGTAAGAGAGGGAAGTGGAGATACAAAATGGGTAGGGGTTGGCTGAGCCAAAGGCTTTGGGAGTGTGGGTAAGGAGGTATATGTGGCGGCCTTTTATAAGAGGAGAGGAGGGAACTCTTGGAAAGTAAAGATAAGTTACTTTATTTTAAAATGAGTTTCGGATTCAAAATGTCCCACATTGATATAATTCTAGGATAAGGTGATAAGGGTTCGAAATACACTCATCCAATTGGTTTTGTCCATGTGTAGGTTTTAGATTTTACATTAACTTTCCATTTTATTTAAATTGTTAAATAATGAGGTCATCGCTACATCATCATGATGTCATAAATAATTTAAGTTATTTAATGTCTAAAAATTATAAAAAATAATATTATGTATGAATGCCTTTTATATTTCTAATGAATATTTATAGTCAAAAATCTGACTTGTATAACCCCATATAAATTTTTTTTTATTAACATAACTCATGTTTGTGTCATTTTTACTTTAACATTAAATAAAAAGTTATTTATGTCATTTCCCAACAAAAGTGGCTCCATGGGGTCCCCAAGTTGACCCATGGATTTTCTTGGTCGGCCATGACACATCTAATTAGGGTAGGACATGTGTCAATCTCATCTCATACTATTAAAACATTATTTTGACCTTAAACCACACTAATTACCACTAATCGCGATTAAAAACTTAATAAGTTACTATTCACCAAAAAATTATTACAATCTCATTGAACCACATTTTACATATTAATGACAACCATGTATGTAGGTTTTCGAAATTCAAAACACAATGATGGCAAAATTTCATTTAAATGGAAAAATCAGTTTTTATAAGTACCACTTAGTGGTTTCACTATTCATCAAAAATTGAAGTTTTTCAGAAAATTACCAAAAATTCACCCTAAGCTATATTTGATACTCCGAATTAAAAAATGAAGTCTATTTTACAAAATTCAAAACATATAAGTTACATTAATTAATTTAATAATTAATTCCCGCTGTCATGACAAATAGCGTGTTTTTATGAAACAATAAGTATCAAAAGATTGACACCGGTTTAAGTCCAATTTCAAAGTGAAATTGATTCCAATGACCACCATTGGATTAAATGGTAAAATTATGTTCAGATTACACTTTAAGACGAATTAAAAATATAATCTATCCATATAACTAAATTAAATGATAAAGCAGTTTTGATGTAAAATGCAGTATTTTTCACTATTCCTTTAAAAAATGAACATTGTCAGAAAAATACCAAAAATTTATCCAATGTAAAATTCAATGTCCCAATCAAAATGAATATGTTTATTTTGACAAAAATAGATTATAAAATTGTCAAAAGATTTATTTAAAAAAGGGTTGCCATCAAAAGGCAGTAAAACAATCTTTTAAGAATATTAGTGTATTCCATGCTTAAGATTGGATTTATTTTCATTTTAAGCCTCTAAAACACTATATAATTAATTAATAGACATAGATAAAAATATCTATTATTCATTACTTACTTGGGATGTTACATCCTTCCCCCCTTTAGAAAATTTCATCCCCAAAATTTATTTACTTATCAAATGAATGGGGGTACTAATCCCTCATTGCATTTTCAGATTCCCATGTTGCCTCTTCAATCATGTGGTTTCCCCACTAAACCTTTACCTGCTTAATCACCTTATTCCATAACACTTGCTCCATGTGGTCAAGAATATGGACCGGTTGTTCCCCATAAGATAGGTTCTCTTCCAGATGAACTGCCTCTAGACTCAAAACATGAGATGGATCTGGCATATACTTTCTCAACATCGAAACATGAAAAACATTGTGTACCTGAGATAAACTCGGAGGTAAATCCACTCGTTATTTAACTGATCCAACTCTCTCCATAATTTCATATGGTCCAAAAAACCTTGGACTCAGCTTTCCTATCTTACCAAATCGCATCACACTTTTCCATGGTGAGACTTTGAGAAAAACATGATCACCTACCTCAAAAGTTAGATTCTTCCTCCTACTGTCTGCATAACTCTTCTGCCTACTCTGAGCTGTTCTCATGTGTTTCTGAATCAACTGAACTTTTTCTGCCATCTCTTCTACCAATTCTGGTCCCATCAACTTCCTTTCACCCACTTCATCCCAGAAAGCTGGAGTTCGACACCGCTTCCCATATAATGCCTGAAATGGTGCCATCTGTATATTGGAATGAAAACTGTTATTATATGAAAATTCAACCAAAGAAAGATGTTGGTCCCAACATCCCTGATAATCCATAGAGTAAGAACGTAGCATATCCTCAAATGTCTGAATTGTTCGTTCTGACTGCCCATCTGATTGAGGATGAGAAGCTATACTAAAATTTAATTCAGTTCCCAACGACTACTGAAGGCCTTTCTAAAAGTTAGAAGTGAACCTGGGATCACGATCAGATACAATGGAGAGAGGAACTACATGTAACCTGACTATCTCTTTAAGATACAAAGGGGAAAGTTGATCTAGGGAAAACGTATCTCGTATAGCAAGGAAATGAGCAGATTTGGTCAAGCGATCAACAATAACCCAGATTGCATTATTACCTCGAGATGTCTTCGGTAATCCCACAACAAAGTCCATGGATATATTCTACCATTTCCACTTTGACACTAGTAAAAGATGAATCATCCCTTTCGATAACTGCCGCTCTGCTTTATCCTGCTGACAAGTCAAACACCTCACAGTAAAATTAGCAATATCTGTTTTCATTCCATCCCACCAATAATACTCTCACGGATCTCTATACATCATAGTACTGCCAGGATGAGCTGAAAATGGAGAACTATGAGCATCACATAACAACTCTCTCTTCAACTGTGAATCACAAGGCACACACAATCTCTTCCCAATTCTCAAAAAGTAATCATTATCAATGTTGAATTCAAGAAACATACCTTTCTGAACCAGCTCTACCTTTTTCTGCAACTCACTGTCTTGCTTTTGTGCATGCTTGATTCTATCTGATAGAGATGATCTCACTGATACCTGAAACAAAACATAAGAACTTCCTGCACCCACAACTTCTATGCCAATGTTCATCAAATCCTTAACCAAAGGATCATGTTCCAAACGCAACATTGCTAATGAAGCATTACTTTTTCGACTCAAAGCATCATCCACTTTATTTGCTTTTCCCGGATGGTAATGAATTGTACAATCATAATCCTTGATTAATTTTAGCCATCTTCTTTGTCTCATGTTCAATTCTTTCTGAGTGAATATATACTTTAAACATTTGTGATCATTATATATTTCATACTTTTCTCCATACAAATGATGCCTCCAAATTTTTAAATCAAAAAACAACAGTAGCTAATTCCAAACCATGTGTAGGGTAATTTACCTCATAAGTTTTCAACTGTCGTGAAGCATAAGCAATTACCTGATCATTCTGCATTAGGACGCAACCAAGTCCTTTCAATGAAGCATCACTGTATATAACAAACTCACCATTCCTGGAAGATAGTTCCAAAACCGGAGCATTCGCCAATCATCTTTTCAATTCCTAAAAACAATCATCACATTATTTTGTCCAGATAAACTTAACACCCATTCGAGTTAGCTTAGTCATTGGACTAGATAACTGTGAAAAATTTATAACAAACCTTCGATAAGAGCCTACCAAACCAAGGAAGCTACAAATCTCAGTTACATTTGTGGGTCTTGGCCAGTCTTCTACAACTTTTGTTTTTGCATGATCAACAGTTATCCCATCTTTAGAAACAATGTGACAAAGGAAAGAAATTTGTTGCAACCAAAACTCACACTTTCTGAATTTCCCATACAATTTCTTTACTTTTAAGGTTTGCAAGATAACCCTTAAATGTATTTCATGCTCTTCTTTACTTTTAGAAAACACAAAAATATCATCAATAAAAACCACCACAAACTTCTCCAAGAACAAATGGAAAATTCTATTCATTAAGTCCATGAATACAGCAGGTGCATTGGATAGCCCAAAAGGCATTACTACAAATTCATAATGGCCATATCTTGTACGGAACGTGGTCTTCGGAACGTCTGCTTCCTTTACCTTCAGCTGATGGTACCCCGATCTCAAGTCAATCTTTGAAAAATACTGAGCTCCCTGAAGCTGATCAAACAAATCATCGATATGAGGCAAAGGATATTTGTTCTTAATAGTGATATTATTCAAGGCTCTATAATCAATGCATAGTCTCATAGAACCATCTTTCTTTTTAACAAATAAAACTGTATCACCCCATGGTGATGTGCTAGGTCGAATGAAACCTTTCTCTAATAAATCATTCAATTGATCCTTCAACTCTAAAAGTTCAATTTGAGACATTGGATAAGGGGGTTTTGAAATTGGCTTAGCATCAGGAACTAAGTCAATAGTAAACTCAACTTCCCGATCTGGTATTATTCCAGGGAACTCATCCAAAAAAAACATCAGGATACTCATTTACCACTGGCACATCATTAAACTAAGCAGTTCCTTTATTTTCAATGATTTGTGCAAGGTAACATTCGTTTCCATCTTTTACAAGTTTCTTGGCCTCTTGATAAGTTATCAGCAGTAAGGGTTCATTCTTGTACAAAAACTAAAAGCCTTTCTGAAAAGAAACTTCTTTAGCTCTACAGTCAATCTTAGAATGGTAAATAGAGAGCCAATCCATACCTAGGATAACATCAAACTCTACTATAGGTAGAATAATAAGGTTTGCAAGTAGGTTCTTTCCACAAACAAGGATAGGAAGATTCTTATAAATTCATTTTGCCTCAACATTTCCCCTATGTGTTTTTACCAAAAGTTCAGGAGTCATTTCTTGAGATGATATTCCCATTTTACTAGAAAAGTTTTTAGAGATGAATGAATGTGTAGACCCCGAATCAAACAACACAATGGCATAATCTGAAAAAAAAACAATGTACCTGATACAACTTCATTTGATGGCCCGACATTGGCTGAAGTAGTTGCAAAGGATTTCACCACCCCTTTCTGCTTGTAGTCTAACTGCTTCCCATCACTCAAGCTCTTTGTCAGACCCTCATTTGCATAGTGACCCATCTCATTGCACTTAAAACATTTCACTAACTATAAATAAAATTTGGTCTTACCTTCACCTTGATCCTTTCCAATGCAATCACGAACCTTATTTCCCATCTTACCACATCGGTAGCACTTTACAGAATTCAGAAAACATTCCCCAGCATGCCTTTTGCCACATTTATAACAAACTAGAAACTTAGTTTTCTTACCATCAGACTTTTTTGAAGAATTCATTCCTTTCTCCTACCACCTCGGTCTCTTCTTCTGTTGGTTGTTATAAAACACTTGATCATCGGAAAACACTATATCCACCTTCTCAACACATCGAATAAGCTTTTCATAACTTTAAAACTCACGAGACGCTAATGCCCTTCGATATTTTGTCTTTAATCCTGAGTAAAGACGATTGATTTTACTATCAAGGTCTCAGATAAAATTTGGAGCTACCTTGCCAATCGAGTGAACCTTTCTTCATAGGTATCCACTGAGTCTTCCTCTTACCTCAATTCCAAGAAATTGTTTTCCATCCTAAGTCGAACAGCCTAAGGAAAATACTTCTCAAGAAACATACCTTTGAATTCATCCCAATCGAGAGCATAAATCTCATCAGCGTCCCTGATATTTTTAACCGTTAACCACCACTGATCTGCTTCACCCTCCAAATGGTAAATAGCAAGACTAACCTTTTGATTGTCTGAACACCCCATGACATTGAAAATCTTCTCCAGTGCTTTAATACACCGTTCAGCTAGCACAGGGTCAGATGATCCTCTGAATGATGGGGGATGTTGCCTCATGAAATGTTCCACCACTGACATGTTCCTCTGCGATTGATCTGGCTGATATCGTGTATGGATACCACCGCCATTTATCGCTTGAGTCACCTGCGCCATTACTGCAAAAAACTGTTCAGTTCCAATTCCGACCATCTCAGGATGCTGATTTGGAAGGTTATTTCCTTATGTATGCCTTCATATCACTGCTTCCCTGTTTCCTCTACGGAAAACCATTATGAACAAACATGTCTTAAATGAAGCAACATGGTAATCTTCAAATGCTATATCATTTCAAAAAAATATATTTTTGGATAATCATTTCATAGAATTCTAACTCCTAATGTTATCTAAAACGACCTTTGATACCAACTATAAGGCCCCAACCTTCATCCTTACTAAATCTTGAGTTATTACAAGATTACACATTGAGGATCTTCTTAGGTTTAGAGTTTTAGAGAATTAGATCATGAAACATGCATTACATTCAACATTTAAACAAAGTGGTTACATAAAAGACAATATTCATTCTTCCCATCAACGAAAACATATTTAAAATAAAACTCGGATTATTTTTTGACACTCCCTTGACACTATCGTCATATCATGTACCTTTCCCATGACATGTGAAAAATATTTCAAAAACATGGGATGAGAATAAAAAGCTCAGTATGAGTTATAAAAATATGGAAAGGAAACATGGGTACATATATACATAAGAATGAAATCATACTTTACCCATAAAACATAATCACTTTAACATACCTCATAAAATCATGAATAAATCATAGAAATCATATAACATAAAGGTAACTTGAGGCATTCATAACATTCTTACATAGGGAGTAACCCTCTTGGTTACGTTTGGAATACCCATCACAACATATTCCCGAAATCTCTTCGGAGAAACCTTAACGTTTCACTCCTCCGCGTTACCCAATGCATTGGAGATCTATATCGGGCTCACCCGCCCTTAGTTTATCATGGAACCACCCATCTTCATAATAATTCCCAAGAAGCTCAACATAATCGTCTCACATAAATCATGTATAAAGGAAACATAATATTTCCACCTTTCAATGACAAGATATCAATACAACACATTGATATAAAAAAATTATGAAAACCATTATCAATTCCAAAATGAAAGAAAATTAAAACATGGTATTTATTTTTCTTTTAAAAAGAAGTTATGGCTTGTAGAGGAAGCCAAAACTCAAATAACAGTCACGGTGGTGGAGAAGTCGTTGTCACCGCATACGTACGACAAAAACATTCCCTTTTGTCGTTTAGTAAAACGCTTCGTATAAAAAAGATTCCTTTTGGATAAACGTAAAAGTCAAAGAGGTTTATACGCCGTATAAAAGAAGGTTGTGAATAAAAAAAAATATTCCTCAATGAAAGGAGATTGATACGAAGTCCCATACCTCGGGTCTGACTTGACTCGATCGTTCTTTAATGTCCTTAAAATCGGGTAACTCCCTTTGGTTTGAGCTCAAAGGCTTCCTTGGGAAGACTTCTTCCCAATGTGAGGCTTCAAGGAGTAAGAGAGGGAAGTGGAGAGATAAAATGGGCAGGTTTTGGCCGAGCCAAAGGTTTTGGGAGTGTGGGTAAGGAGGTAGAGGTGGGGGCCTTTTATAAGAGGAGAGGAGGGCACTCTTGGAAAGTAAAGATAAGTTACTTTATTTTAAAATGAGTATCGGATTAAAAAGGTCCCACATTGATATAATTCGAGGATAAGGTGATAAGGGTTCTAAATACACTCATCCAATTGGTTTTGTCCATGTGTAGGTTTTATATTTACATTAACTTTCCATTTTATTTAAATCGTTAAATAATGAGGTCATCGCTACATCATCATGATGTAATAAATAATTTAATTTATTTAATGTCTAAAATTTTTTAAAAAAATATTATGATGTAGGAAATCGTTTTATCTTTCTATTGAATATTTATAGTCAAAAATATGACTTTTATAACCCCATATAAACATTGTTTTAGTAACATAACTCATGTTTGTGTCATTTTTTACTTTAGCATTAAATAAAAAGTTATTTATGTCATTTCCCAACCAAAGTGGCTCCATGGGGTCCCCAAGATGACCCATGGATTGTCTTGGTCGGCCATTACACATAAAACGAGGGTAGGATATGTGTCAAGCTCATCTCATCATATTAATACCTTATTTTTACCTTAAACTACACTAATTACCACTAATCGCGATTAAAAACATAATAAGTTATTATTCACCAAAAAATTATTATAATATCATTGAACCACATTTTAATTCTTAATGACAACCATGTATGTCAGACATTTTAAATTCAAAACACAATGATGGCAAAGTATTATTTAAATGAAAAAATCAGTTTTTATAAGTACCACTTAGTGGTTTCACTATTCATAAAAAATTGATGTTTTTTCGAAAATTACCAAAAATTCACCCTAAGCTATATTTGATACTCTGAATTCAAAAATGAATTCTATTTTACAAAATTCAAAACATATAATTCACATTAATTAATTTAATAATCAATTCCCACTGTCATGACAAATAGCGTGTTTTTATGAAACAATAAGTATCAAAAGATTGACACCGGTTTAAGTCCAATTTCAAAGTGAAATTGATTCCATTGACCACCAGTGGATTAAATGGTAAAATTATATTCAGATTACTCTTTAAGGCCAATTAAAAATATAATCTAACCATATAATTAAATTAAATGAAAAATTAGTTTTGATGTAAAATGTAGTATTTTTCACTATTCATTAAAAAAATGAACATTGTCAGAAAAATAACAAAAATTTATCCAATGTAAAATTCAATGTCCCAATCATAATGAATATTTTTATTTTGACAAAAATAGATTATAAAATTTTCAAAAGATTGATTTAAAAAGGGTTTACCATCAAAAGGCAGTAAAACAATCTTTTAAGAATATTAGGGTATTTCATGCTTAAGATTGGATTTATTTTCATTTTAAGCCACTAAAACACTATCTAATTAATTAATAGACATAGATAAAAATATCTATTATTAATTACTTACTTGGGATGTTACAGTTAGCTATAATATTTTGTAACATGTATATTTTATTATCTCAATCATTAAAAAACTATTTAGGTTTATTATTCATAATCCATTTTTTTCAACAAAATCAACTTATAAAAGAATCAGTTATCTAAATTATTAGTTATATTCATCAGAAGCTTTCAATTACATAAAAAATTTGTAATTAAGTTTAATAATTATATATCTCATGAATATTTTAAATATATCATTATTTATAATGTACTAAAATAATATAATTTTTAAATATAAATAAATATATATATTAGATATTATTAATTTTGTGACGAAGAATCATAATCATGACCCTGATCCCATTAAATCTTCTAAACTATATTCCCTTTATGCTTGGGACCATAATTTACATACTGCCCCAACTATTATAGAGGAATTATTGGAAAAATTATTTCATTCCATTGAAATCATTATTATGACTTCCTTTCACAACGCACTTGAAATAAACTCTCATTCCCTTCTCAAAAGTACATGGTTGTTTTCATCCACAATTACCACATCTGTGAAATTACTTCATTCCCTTATTCCATTAATATATATTTTTATCTAAAATAATTTTATTCTCTTTCAATATTTTGAAGTCATAATACATGGGGAATTCATTCTCTATGTTGATAGAATATAATACTATGTCCTCATTTGAAAAGAATTTTTGGGAGAATTGTTTACATAAAACTATTACCATTAGTCCGTACAAAATTTGATCCATCCTAATCATTGGTTCACATGAATTTGTGAGGATCATATTCTATGGTAGTATTTTTATTTCAAAATAAAAAATTAACTAGATTATGTCATATCACTCAAAAACATAATGCATACTCTTAATGATAGTGAAATAATTAACATAAATTGAAAAAGTTAAGAATAGCTAAAATCATAATCATAAACACAGTTACTCTGTCGAAGTCGTTATTTTTATACCCATCATAATTATTAGGATTGAAAATTGGAATTTTCATAAGAATCTCACCTAGGGGTGTAAAACAAGGTGTGTAATGATGCCCATTTCCATGTACTAGTTTATATTGTGTTAGGTCAGATAGAGATTATCAGAGTTGTTAATCCAAGGTACATATGATCCAAACCACATCCACACGTAGTATCTAGAGAGGGATGTATTTCATGGAAGACCCAAATAAGATATACCTTCCCATAATTCTAGGATTTTATTTTATTGTTATAAATAAATATTATCTTTCGGTTATGTACCCTAATATTTTTTTTCTTCAATATAGTTTCCATGGACTCTATTAAACAATTAATGATACCAGTATTAAAAAAATAAACCCCAATAGATTGGAGTTATACATTAAATTCATAAATTTATACTCTGAATAATATTACATATCCAAATGTATCTGATAGTTATTTATCATTGGAAAACCAAATACATACATAATTGTTATATTAAAACGTCAAATGAAAAATAACATATAATCTCCATTTGAAACACCCATAAATCCATGATTATCAATGATTGTCATTAATAATATACATATTATAGTTATGGGGCTTAAAAGAATAATAAATGGTAGATTTTATTGATAATTGAAATATTATGATTCATTTCTAGTCATATAATGAATTGGTTGGAACTTTTTCCAGTAGTCCTCATACTAATAATGGATCATGTTCTATCTCTTTAGATAGACTTTTGACCTCCATGTGAAGCACAATATCCCAATAGTGGTGATTTGGTTTATTTTTTATTAATATACATTAATGTTTTAAATTTTTTCCATTATGATAATGATATGGAAACTGTATGGAAGATGCTTTTGTTATGATAGAGGAACAAGATCAATTTGAAACTCTATTTTTTCCCAAATATATGTGCAAGTTCATATCGGAAGAATGACGAGGGAAAATATTTAGATTTCAGTAGTGGATGATTTTATTTGTAGAAATTCTACCATTTATGAATTATGGTTTGATTTTTCTTCCACAAATAAGAAAATAAACCACATTATGGAATCATATATTGGTTGGATTAAAAGAATCAATCAATAGAATTTTTTTTACTAAAGGGGATGCGGTAAGGGATTGGGGATTTGTGTGGATGATAGTTTGTCTAGACAGAGACAATTGGGTATATCTACTGGTCCATTATTTGATAATTTTGCTTATTGTGGGACATATTAGGGAAACACAATGGTGTGGAAGATTTAGAGTCAATCAATAATGGATCTAATCAATCCCAGGCCTTATGTATATGCTCTTTCGGAGGATAGTGGTTTCACATATTGTTATGGTCTTTATATTTTGGGAATCATTATCCTTTAATTATTTTGAGGTACCCCATTGTTTGGCTATGATGGATTGTAGTGGAAACAACATTCAAGTAGAGTCACAAATGGTAGAAAATGGAGGATATAGTCCTCCGATGGCAGCATCTTATGCAGAAGAAATGTAGCCATGGAATGGATCCAATGAAATATGGGGATCTTTAGATGATCATATATTGATAGTACATGTTTCGGATTCTAATGTGATAAGGTATCATGGAACATTAGATTTAAAAATGAGGAGAAGTATATTGGGAGTTTTGTAAAATCAATTCCATGAATGGAGTGTCCAACTATGAATCATGGAATTTTTTCTAAATGACAAGATAATAAAGGACTAGTTCAAGAGTATGTAGTAGATCGCATTGCGTAGTCCAAGGATAAGGGGACCCCTTGGAATGTGTTCAAATATTAGTCTTATAGTCAATTATATGGTGATATTACAGAATATGATAAAGTTATATGGCTACCCATTTTAATGAAGAGGAAAAGTAGGACATGAAGTTGAAAATAGTGAAATTTCTATTCATTTTACCACTAAAAATGAAAAAAAGATCTTAAAAAAATCAAAATATCAATGTGGTGGATGATGTTACCATGTAAACAACAACAATTTTCTTGGGATGATGATGTGTATCATGGAGATGTATCAATCAAGGATGAATAGACTGTAAAATATCTCGAGATAGGTTTGACCAATGATAAATCTCTAAATATACTTAGAAATTCAAATGATTAAATGTTGGAAGAGTTTAGGGTGATTAATCCCACAATAGTGGAATATGTCTTGATGATGGTTAGGCCAATAAATGTGAATCCAAATGGTGAGTAAAATGCATAGATTTAATTGTATGACCTTATACGGATAAGGGGACTAAAAAAGGGATGATAAATAAATTTGAGTACATGTAGGCTTTGTAAAAGATAAAATATCATTTTTAAGAAAATATTAATGATGATCCAAATACAAAAGTATCCACTCTCTCCAAAAAAATATATAAGGGTAATTAATATCGAATGCATAATTTGTTTTTCAATCATTTTGGGATATAATATACTGCCTGAAACGGGTGGTTTTTCAATTTTACTTTAATTTATTTATAATAAAATAAATAATTTCACAAAAAATGAAGGAATATGTAATTTTGGACATCATAATCATATTTTCAAGTAATTTACTAAGACAACATAAATGGGTAAAATTCAAGTCTAGTTTGTCTCTTGAGGTCTGTAGATTCATCGAGGGTCTATTATTGGCCCATACCATCACTTAATAAGGCCAATTCATTCATCATATTAATAGTTGTAACATATTAATCATTTAATTAAAATTGATACTAAAATATTAAATGTAAATAATTTCCCATATTATTAATCATAATCGTAAAGCATCCAATGTAAAATGGTGAATGGTAACAAAATATTATATCCCAAGTAAAAAATAAACATAAACCATTCAATAAAATATTGTAAATGTTAATAATATATATCAATCTCAATTAATCATTTTATCCAATATATCATGATTAAATTAATGAAAATACTCTAGTAAAATCGTTGAGATATTCTTTGGAAAAATACCCTTTATAAATTGTAGAGAATATTTTTAAAAAAAAATTAAATATCATAAAATGAAATTTTAATCATATATGTCACAAATACATAATGAAAGGAAAAATAAATTAATTTTTATTCATAAATTATGTTCTTATTAACTAATTAATTTTACAATGATTTTTAGGAGACTTTATAAACTCTCCACTTTAGTACAGTTTAGTAAAAATTTAAATGATTCCTTAAAGAGAAAAAAATAGTTTAGATAAAACAATAAATAAAATAAAATAACTTATAATGAAAAAAATAGTGATTTTAAAAAAATTATTAGTTTCTAAAAAAATATATTATTTATTATATGATAAAATTTCTATAAAATTGGAAAGGACCCTTAAACCAGACATACATCTCAAGAAAAATTGAAAAGGGAACCATATAAAAATAGATTCCCAATAAAATTAAGAAGAATTGATATTTATACATTATTATTGATAATATAAATAAATTTAATAATAATTATATAAAATTAAATACGAATTTAATTTGGCTAATGAGAGAGAATGTGTAACCCGAATAAAATATGGAGGTTCGAGGATAACCCTTACCACTTTCTAAACAATTGAATATTATGGCGCAAAATTTAATAAACATAAAATGAAATATGATTAAGAAAATAATAAATTGATTCATTATATAATAAACATTATATAATTATAGACACATTCCAATCTAGAAATATGTGCCTAATATGTGAAATCATAGGGAAATAAAAATTCGACAAAAAACCCATAACTTATGTCTGAAACAGTAAAGCACTTGAACCTAATATCCTACATAATGAAATTAGATAATTATTAACTTAGTTAAGAATAAATAAACCAAGTATGAAATTAATTATAATATTATTTTTTATATTTATGGCCTTTTTTGTTAGTTATAATATTCAATCTTATCATTTCGGAGTGTTTGTATCCTTGTTTTTCATGATTAATTCACTTGCTTTCATTTACAAAAGATTATGTTAAATGGAAATTGATATCTGGAATAAAAATTATCAGCTATAAATGAACTAATACGAGATTTAATTATCTTATATATCATTTTGATTCTAGATATGAGGATAAATCGTTATATAAATTGTTAATGATATCTGTTTAAATTATTTTTGAAAATTCTTGATCAACAAAAAATAGTGTTATCATTTGAATTTATATTATTTGTATATACTGGATATAGAACATTAAATAATTTTTATTACATATATAATAATTTTTTTTACAATATAAACTGTATCTTGACCATCCTTTAAGGCATTATTTCAAAATGAATTTTCTTCGCCCATGAAGGAAGAAAATCTCCTACTCAAGGACAAGGTTTTCATTTTTAGAATAATAGTGGAGGAGAAGAGAGTTGATCATTGTTATAATATTATTATAATTCAATTGAAATATATAAATGAAACTGGAGTTATTTGAAAAAAATTTAATGGTATTTGATGATATGATATGAAATGAAAATAAATTGAAATGAAATTAAAAGGGAAAAATTTACCTATATAACATCTTCTCCATGATAACAACCGTAAAGAAATTGAGAATGGTTATCTCAGATCAAATACGTTGAATGAAATGATAAATAGGCTATTTGGATTAATTGGGATGAATATTGGAATGTTTCATGGCTTTTATGGTGTAAGGAGAAGCGGTGGTGAGGGCTGATATTTATATTTGAGGTGAGGGGTGTTTTCAGATTCATTAATTCATTTGTTTATTATTTTCATTGGAGAAAATAACAGTTTTGGTTCTTCTGAACAAATAAATCAAGTAGTTCATGTGATATAATGGGTTTTTATCTCATTCACACATCATTCATAGCTCAATAATTGACTTATTTACTTATAATGTTAAATATCGTAAATTACATTATTTCACTATTCACCAAAACATCAACTATTTTATGAATATCTGAAAAAATTTCCACAACCATTTTTGGGACTCTATAAATCAGAAATGTAATTTTATTATGGAAATAATTTTCTATGTATAGGAAATTTAATTATTTTTATAAAATCAGTATTTACAACAAAAATTATGATTTTAATATTATAACAGTTTTTATGAAACGCTAAAAATTTATTTAAAGATTCATAAAATATTATTATAATAATAATAAAAATAATAATAAATTTATTAGTAAATTTTATTAAAATAATATTTCTTTTGAATCGTTCTATGAATTATTAAATAGTAAATAAACATATAATTTTCCCCAAATAACAATATTAATTATTCATTTTTAAACATTTATTTACTAATCCCATGGTGTAAATATATTATATTCTCATTCATAATATATGAATTTTTTATTTTTACATTAATAAATATTATTACTATTAAAAAAATAAATTAACTATTAATATAAAAATTTACTGTTTTAAAATAATCGTGTGTTTTCACTATTCATTGGAAAATAAATATTTTTAGAAAATTAACATAATATCATCCTCAGATAATTTTAGCATTATTAATTAAAAATGAATTTTATATGTATCAATATAATTTATAATGTTTTTACATTTAATTTTAGAACAAGTTCACCACTATAATGGTGTAAACTATTCCTTAGAAAAAATATAGTCTTTTATGTTTAATATTAGCTTTATTTTTATGTTTAGCATGTAAAATTAATTATTTGAATTTAAAACCAGTTATTGATTATGTAACATTTAAATTTGATTATAATATTTTCCAAATATGGAATAATTTAAATTTTTAATATAAAATTCCATTATTTTCATAAAATTTTTTTTATGAAAACACATCTTTTAAGTTAAATTGACTTTTATTTTCATTTATAATTATGTGTTTACCATTGAATTAATTTTATAAAAAAAATTAAACTATATTTTCATAATTTACATTATCTCATTCATTCTGTTCATTCCAATGGCCAACTGATATATATCAAAATAATAATATTTAATCATTTTTAAAATCATGGTTATTTATGTATTGTACACTATCAAATAAGGAAATTTTTTTAAGATACATATTATAAAATCAGTTTTCCATACTCAAATTATAAAAATCACGGAAAAAATGTATTTTTGTTTCAAAAAAAAGAAACATGGACATATATATTACAATTGTTTTCAAATATCATAACATTATTATAAATTATATGAATATAATGAGATATCAATATGGACGATATAAATGAATAGAGCCATAAAAAAGATATTATTACTCATGAGAGCCTCCTTTCAATTATACATTATTCTGTATACTTTATCATAAATTAAAACTCAGGATAAAATAATAAATTGGGTAAATGTAGATTAATATCCATAATAGTAGTTGATTAAATCTCATCAAGGATATAAAATACAGAGATGAAAATATTGGTTTCTTTTCTTGGTTCTTCATCAAACACAATAATTGGTGATCATGATTTCACCAATAAGTATTTTAAGGTACAAATTCATTATTTTATTTATACATGATTACATTTTTACATACTATATAAATCATTAGACATATAGTGGCCCTTGTTTTTGAAACATATTATTACTTTTAAACCAAAGAGGATTGTCGAGGGTGAGTTTTATTTGAGTAATATGTGAAGATAAAAACTTCAATGAGTTTTCTATGTGAAAATTATATAGATGGGGTGTTGTTCAAATGTCGTATATTTTTTATTGATGTGAAAACTATTTATAATAGTTTAATAAGAGTCTAAAAATGGATTTTTTTTAATGAGTATTTGATGATGTTTATGCCTGTTTTAGTTTTTAGTATTTCAAATGTTCACATCATATGTATTTGGGATCCGTTTTTTATATAGAGTCACCAATAAGTTTCCACCAATACGACGAAGCTAAAGGACCATTTACCCCATTTGAGGTGACCAGGTGAAACATCAAGTAGGATAGTATGGAGGTAGAGGGGTATGGAATGTGTGCCTAAATTGAGGCGCATAGTAATGGAAATCCACTATATGGGGAGGAATGGTGGTGGAGAAAGATGTTGACCCAAGGAAGTGCTTGTGTGATATGTGATCATCCATTTACCAATTCTGGATGAATGATGCAGTGTTTAGTAACCTCAATGATAGAACGACCACATGGATTTATGACGTTGGATGAGAAGAGTGAGAGTAATGTAGCCCTTCCCTTAATGACATGATTAAAACTATGACCATCAGAGCTATTGTTTCTGATATGTTGGATCAACCTCACTTATATCGTCTTCAACCCCAATCAGCCAAGGAGTTATGTGCATGAACAATTCACCATGATACTTTATCTTTTCATCGAGACAATGCACCCAAACTCTATTTTATCATAATGAATTTCGTAACATGATCTAAATCACATGATGTATTATTTCCACATTAAAATAATTCATAAAACAATTAATAATTGAAAATAAACCTATATGGTTCTTACTGATGGTGATTCCCATTATCATAATGCATGATATGAGTAATTGGGAACATGAAATAAGTTTCTGCACATGAGAAGAGTTTTTATAATGTATCTTATAAAATCCATAATGTGATATAATTTTTAGTACATGTTGATTGTATAATTTAGTGAGTGTTTTATAGTTCCATGGGTGATATAGAGTGTCTTTGATCCTATCATGTTTTTTAATGTTACAGAGTTCCAAAAATTATCTTTTTGTTCAATAGAAGAAATAAATATCATATTTATAAGAAATTAATATTGGGAAATAGTTTTTCTTCATGATAAAACTAGTTTCACATAATAATCATGATTTTGAAATATATGTCTCACTTGGATTACATGAAGCACACTGTCAACAATTTCAATCATTATTTTTTGATGGAAAACATGAAGGAGACTATTGGGGTTATGTTGCTTGCAAAAAGAATATCTATCATGAATGGATTGATCGTCTGTATATTTATTGGTGGTTATGAGAATGTCTCAAATGCTATTACACTATGATGTTCGTAATATGTTCATGCATGCTTCGACGAATATGTGAGTGTACTTGAATTGAGGTAAAATAGGGGAATGTGTGATATCCTCAAGTTGGGCGAAGATAGTGAGAAGAAAATGATATTTAAATGTTCATGTGCCATTCAGTGTATCCATTCACATTATAATACAATATATTTTTACACATTCTTGAATTTTTATATGTTTACATGAAATATATATCCTATGATTAGTGTGCATTGTATTCAGACCGATGCTGAAAAAATATTTTACATTCTTTTATTCTATGTTTTTTAGTTATAACTGAAGATGGGGCTTTGGTATATTAATGATTATTGTCCCAAATAGTTTTGTATTGGCGTAGATGACCAATTACATGTGATCAATATTTTTCGGGAAAAAAGAACATCCGTAAAATGGTTCATGAGTTGTACACAGGACATTGTGATCCATTAGGATTATAGATTATGATCATGTGATCATTCAATCCGTTAATCATATCTTAGGTGAATCATGTTTTACGAACTATTTAGTGGGATTATCATGTATAATAATTAACTAGGGATACTCTGGATAAGGATAATTCGATATTGGTAACACTATGGGATGTCGTATACATATCATGATGTGGGACTCAAAAGTCACTTGTGTAGGTGGATACTTTTGATCCTGGGGGGACACTATAATAGAACACTATGTGAATCATTATTGAAGGGAATTTAATTTCACTACCATTAACAATTTACATATGTAGGAGAATCTGTAATTGGGGGTGGGGTATAAATGGTTGTAATATGGATGTTCCTCTATGTAAATTACCATTTAAAAATAGTTTTTTTCATTTATCTTCAACTTATCATATATGATCCACTCATCCAATCATGTTACATAGGTTTAAATAATGATGAAAAAAACTTTAATTGAGTAAAAAAATTAATTTCTAATTCACCCCCACATTGAGTGGTTACATGATCCATTGGAAACTCCAATTAGGCTCATAGTAAATTCTACCTTTTAATGTATCTAATTTACATTTATATTTTTTTATATAATAAATATATGAAATAGAGATTTTATTTGAATTGAAATTATGATGTTCATCAAATAGAAAATCATATATCTACTCAAGATCATTGAAATGTAAATTTTTAAGTCCATAATTAGAATGGAAAGAGTGAAAAATAAACTGAAGAATAATTTTATGATGAATAAAGATCAAATTCTAGATAAAGGAACATAGAGTGGAAAATTTTATATTAAATTAATTGATTATTATTATGGTGAATAAATTTCATTTTTTGATAATGATTCGATCAATTTTAATTTTTGTAACATCTGAATAATGTTCCAAACCATGAGATCACTTATATGATCCGAGAAATCAAGAATCATCAGGTTGAAAAATTACAGATAAAAGAAGATGATAATTATATGGAAGAAGAATTGAATTAGTAGTTTTCAATTTCAAACACTATCACAAAATTTGTGATATAAAATTGATAAATAATATCTGTTTAAAATAAAAAATATAATCAAGCTATTGAATAATTGTAAAGTAATGTCTTTGAGAAATAACATTTTGAAATTTCAATTACATAACAAATACTTGAACTGGAAAATCATCATATTAGATATATGAATATTAAATATTGTAATTTAAATTTTAACATTATCAAAATCAATAATATAAAAGATTTCTAAATAAGATAAATCCAATTCATGAATAAGAGAATAATAAATGAAGATTCCTTATGAAAAAACTATGAAATCAGTGGAATGATAGAATATTTCACTCAACATTATATAGAATGAAATATAAGTGAAAATGAGAAATAAGGAAGAGCTGCAATCTTAAACTTCCTATGATTATGATAAATGAAGTGATTTTAGGGATTAATTTGATAAGATTATTATTTCTAAAATGACTCAATATTGTTTCAAGAAGAGATTGATATTATCCATGTGTTAATATTTTAGAGTATCATTAAATAAGATAACCATTTATACAAAAACAATATGTGTATACTAATGTTATTTTGATGTCTATATCTAGTTGAACGTTTATATATAGAAAATAAGGATAAAAAAGGGTTTCAAAAATACAATATGTATTCATTATTTGATGTGATGTTGTGTGGAAATTCTGGTTCCCCAAATAAAAAGAAGAAGAAATGTGCTACCAAAAAATTAAAATATTAATGATATTCATAACAGATCAATGAAGAGGAATAATTGCTTCTTTTGGTACTATTTCGATAATGCAAATCAAGAAATAAATTGATGGAACAACAATTCCTTGTTTGAAAATTTAAAAATCCCTTAACTTACTAGGATAGAAGCTTAATAAAAGAGGAATCATTCACAACTTATGAAGAACACAGATAATTGGAAACGGTTTAGCATAAACATATTTGATTACATTGATAATTTATTTGATAATTACAATATAAATGGCCATTGTTATTATGAGTTCTAGTATTTACCAATCATGATCAAATCATATATTGATGTGAAAAAGATAACCATAATAGAAAGTAAAGCCTATAATAAATAATGATAGGTCACCCATGAAATGTGAAATAATAAAGTTGTTTGATTAACATACAACTCACTAGATATTTGTGAAGAATGAGGTGAAAAGTTTCACAAATACAATTATTCTTCTATTATGATTGGAATGGTTGCATCATGGGTCATTTTGAATTATCCAAGAACATCTATATTAGTCGATGAATGATGGAGTTAATGAAATAATCAATATATAAAATATACAAAAATATACAAAAATATTTTAATTGGTTGAAGGCAAGTCTGATAAAAAAATTATAAAATATTCATAAAAGGGTAACAATTGTGAATTATGATTTTTTCTGTGAATGGTTTAATATATATATAGTTTCATGTAATTTTTTTTACATGTATACGTAGACAAGATCAATTATTGAGAAATGAAGGGAAATAATTAGGGACTTCCAGTGATGGGAAATTAGATTCTACACACAATGTGACATCTAGTCATGTTCCTAAATAATTCAATATGATATTCCCATAACACATGTATGTGGTAAGAAAGATGGAACATTATAAGTAAATTCAAACCTCATTACATGGTAACATGAAGAAATGTTTTTCGTCGAATAAGATAGTTTGGAAGAGAAGAAACATTCATCTCCCTTTTCACTAAATGAGGTAAATTGAATAACCATCTTATCAACATATAAAAAATGTGTTTGTTTTTTAATGAACTGATTTGAATGTGAATAAATTTATTTAAGGGTAGAGACAAATTTGATAAATACTATGAATATATTACAGATTGGAATTTATCTATCATGAAATACAATTGTCATGATATTGTCTTTTTAAAACATATTTAATAATATTATAATATACATGGATTTTATTCTAGATGAAAGGAAATCTTGAGGAATATGATATTGATTTTATCTCTTGCGGGGGATCATAGAATTGAAATAAATAGATATCTCAAACACAGTTGGCCTCTTATAAATATTAGAATCTCTGATGAGGTATGCATATAAAAATTAAAACATATAAATGTCTTAAAATTGAATCTTTTAATCATTGTGGTATGTTGGTAACATTCTATTGTTTTCTGGATAAAAACTCATCATTTCTAAAAGGAAGAGAGTTATATGTTATGAATAAATAGAAATTAAATTTTAAAAGGAAAATACATTCTTCCATGTGATTTTTTTATCACTACAAAATATTTCACTTTTTCCAACAGGGGTATATATGTTGGTAAAAGATCATTTTCTGTTGGTAAAATGTTTTACCAACATATATGACCCTCTCAATAAACTGTTGGTAAAAATTGTGTCGCGAAATTTTTTTGCGACAGATAAAATGGATATTTTTCAATTATAATAATACCAACAGGTGATATATACGTTGGTTAAAGTGTTTAGAAACATGTTATAATGACAAATTTTTCTGTCGGTAATAATATTATCAAAATATAATATTTGTTTATAAATTACATTTGAATAAAAAATTTAAATTTTTATTGCGTGTAAAATTTCATATTATATTTATTAATTTATAATATATAATACATCTATTTTAGTTATTAAACTGAAGTAGATTTTAACACATGTTCAATCTTAAAACAAAAATTCATTATATTAATAATTAAATTCATTACAAAATCAATCAAAACAAAAACGTTGGCACCCACCCCCCACCTCAGCTCCAGCGAGTCAGCTCCAACACCAGCAGCTCCAACGAGTCAGCTCGCCAGCAGTTGTAGCCCATCATCGCTAGTGAGGCATCTCCAGCCCATCCATTCCAGTGAGCCAGCTCCAGCGACCAACAAGAACCAACGACCCATCCATGCCAATGAGGCATCTCCAACACCATCCCATACATGCCAAAAAACCCAAATCCAATGACCCATCCATGCCCCAAGACCAACAATCCATATTTAGAAAGCCCTCATGTAATTGTAATACCAAAAAAATATAGCTCCAAAATCTCCAAAACACAACCAACGAGCATACAAAAAAACGATCAAGCTCCAATACAAGCAATAAACAAATAGAACCAGCTTCAGTCTATGCACACCCTTCAGCTCCAATATATACAGAATAAACAACCAAAGAGAATATGAACAAATTAGTGAAAAATATATAAATGAATTGAAACCAAAATAGAAATAAATTGAAGTATAAAAAATTGATTACATAGACTTCACACAAAAAAAATTAAAACAATTCACCTCCAAAAGAATCCATCCTCCAGTATTTGAAGAAGGATGTACTATCCATCATGCTAAGGACCAATTCACATCATTGAATCTGGTACAATATCTCAACATCCATCAATGTGATAGGGACACAACATCTCAACATCTACAGGTCAACTTTTACAGCATTCTGGATTGAAAACACAACCAAGATATAATGATGTCCACCAAATTGTGAAAACTAAAGATCTAGTGAAAAAAAACAACCCTGAATCTCCCAAAAAAATAAAAAAACAATCAGATTTTCTTCCAAAAGTAAAAACATCCTCCATGATCGGCATCCAATAGATACATAGCTATCAAACCATCTTCAAACTATCCGAGAAAGCAATAATTCAGCCAAGAAGAAACTAGATTTAGTAGATCCAAAACACTACCATGCAAGATGTATACAGACCAAGAAAAAAACATGACCTGGAACATCATATTCAAAATTAACACAAAACCAACAAATTCATATTAACATCCAAAAAAAGGACAGTTTCCTACTGGATATTTATTTTCATTCTTTGATGAAGGATAATTGGTTATTTTCTAGTATAAAACAATTAACATAAAGAAAACACATTTAACATAAATAAAAAAACATCTAACATAAAGAAAAAAACACTGAAGACATTACCCTTTTTCCACATATAACAACCACAACTTCAAATTCAAAAACATGGAATTCATTTCCATTTTTTCACACATCCTGCAACTTCATATTCAAAATTAACATCCAAACACAAGGAATATTTCTTAGTGGTGTTTTCTTTTCATTCTATGGAGAATGATAAATGGTGATTTTCTAGTGTAAAACTATTAACATAAAGCAAAAACATGCATAAGAACACTAATACATCAAGAACACATCACTCAAGAATGTGAGTGTATGTTGAGATCGAAAATAATTAAAATTTATATTATCTACTCACTAAAATATCAATACAAAATTGAAACAACCATTTTTATCCACACATCTTTTAAAAACATAAAAAGAGATGACAAAAATACATTCATGTGTGATATTTAGAAAATATTTTATGTGATTAAAAAAATTATGTGAAGTGATTACCCTATCCACATATAACACCCACAACTTCACCCTTTATCACTGACTAATGAACCAAATGGTGCAAGAGTCTCTGTTTCATCCAAATTATAGTAATTTCTGTGGGATTGTGCTCTAGGAAGGAAGTACATTGCATAGATAAAATTTATCCATGACCGATGATGGTAGTTGAAGAAGGAAATATGCAATTTCTATGTGATCATCCACATAAGTATTCCATAACATGTCTATGTTATTTTCTTCCAAATCCCTGATACCCAGATAAATAATGGATGGAATGAGATTATAAGAATGTAATAGTTCTAAACAAACAACTACTATATACATAATTTTTTAATTATTTTAAAAAATACCACTAGAAATTTGATATTCAACCTTTACAAGAATGATTTGGAAACCATCACCAAATTACCTGCATGAAGAATATTTTTCTTTTAGTGTAAATTTTACTCACACTATATTGGATCACTATCCATTACTCATCTAATTATAATATCTATGGTGAAAATGACATATATTTGACAAATCTTTGGATACATAATGGATATTTCTATAGGTTATTCAGTATTAATGGTAAAATATATTTCAAGTCCATCATTTTTTGGTTCAATCGAATAAACTGTGGCATCCCAGATCCCCATTTATATAATAATATAATGATAATATTTAACAACCTATCACTGATAATGTACAATGAAAATAGATACCTGGAGTGTGCATTGATTTTTAACAAAGGTGGGATGTTGATCTCTTCAAAAGAAAGGATGTCAAGAGTAATTAGTAGAACAACCAACTCTCTTAGGAAGAATAGTCAGAACATGATAAATAATGTGACCTATATGTTAAAGAATGGGATAAAAATATGGCTCCCTCCCAATCAACAACATATTATTTTGCTTGACAATCATCATCAACTGTTTGAGCAGTAACTGTATAATGAACTTATCAGAAATCTGATCATTGTAAACTTGTTGACTGTTGTTTTGAATTCCAATTCATTTTCAACTCTTATATACACAATACTTATCCAAGTAGAGTTATTCCCTATAGGATAGGTACCTCGTTCCATATTCATAATGGCAGACAACAAAACTGATTGTTGGAGCTTAATACAACCTATAATACTCCTATTTTGAGCCATTCCCTCATCCCTAACATGAAAATAGAAAAATGATGAATATGAACACCCATAGGATACATTTTGGTTAGATAATAGAATAGAGAAACATTGATTTATGACACAGAGCCCCTGCTCAAGGAAAATTCCATTCCCATGACACTTACCTTAAAGCCATGTTGAGAATATTGTTTCTAAAGCTGCACTCCTAGTATATCATTCCCAATGCTACCTGCAATAAGACATTACACATCCTTAAGGGTTTCATAGTGTCACGACCCGTCCTCGGGGCCCATGTCGTGACTTCCCCAAGCCCGCCTTCCATAGGCCAAGGGCTGGCGACTAGCAACAAAGGCGTAATTCCCGATAAATGGGAAGGCATTTCCTTTATAAAATTAAAAAAAAATACCACAGAGTATAAGTGGAAGTAATACACTAAGTAAAAAAGGAAGTGCTGAAAATTAAATGGGCCAGAATACAAACCCAATCGAAAGTACAGCTACTACTGAACAAAAGTACAATAGAAAAAGACAACAGCTGGAAGAAAGGAAGCATCTCCTGGGTCGTCCTCCTCATATCCTACCTAAAGGGTACGTACAGATAGCACAGCTCCTGGATCGTCCACCACAGATCCTACCTAAAGGGTAGGTACAGATAGCCTCCAAAACACTCTTGCCTGTCAACCTCCTCCGAGTATCATCTCACCGTGAATTCCACCTCCTGATACTGACTCGTCATGAGGTCCACCACTGGGTATCATCCAATCTTCAAACACTTGGCCTCCGGCAGCACTGCCTGTCGTCTGCAACCAACAGAACGAGGTGCGGGCATAGCCCGTGCAGTGGTGAGTATAACGACACTCAGTAGGGACCCTGAGACCCTCAAGTTCTCACTAAAACCAACAAGGATAACAACAAATAATATCTCAACAGATAACCTCTACTTTGGTATATGCCCATACATATACCTAAGTTATCAAGTAACCCATCTCAATCATGAGGAAACACAAAGATTATGAAATCAATGGATAACCACTAACCAGGTATATGCCCATACATATACCTAAGTTATCAAGTGACCCATATCAATCATGAGGTAAAAAAAAGGTCATAGACTCTTCTCAACCCAGAATATTCATTATCGAAACCATAATTACTGAGGAGCCCCATCTCTGGAGTGTACAGTGATCCTGTCATGACTCTGAGGTACTACTCACTAACCTAATACTAATGAGGTACTCCTCCTGTCAAGTACAGCGGGTCAGCCACCCAAACACAATAGTGCTTTCTGTCGGGGTATGCCACCCAATCAAAGTAGTGAACACCCCCTAATAGCCAGCAGTGGTACTCTCCAGACGAGTATAGTGGGTTTGCACCCAAAAAAGTAGTTCACAATCCGCCATATGTCTTCACCCAAACAAATTAGTGCTCCGTCCACTTGGCTAGTCGACTCACTCCAAGTCGAGTCGGTCAAAGAGTCGTCAGGTCTCAGTCGTCTACACGGTCTCCGTACTCCGTATGCTCGTCTCCGGGAGGGTCCACTCCACGAGCTACTGGTCGATACTCCAAGTATCTCAATGTTCTGCGAATAAGTATCTCAAATGACCGCCTCGTCATAGGGGTCTCAACACAACATACGGCGCGTCAATTGGACGCCCGGTCGGTGAGTTATTAGCCCTTTCGTCCCAGGGGCCCGGTTGGTTTTGTGTACGAACCAACCCAGCCGTATCTCAACTGTACCCTGAACTCTAATAGGGTATACTCATAGGGACCGTTTCTCAATGTGAACACCAACGCCACTGGTGGTTCGTCAAACGGACATCCAGTCTGAAAGTTATCAGCATTTCCGTTCTAGGGGCCCAATTGGATTTCGAGTACAATCCAACATGGACACTATCCAACTACAACAAAAACTCAGGATAAGTATGCCAATAGTTCCGTATCATCAATAGAAATCCAACAAAGTCAACAACACATCAATTGGACTTCTGGAGCTCAAGATATAAGCGTTTCCGCTACGAGGGCCCGGTTCGTTTCGTATCCGAACCAACCCGACCGTACTCAAAGTTATCCGAAACCTTGAGTGTAATATACCAAAACGACCGTCTCAATCCAAGGATCACATCAAAGTTGACGGTGCATCGATCAGAGGTCTGAAGCCCACGAGATGGGCAAAAGACCATAAGAGGTCCGCGAATAGGGGGTTCGGGCCCGGTCTGACCTGGCCCGAGACCCCCTGGTTGGCCCGAACCGGGGCGACCTGAACCGGTTTTGGTTCCGGTCCTCTAGGGCGCGGCCCGGCCTGGCCCGGTGCACTGGCCTGACTAGCGTGGCTAGGTGGCTTGGCCAAAATGGCCGAGCAGTTTGGGGGGGAGGCGCTGCCCCCCTTGCTTAATGAAACGCGGCTCCCCCACGTGGGGGCCGATCCTGCTTCCAGCCCGGGGTTTCGAAGCCCCGATCTTCCCCCCTGACCGGTCGGCCTACTCTGGCCGGCTGGCTGCTGCCACTACGGGACCTGCAGGTCCTGTCCCCTTGGTCCGACTCTAGCATCTGGAAATCGTCCGTCGTTCCCTGCTCCTCCGCGGGCTTGGTCCGTCCGGTGTAGTGAGATGGTGTCGTGCCCCTCCGCCGCGACCCCGATTCGGACACGGTTCCATTGTGGTTCTCCAGCACGGCGTGACGGTTCCATGACTTTTTTAACTTCAACGGCGCCGCACGACGGCGCCGCACTTCTTAGCCCAAACTCAAAGCTTCCGCGCGGTGAAACGGCACCGCACCGCCTTACATGTGCCCCAACAAAATCAAACAACCAAGGGGGGAGGGGGTTCGGCCGTGTTCGTTTGATCTGTCCTCCTCCCATAATTGCGATATCAGGCTGCTCAAAAAGGACGATAAATAGCGATGGATGTAATCAGGAACAAAAGAAATAATCTCCCTATTGGTTTTTAGCAATCAAAAGTAAATTCAAAACCCATAAACAAAAACTATTGTGAATCAACTTAATAATGAGTAGATCCAAATTCTTGTTTTATAATGAAAACAATCATGAGATTATTAATATTCTCAAATTGAACCGCTACCTCGAGCGTAGTCGGCGAACGAGGTTTGTCGCGGAAAGGGACATCGTGGAATTGATCGTCGCGGAAAGAGAGATCGCAGAAAGAGGATCGACCCGTCGCGGAGAAAAGATTCATCGGTGTCGCGTCGTCGATCTCCGAGGATCTGGCGTTCTTATCGACCTTCTTCGGAGGTCGGCATTCATTGCGTTCTTCGACGAAGAACGAAGAACTTCAAGACTCCCCTTTTTCTCCCAAAAACTCAACACAACAAGCTCCCACTATAATAAAATAAGTCACCTTCTTATTTTATTACTGAAGCCTTAAGTTTGAAATTAAAAATTGAATAAAACAATTAATTTAATTTAATTTCATCGTTTAAACCACCCAATTAATAAATGCGTTTAATATTTAAATAAACGCACGAGTTGACTTTCATTAATTGGAGGGGGGTGCATTACTGAAATAAAGGAGGTGTTGAGGAAGTTGAATGGGTGGGGATCGTGTGGGCCCCACCTCACTATTAACCCAACATGGGTGGTTAGTTCCACCCAACCTCCATCTACATGACTTAACCACCTAAATGAAATAAAAATTAGAAGCACATTTTTATTTCTCTGTAGTCTTAAACCACAAAAACAAACAATTCCTCCCGTGAAAATGCTGCTCTGGAAAAGGTCTTCTGAAGAACAAACAGGCGTTGTGGTTTCAATGATGCCCTTAGATTTCGATTCCAAGCATTGGTTCAAATGTTAGCAAAAACCCACTCATTCGTTCACTGAACGTACCCGAGCTAAAATTCAAAAAATGATTCAGGGCACACCGTGCCTTGGAATTAGGTGTCGTTAGAAACTGTGTTCTTGTAAAATTTCAATGAAAATTAAGAAAATATTTTCCTTGAATTTTATGGGTCTTTGAATTACTCTCACCTCAGGGATTTATGTCCCCGTAAATCATTAAATCAAACTAGGGATACAAAGCGGTATTGAGCACGCATCTGAGTCTTCCGCTCCCATGTGATCACCTGGAGGTTCACGTACTGCATGTGAAAGCGCACCCGAGAAATCGACCGTCCTCGTAGGATCTGCACCTATCGATCCTCAATCCCCAATTGAACCTCTGTGTAGGTCACCCCATCGCTAAAGTCCAGCTCCCCATGGTCGATGATATGCCATGGGTCAAGCATGTATCTCCTCAGTTGAGGGACGTGGAAGTCATCGTGCACCTGGTGCAACTGAGGTGGATGGGTTAAGTAGTAAACCACCTTGCCTACCCTACTGAGGACCTAGAAAGGTCCGTTCAACCTCAGAGATAAGTTTTCGCCTCAACCACATCTTCGTAAACCTCATCGTGGTGAGACCCGTATAAGGATGTGATCATCATCCTCGAACTCCAGGGGTCTCCAATTCCCGTTAGAACAGAAACTCAAAATGACTGCTGCCACGAGGGTAAGGTTGACGGACTCAAGAGTGATCGGTCGCACCCTCCTGTGCAGGAGTTTATCCTGTGTTGCCTGGGGTTTCCTTTTCTCCGACCAAGGAAAGCCCATCCTGACGTCGTAGTTAAACCACATCCTTTTTTCCTAATACCGTCAATTTGCGTATGAACTGTGATTTCCCATCCCATACTCAAACCAACGTCATAAGGCCTCGACGATGCCACTAAGAGATTCCAACTGAAACTCTCACCTCGAGTGTCTGACCACAGAGTCGGCGTAAGTGTGATTAACGAGTCTCCTCCCAAGGTATCTCCAGACGAGAGGGTCAAGTCCACGCCTTACCAGAAACTCTAGGTCTGGGACAAGATTCGTGTAAGGATGGAATTATTCATATCAACGTCTGTTACTAAGGCAGCTAGTAGTGGACACAAAATGTCCCTTGAATCATTTTTAGAGGCATTTTGTCACAATCCTTGACCGCATGCAGCCGCACTCTTTCTCCGCCCTCCAGCTCTCTGATCCTGGCGGGTGAAACTAAGGCGGGTGGTTGTGGAATGTTAAAATGTACACCACCTCATGCTGCTCTCCAAGATCTTCCTCCACGTCTTCGGTTTCGCAAACACATCTCTCCTTAAAGATTCCTCTTCTTGAAACATTTACCACGCCCGAGGCACTAAGACTGGCACCAGTTTCTTGTTTCTTACTGCATTGTGCAGTCTTCATCCACTCCTGGATGATCTGCACCTTCTTTGCCTACGATCTGAAAGAGATGCTAAGATTTATCCCTTACCGAAAAGAGAAACTCAGTCTCATCCCCCGGATGAACCACGCCCATTGCCTAATATAGTCAATCCTGACATGAATGATGTATTCATGCAATGGATGACGTCGTAAGGCCTCGACGTAACTACCATGATATTCAACCGTCCCTCTCGCCTCGAAGGGTCGAGTCACACTTTCGACATCAGTGTGAGGTCACTGGGTCTCCTCCAGTAGAAATCTCGAAAGTGAGGGTCAAGTCAACAGTTTTTTACCGAAACCTCTCAGTATCAATCGAACAAAATAACAGGAAAGTAAACACCACAATGATTAGTGTCTTTTTATTACTATAGCTCATTGTACAAATACACACCTACAACAACAACATGTAACTATAAGTACCAAGAACAAAAAGGAATCCACTATTTCCTCTCTAATCCACATGCTCCCGGATCTCTACTACCATGTCCACTGCTCGGCTGTTGCTCAGGCACACGCCGCTGCTTCTGTCTCCGTGGCTCCTCCAACGCTTGCAGATCAACTGTGCGAGGATTCAGATAGTCATGTGCCATGTGACCCTTCATGCCGAAGGATAAAAACTGTCCATTCCTGGCACGCCTAGCTCTGACTCCACCCCGAGTGCCCCGCACTACTGATCCTATAACCCGAGGCCTCCCACCTGCTGGTCTGGTCCTCTTGGTCTTATGCATCATCTGTATTCTTCCTACAGAAGACACGACTACTGATGGGAAAAAATGTGGCAAAGGCAGCATCTCCTGAAAATGCTCAGGGTGCAGAGCTACTGGTACAAACTCCACCCTCAAGAAGGTCTCGAAGTCTCCCAATGTGAAGGCCATCCTATCGCAAAACTAAAACAAGTGGCTCCACCACCTGCCTGCTATAGCCTGAAGGAGGATGGCAGTAATGATCGCCATGAAATCTACTAGCGTACCCACTAGACTGATGACTCTCACCACAGCCTCCATTCAATCCTCAGCCGCCTGCAGGTTCGTCTCTCCCCGGAACCTGGGTGACCTCCGTTGCTGGAACTCAATGTCTCGCGCTCAAGCGGCGTGCATCACCTACTACTGGGGATGGTGGCATCAGTGTCCGAATGTGTGGTAGTACCGCTGGTGCCTCCGCTGGTGCCTCTACTGCAAGAGGGCCATGTACTGAAGCCTCGTCGCTCAGCAGGCTGTCTGTACACACATCCCTCTGGGCTCTAGCTAGTCATCCGTGAAAAAAAACCCTGAAGAAACAACGTGACATGGTCAAATGATTTATACCTGGTGAGCTAACCTAGTCTGAGCTATTTTAAGGGAAAAACTTTGAAAACACACATGCAATCAGTTTATTCAAGCACAAAGTCGGAAATCAGTTGTCAAGGTCCTGGTGTATGGATACGTGGGACACCCGAACAAACATTGGACTCCCTGAATTGAAAACCACACTCAGTACTCTTAATATTGTCGCTTCACAAAAAGAAAATATCAGAGTAATATGTTCTGTGGTAGAAACTAACTCCTATGATACCAATTTGTCATGACCCATCCTCGGGGCACGTGTTGTGACTTCCCCAAGCCAGCCTTCCATAGGCCAGGGGCTGGCGACTAGCACTAAAGGTGTAATTCCCGATAACTAGGATGTCATTTACTTTATAAAAGTAAAATAACACCACAGAGTACAAGCGGATGTAATACACTAAGTTCAAAAGGAATTGATGAAAATTAAATGGGTCAGAATACAAACCCAGTCGAAAGTATATCTACAACTGAACAAAAGTACAATAGAAAAAGACAATAACATGAAGAAAGTAAGTAGCTCCTGGGTCATCCTCCTCGAATCCTACCTGAAGGGTAGGTACAGATAGCGCAGCTCCTGGATCGTCCACCACGAATCCTACCTGAAGGGTAGGTACAGATAGCCTCCACAACGCTATTGCCTGTCAACCTCCTCTGAGCATCGTCTCTTTGTGAAGTACACCTCCTGATACTAACTCGTCGTGAGGTCCACCTCTGGGTATCATCCAGTTTTTTAACACTCGGCCTCCGTCAGCACTTCCCGTCGTCTGCAACCAGCACAACGAGGTGCGGGCATAGCCCGTGCAGGGGTGAGTATAACGATACTCAGTACGGACCCCAAGACCCTCAAGGTCTCACTAAAACCAACAAGGATAACAACAATGAAGATCTCAATAGATAACCTCTACTTAGGTATATTCCCATACATATACCTAAGTTATAAAGTAACCTATCTCAATCATTATGAAACAAAAAGATTATAAAATCAATGGATAACCACTACCCAAGTATATGCCCATACATATACCAAAGTTATCAAGTGACCAATCTCAATCATGAGGTAAACACAAAGGTCATAGACTCTGCTCAAACAAGGATTTTTATTATCGAAACCATATCTTTTGAAGAGCCCCATATCTGGAGTGTACAGTGATCCTGTCACGACTCTGAGGTACTTCTCACTAACCTAAGACTGCTGAGGTACTCCGCCTGTCGAGTACTGCGGGTCAGCCACCCAAACACAGTAGTGCTTCCCTCCGGGGTATGCCACCCAAACACATTAGTGCACACCCCCTAATAGCATGCAGAGGTACTCTCCGGAAGAGTACCGCGGGTCTCCACCCAAACAAGTAGTGCTCTGTCCGCCATGGGTCTACACCCAAACAAAGTAGTGCTCCGTCCTTGGGCTATTTGACTCACTCCAAGTTGAGTCGTTCAAGAAGTCGTCAAGTCTCAGTCTTCTACACGGTCTCCGTACTCCGTACGCTCGTCTCTGGGAGGGTCCTCTCCAGGAGATACTAGTCGATACTCCAAGTATCTAAAAATTCCATGAAGAAGTATCTCAAAGAACCGCCTCTTCATAGGGGTCTCAATTCAATAGACGGCGGCGCGTCAATCCGACGTCCGGTCTGTGAGTTATTAGCTTTTTAGTCCTAGGGGCCCGGTTGGTTTCGTTTATGATATAACCCATCCGTATCTAAACTATACCCCGAACTCTCATAGGGTATACTAATAGGGATTTTTTCCCAAAGTGAACACCAACGCAGCTGACGGTTCGTCAAACGGACGTCCGGTCTAAAAGTTATCAGCTTTTCCGTTCTAGGGGCCCGGTTGGATTTCAGGTACAATCCAACCTGGACACTATCGAACAACAAACAAAACTCAGGTGAAGTATGTCAAAAGTTCCGTCTCATCATGAGGAATCCAACAATGTCGATGGCATGTCAATTGAACGTCCAGAGCTAACGATATAAGTGTTTCTACTCCGAGGGCCCGGTTGGTTTCGTATCCGAACCAACCCGGTCGTACTCAAAGTTCTTAGAAACCTTGAGTGTAATATACCGAAATGACCGTCTCGATCCAAGGATCGCATCGCAGCTGACGGTGCATCTATCGGAGGTCCGCAGCACAAGATACGGGCAAAAGAACATAAGAGGTCCGCGAATAGGGGGTTTAGGCCCTATCTGACACGGCCTGAGACACCCTGGTCGGCCCGAACCGGGTCGACCTGAACCGGGTCCGGGACCTGCCCTCTTGGGAATGACCCAGCTGGAGGGGCCCGGCCCGGCCTGGGAGGCCCGGCCCGGCGCGCTGGTCGGGCCTGCGTTGCCAGACGGCTCAGCCAAAACGGCCGAGCGGTTTGGGTGGGGGGGGGAGGCGCTGCACCCCTGCTTAAAGAACCCCCCCCCCCACGTGGGGGTCGCACCTGTTTCAAGCTGGGGGTTTCGAACCCCCGGTCTTCCCCCTGACCAGCCGGCCCGCTCCGGCCTGCCGCCTGTTGCCATCACGGGACTGGCGGGTCCCGTCCCCCTACGCCGACGTCGGTGGACGGAAACCGGGCGCCATTCCCTGATCCGATGTGGCCCCGCTTCGGTCGCGGTGCCTTTTTGGTTCACCAGCGTGGCGCGACGGCACCCCGAATTGTTCGACTTCAACGGCGCGGCGTGATGGCGCCACACTTCTTCTCCCAAACTCAAAGCTTCTACGAGGTGCAACGACACCACGCCGCCTTACATGTGCCGCAAAAAAGTCAAACAACCAAGGGGGGAGGGGGTCGGCCGTGTTCGTGTGGTCTGTCCTCCTCCCATTATTGCGATATCAGGTGGCTTAAAAAGGATGATAAAAAGCAATGGAAGTTATCAGGTACAAAATAAATAATCTCCCTATGGTGTTTCCACAATCAAAATGAAATTCCAAACCCACAAACAAAAACTTTTGCTGATCAACTTAATAATGAGTATATCCACTTTCTTGTTTTAGAAGGAAAACAATCATGAGATTATTAATATTCTCAAATTAAACCCCTACCTCAAGCGTAGTTGTAGAACGAGGTCTGTCGCGGAAACGGACGTCATGGAAAGAGAGGTCGCAGAAGGAGGATCGTCGCGTCGTGGAGAAATGATTTTTTGGTGTCGCATCATCAATCTCCGAGGATCTAGCATTCTTGTCTACCTTCGTTGGAGTTCAGCGTTCTTCACATTCATCACGTTCTTCAATGTTGAACGAAGAACATAAAGACTCTCCTTTTTCTCCCAAAAACTCAACACAAATGATTTTAAAAATGATGCATAAATTAATTCAGTAATGGAGAAATAAAAAAATGAATTTAAAAATGTTATAATAAATATTATTTGAGATAATAAATGTAATAAAATAATTTTATACAGTAAACGGTATGTTATGTAAATAATACAAATATGAATTATTTGTCTTTTCATGATATTATTATAATCAATGTAATGAATAGCTCACAAACATACATTATTAATATTTTATAACAAATATTGATATATTTAATAATATTAAATTCATAAAAGCATAAATTCATCATTGTGACTAAAAAAAGGTATAAAATATCATCCACTCTCAATTTTTTGTTTTAAAGATTATTTTATACAAAATATAATATCACCCAATGTGTAAAAAAATATGTTGACATGGAAAGAGTTAAAGGGGATAAAACCAAAAATAGAAGTGTATAAATATTTTTAAAAATTAACTAATTTGTAATTTATTATGGTATTTGGAATCATAATTGTTTTATCTTTAAAATATCTCATGTTGGATCTAATTTTGTTATTAATTTAATTTATAATAATTTATTACTTTCAGAAATTCTAGGAGTTCCCCTCCCATTACATATAAACAGAAGCCACTTCTTTTCAATTATACACATATAAATACCCTTCTTGGTAGGCCAAAATCTTTTTCACTATATTCTTATAATCCCTATAATTATTTTATATATCATTATTTCATCCCAATAAAAAAATGATAGGGAATAAGGTGTTAATAAAAAGAAGTTTTCCAAATAAGATTTATTGTTTTCTTGTTGAAATTTTAGTTCTATTTATTCTTGCACCACTTCAAAATATTATAAACCATACTAAAATAATAAATCTACTATCCATCCAATACTATGATATTTTTTCTTTTTTTAATTACCCATGTCAATCTCCATACCCACCAAATGGGAAATTAATTCATCATTGGTGTGTACGGGGGACTAGTTCCTCAAGAACTGATGTAATTCTTTCCATCAACCTTCACACATAATGTTTATAATTAGGGAATTATTATTTACATATTATATTAATGAGATATTTTAAATTCATAAAAGATAATATTTCATTTATTTTCAAACATTTCCATGCACAAGAAAATTGATAACATTGTTCTTATGTATGAGTTTACTACCACCTATATAAAGTGATGTGATTCATTTTTAATCATAAAATCAAATAAATAACATACAAAAGTATACTTATATATGATATTTTTATCGTTATGTAAATTTAAAATAATATTTTCCTTAATTAAATAATTATCATTGAAAAATGGTAACCTTACTCAAAAATACATACAACTTACCCTCTCTGTTATTTTAACATAGATCATCTTCCATAACCACATGTAATTTTTCAAATTAAAAGTATATTTGATGTATAAAAGTGATTTTTTTTTATAAATATTATTTTTATATTATGGAATGATGAAATATTTGACCATAGTCAACAGAACAAAAGCATTTTAGACTGATGTATCGAATATCATAAAAAACACACAATGCGAATTTAAATGATTAATTATTTAACAATGTAATAACTGATATAAAAGTTAAAATGAACCAGAAAATTGATTTTATTAAGGTAATTTTTAACCAATGTGTATTATTTTTGGAGAAAATATCATATGAGATGAGTTTATCTTTATGGAATATAATTTTATTAGAAAATTACATTTTTTATGTTTCACTTAAAACAATATTTTTCATTCATATAAAAATTATTATTTTATAAATATTATTTAATGAATGTTTTTAGTACAAATTTATACCTCTTACATTCAAATACCCTTAGTTTTGTAGTTAAAAAAAATAATTGAATCCAATATAATGTCTCTAAATATGCTAGTTTTTTTAGAATGGTTCATTATAAAAAATTATAATCTACCTAACATAGAAAAATTTAAAATAAAATATAAATATAAATTTACTATTCATAATTTCTATTATCATACTAATCAATATTAAAACTATCATACATACCATAAATAATACTATATTATAAGAACTTTTTATATCTATCATAATGGACGATGTTAGAAATATCATAATGATTTTGGTGTCAATTTATTGTAATTTTATCAATAAATATTATCATATTGATAAATTATATATAAATACAATATACTGATTAACATTTATAATCTGAATACAGAAAAAAAATATTTCTAACATAAGGGATATAATTAACATTATAATGGGGTTAATAAATATGACATACGACATTAAATTATTGACAATTTTTTTAACAATGAGATGTCCATAGCCTTTTAAAAAACATGGAAGTATTACCACTTAGAGATTGCCTGTAAATAGAGATTCATTTTTAGAGATACATATTATTGATAATATTAACTTTTGATTATTGATCTATGTTATATGATAATTATTATTCTATGTAATTAATTATATAATTTTTTATCATTACTCATTATCATGTGAATTCCTTAATAATATTTTTAGTTTTAATAATTTTCTAATCTTTGTTATGGCCGAGGGTTCTATAAATAGGAAGACAGTGAATTTGAGCCATCATATCGAGGGATTACCTGGATATAACGATATAGGTTACCATTCTATCTGGGGATTCAATGGATAGAATGATATAGGTGACCATTGTATCGTGGGATCTTGGGGATAAGGAGGAAGATGACATCTGATCATTGTATCAAGGTATTTCATTATATGGACATTTAGATTTGACTATATATATAAAATAGTGTATAACATTAGCCATAGTTATTGACTTCAATAGTCTTAAGGATAAAATATTTATCTATTAAATATATCTTATAATACATCATTAAATTTAAATAGCTATTTTATTACCTTTTTTTACATTTTACTTATTCAACTACATAATAAAGTGTGAATAATCTTATTCAACATTCTACTTTTATTGTTTTATTTTCAATCTAATTAAGATAATAAACATAAATTGATTTAATCATATCCAAAATGATTATGACTCTTTTTCATTGATAAACATGATCCATTGTGATTAAAATATTTTACTATGATATAATCAAAATGTTTGTAGTTCAAATTATATGACTATGATAATTATATTGAGTCCAAATCTGATAATCATAATTTAATAGGTTTATGTATCGTTTAGTTTAATCCAATTAAAATATTTTCTTCAACTAAAATTGACCCCCAATTTTAATTATAACAATCTAATTATAGTACTAAAATCCTATAATTTGTATCAGATTAATTTTATAATTATCATATACTTGTTGATTTTCTACTTTTTATAATTGTTGTATGTTGATTAAATTTTTAAGATAGAAATTTTGTTTAAAAAAATGTTACACTAACATGTATATATAGAAAACAATATTGGTATTTTTTTTAAATGGAAAGCCTGAATGATTTTTTATTATGAAAATATATATCAATACATACCACCAATATTATATTGTTGTGATTATGTGTATTATAGATATATGATGAATTTTTTTTATAGATACAAGAGAAGATATTTTCATTATACATACTAGATACGATAAGATTCCTGATATGGAAGTAACTTATTTTATAAATAAACCAATGTAGAAGAAGTTAAATTACCTAATGAGAAATAATTTATTATGTTCCCTGAAAAGGAGTATTTATAGTAAGATATATTCATTTGATGTTGAAATTCATATAAGGAAAATCTTGAAGTAACGAACTTTTTTAATTATAAATTCTTTTAGATAAATATATATATATATATAGTAGGCTATCTGGCCTTTCATTTCTTACATGTATTATCATTTTCTATAATGCACTAGAGTTTCATGAAAATTATATATATTTTACAATCTATTGGTAAATCAATTAATTATGAACAAATTTTTATTGAAATGATTATCTATAATATGCCAATTGAGTGAAAATTAGAATGAATAGTTATTTATAAGACTATAAATATTAACAATCTTACGTTGTGTGATTTTATTGGAGCCCTTATAAAATATGAGTTAATATTAAAAGGAGATGATGAGAATGTGAAAATGAAAAACTGATGTGTTTCGTTTGATACTAGTTCAACTATTACCTATTATTTTTTATAATAATAATGAGAGAGAAGAATTTATAAATTATGGGTTTTATTATTAATAGGTGGATATTTCATTATGTGGGATAAAACATTTTTCACAGGGTGAATACTTTTTAATGGGTGGTAATGATATTAAATAATTGGGAGAATTTTTATTAAAAAATATATTTTCAAAATTCAATTTTTCATATTTAGAAGAGTTTAAAACTATGGGGTTCAGGATTAAAGAATAAATTTGAATATAAAGTTCATAAAATATAAAAAGAATTTTATTTTTTTAATTTCATGTATTTTAAATTTTTCTATTTTTTCATTCAAAAAATTGATCGATTTTGGAGTTAGAATTTCTACTTTTAGATTTTCCATTCATTTAGTATTTGAATTCATAAACACATCCTTAAATCTAACTTAAACAATTTTTAAATCCCAAATAAATATAATTTTTTATAAACCATTATCTTCTACTATACATATATATAGTTCTAATTAATTAAAAATATAAATATACAATTCTTCGTTTTGATTATTTTACTGATCTTGTGTACGATTATCGAACATAACTTAAATCGAAGAAGAATTTATACTTTTTCATGTCTATTTTAAAAATAGATTTGATAAATATACAAGTTATTTTTGTATTGATTTATTATACCGGCACTTAAAATGATTATCATACACATATACTGCAAGTAAGTCCATTTAACTGAGTAATGATTATAACCAGAATACATAAATAGTTTTTCTATCATAACGAATAGATTTATCATTTTAATGGTTTCAATCAACATAACATTCAAAATTATATTGTAGATGTGCTATAGAGTACTATCTATCCAAGGACGATACACCATATATTGAAATATAACCCTTAAAAGTTAACGTATAAATATAATGTCATTTGAATCGTTTATATCATGTTGATTAAATTCACTTGTGATGAATTATCTATGTGAACTGCTCATTATTAGTCAGTGTAATTCTTTAAAGGGTTTTTGTTCTAGGGAATCCTTGTCATGTTGTTTTATTAATAAGTATTTTAATTTTAATACTCATCAGATCATTTTTACGATCAAGGGAATCTAGAGAAATAAAGACGGTACATCCAAACCATCAGATCATGGGATTCCATGTATAGATAGTCATATCTGATAATCATACTAAGGGAATACATGGATAGGAATATAGATAAAATATAACCATGGAATCGACATACATCATGGTAAGGGAAGGCATACATTATGGTAATTATAAAATAATAGATTGATTTGGTTAAGGTTATTTAATACCTTACCCTTATGGTATAATGATTTATCTATGTAATATAGCTTATAAGTCATTATTACTTTTTTAGAGATATTATATTACATGTATTTATATTTTTTCTATTATTGTTCATATTATTGACAGTTAATAATAATATTCATATTTCTAATTTTTATTGTTGTTATTACTCTAATTAAGACAATAAAAATACACCGATTCAATCAGATCCATAGTGAATATGATTCATGTACTCTGATAAGTTGGAACCATTGTAATTCAAATATTTTACTCAGTTTTAATCAAACTACTTCTAGTTATAAATCTATTAATTTGATAATCATATAGATTCTATGTCAAATAAATTTACATGAAGTTATTTTTTGACATTTTAGATTTAATATATTAAAATATGTTTTCAAATTACAATTCAAACCCTCTTGTATGTATATCCATATATTAAGACATATCATCCAACTAGATTTATTTATTAAAATATGATTTTATAAAATCCATTTTACAATTTTTTTTATTTTTTGAATAGATTTTTCAATGTAATCTAGTTTTGATTTCCCAAACGAGGTTCATTTGGTCTTTTTTTAAAACAATTGTGAATAAATTTTTTTAACATATATAGAATGAGAGGATTTTACTCCAATAGTAACCCAAATATTAATTCAATATTAATTTAAATGATTACAAGTTTATTTTGAGATCAAATCATTTATTTTTTTGTGAACATTTTTCTAAAAACATGTTCTCTAAAAAGAATATTTTTTTGTTATGAATACTTTTTATGGTTAATGAATACATTTTTTATAGTTTTGATATAATTCCTTGGATTTTTTATAATGAATTATGGTTATGTTATAAATTAATGATGGGTAGTTCCATGATAATCCAATGACTTGTGGTTACATTATAACCTCTAGTGAATTTTATACTTTAGATGTGGAATTAGACAATAATGTTATTCAATATATGAGATAGATTCAACCAATTATGATTACCATAAGAGACAATGGGAATATTTATTATGTTTATTAAATGATTAACTATAATTATTAATCATGAGTGCCTATTATGGTTAGGATATGTTAATTATTATAATTTAACAAATACGGTCTTCCATGAGTATTATTTGTGGTTACTCTAATGATTCCCCCATGTTTCCATCAAGTATTATTTTTCTTTTATATGGATGTAAAATATCATATTGTTGACTAATGTTTTCTTCATATAGAGATTACAAAATCTATATTATAAATGTTTAATATTATAATTGAATGCATGTTTCTTAATATCATGTTATTTATTCAAAAAATTGGTTTCATTCTTATTAATCTTTATGTGAGAAATTTATTCTCAACCAATGTTTTCTAAATTATATTTATTGTGATTAAGCTTGGTCCGATAGAATAATAATTCACGTTGAAATTTTTTGATTAATTTTTATGAAAATAAATCATGTTTTATTAAAAAATAATTTGATGGGAATAATTTATACTGAGTATAAGTTCCCACTATCAATATATGAGTTAACATTGTAAGAGTTTTTCTTATTTCATTAACATTAAAAAAATATCCTCATAATTTATCAAATATTATTTTTTAAAAATATTAGAATATGTAATGATTAAGGATGGGTCCTTACAATTAGTATTAGTGGAGGATTCAGAAATCTTTTGAGAGTATGATTATTTAATGAGAGGGTATATTATAACTGAAGGATAAAATAAAAGTATTGTAATTTTAAGGTATATCAACAAATATATTTCATATAAATCCATTTTGAAGAATAATTTTATAACATTTTCTGGTGTATAAATATATTATTTGTTTAAATTTATATTTTATTCATTTATGGTTTATAATATTTTTTAATGTAAAATGATATATATGAGATAACTGTTGAGGTTAAAACATTTATTCAATGTTGAATATATTAATGTTGTTTTTATGTACATTTCTCACATTTGTAGAATATTATTCAGATAGTAAAAATATAATTATATAAAAAGGGTAACCCATATGATGTGTGAAAACTCATCTCATCCATGGAGGCTATGGGGATGTGACCAACATACGAAGTGCATGATGGTTAGATCACCTAGACCATACAAATGTGAGTTTCAGATTAGTGTAGAATTTTATATTTATTTAAATTACTGATTTGAGGGAAAATATGTTGATTTTAAAAATGTACGTTTGAATATATAGATAATAATCAGACTGGAAATTGATTTTGTGATAATTGATTAATGTTATTTTGGATGAAAATAACAACAATTTTGGGAAAATTATTGGATTAAGGAAATTATAATTATATGGATTTAAAAAAAATAAAGGTTGAATTATATATTGGATGAACATATGATTTTTTTGTGTATTTATTGTTATTCATGTTATTTGATGAAATGGTTTTCATTTCATGGAGATTATGTGATTAGGGATATCAAATTTCAGGTGTGAGACTTCAAGAGTAATTGATTTTATTTGGAGATAAATATTAAAATTATTATTTGATACATTTGTTAAAAAATCATTATATTTATCAGGATTAAATATTAGTCTTCATTTTTTTGAGTAATATTATGAATTATTATTTGTTAAATGATATATTTTTCACATTGGGTTTTACTGTTATATTTTGATGATTAAATTGTTTTTCATCATATAATGTTTAATTCTTATTGTGGAATTATCTGATAAATTTAAAACAATTTTTTGGGTATATATATAAATATTTGAGGTATCGAATGATTTATATAATTCTATTTTACGATCCCTTAATGTTAATATTAGTGCTTCAGTGATGAATATATTATCTAGAATACAAATCATTTACAGAAGATGTAGTGTTTGAGGTGGAAAATGAATAAATTTGTAATTATTTTTATCAAGTAATTAAATATCATTTTAATTAGTTTATATTATAATTAAAAATCTCAAATATTATTAAATGGATATTTATAAGTGATGTCCAATTTATTTTTCACTCATCTCAAGAGAAAATATTATTTATTCATTTTATAATGTTGGATTTCAAATATTTTTAAAAAGTCAATCCTTGTTTACCAGGATTGAAATAATAATTTTTAGTATTCAATTTACAAATTATTAAGTGGGATAATTATACATCTTATGTTTTTTTAAAATTAAACACTATATTTGAAATCATAAATTATAAGCCCCATTGATTTTAAACAAACAAATAAATATTATTATTTAAATACAACGGTTATAACCATTTTGATAAATTGATTGGTATAAATATTAATAACTAATTTATTTAATAAATAAAAATCATTTTCAAAATATTATTTTATTTGTACGTGCTTTGAAAATAATCACACATTTTTTTATTAAATCGATTTTATTCATCAAAAAATAAATTTTTAAAAAATGAGGTTTTTATGTTTGAATATTATGAATTCTAAAATTTAATGAAATTTTTTAAAAAAATTACATAATATAAATATTTAGTTCATCATTTAAATATTATCATAAAATTATTTTATTCAAAAAAAATCGAAATATTTATTTATTTAAACTAGTGAATAAAAATTATTTTTATTTAAACCTATATTATATTTTAATGTATTTAAAATATATTTTTATTTTTAGGATTACATTAAAATGATAATTTTTACACACACATATATATATAAATATTCAAAATTAAGGGTCTTAAATATATTTAATTCTTGAATTTAACATAATCATTTTGCATAGTTTTAAAGGGTATTTTTTATGAAAAGATGATTCTCATTGTTTTTTTCCTATTTAATTTTTAATTAAATTGTAAAAAATTATATGATTTTAATATTGATAAATGTTTTAAATATAAGGTATTATTTGGTACATTTTTAAAAAAATGTGAACACCTTAGTTTTGATCAATATGATTAATGACTATAGTAATTTTTATTAAATGGTAAAGGTTATATTTGTTAGCAGAGGTTCAAAATAAAAGGATAATAACATTACAATTACCTAGACAAATACCAAAATATTAATTTATGATTTAATATACACAATAATAATAACATGAAATATTTATTTCCTTCTGTGGAAACATATATATGATTATAGTTCGTAAATTTTTTTATTTAACAGAAAGTCAAACATGTCACATTATTGTTTTTAATAAGTGAAATATTTCTAATATGGTGTAATAAAAAGGATATGTTATGATATAAATAGTATATTAGAATCTATTATATTTACATTAGACATGGTAATTTTTTATAATTTTTATTGATGATTTAATTTTATTAAATGCTTCCACAACATTAATATAATAATAATTTAAAAAATTAAAAATAAAATAAATGTAATTCAAAAAAAATTAATAAATATATATTTTTATAAATAATTTGGAAAATATATTTAATTTATTATATTGTAATTATAGTGACATAATATTATGTATTTTATTTATCTGTTTTATATTAATATTACAAAAATTCACTGAAAAGTTCTAAAAATTGACATTATTTTTGTTCTTTAACAAATATAAATTTACATGAGGAATTAAATTTATAAAAAACACTTAATTACAAAAACATTTAAGTATAATGTTTATAATATCTACCATGGTCATTTTATTTATATTTTTTCATTTTAAAGTAGCTATATTATCTTTCAATCATTAAAAATTCATGTTGTTTGGGTAAGACTTAAAGATCTAAAATAGATGATAAACCAAAAGATAAGTATAAATTCATAGTCTAATAATAATTTTTTATTGGTTGATGGTATTTAGAGTGTTCATCAAATTATACATTAAATAGATTACATGAGATCCATATGGAACTAAAAATTAATTAATATTTATTTATTATTTTGTTAAATTCCAATAGTTTCCATCACCTGTCATATAAAAGGGACCATATTCATCTCATTTACGCCGGCATCAAAACAATTTTTTATCATCCCAAACCATCCCATATCTCATCATATGATCCTAAAAAATATTGTATTAGTGTTTTATTAATAATAATAAATAATATATAGGGTTCAAGGTGTTATGGAATGTGGGTTTCCCAAATAAGAGTTAAAGGTTTACACTCCACATATTAGTATTGTTTCTTTTTCCACCTTCATTATATATGATTCATCCACAACAATATAATAACCCCAATAAAATCTATAATATTATATATTATTTTTTATGTTTAATTATTTACATCCAGCTACTCTATCATTGAATGGGGAAATAATTTATCATATATGTGTACGGTGGACTACTGCCTTACGAACAACTACAATTCATTTTTCACTATCGTCTCTCAAGACTGGTTATAATGATGGAATTAAAATTTATATAATATGTAGAGGTTATAATTTTTATTTCAAAAGCGTAATATATCTTTAACATTAATACATTTCCATTAAAAAAATGATGATTTCATTCATGTGTACGTAAGGACAACTACCTCCATGAATCGATGTGATTAATTTTTAAAATACAACATCACATGGATGATATATATATATATACATAATTTACATATATATTTTTTTATTTAATTAGTGGATGATAAAATATTTATTACCTCCATTATATAATGATCTTTGAAAAAAGAGATGTTACACATTCATATATATGGCCAATCGTCTAGATGATTATAATATTGTTTTATTTTAATAACCATAATTAATTGATGAGATTAAAGATTATTTTATGCATAAAATTAGTCATTATTCCCTCAATATTTTTTTTAAATGATGGAAATCAGATCTCTTTGTCTATTGTCATCCGACCACATAAATTTTGGATATTAGTATGGAATACCATAAAAACCCATAGTTTGAATATAAATGATTATGTAATTAACATGGTAATAAGTAATATAAAATGAATAATCAACATTAAAAATTTATTTAATAAATGAAATAAATAACATATTTTTATTAATTAGGATGATAAAGGATATACATGGCTATTTGGACATAATGTAAGAGACATTCTTTTAAAAATTATATTTTTGATGGTTCCCTTAAAACCCCCATTTTATTCAATATTAAAATCTTCTTTTTATAAAAATTCTTTTAAAAAGGTTATTATTATTATTATATAAATTTTTATAATAATTTTTACAAATGATTTAATTTTTGAATTTTTTAAAGAAACATGTGTTTCATTTTCCAAATGAGGTATTTTTGACATTACTAACCAAAATATAGATGGGTTGTTTTTTCAACTAATACAACATGAGAATATTTTTATTTCATTAGGATTCATTAATACTCAGAAACTTCTATTACATGTTTACATTTTTTTTAAATGTGTTCTTTTTTATGCACATAGATTTATTTAAAAATATGTTTTATAAAAAAAATATTTATTTTCAATAAGAATATATATAAAATGTCAAAATTCATGATTATGATTATGATATAGTTCATGAGGATTTTTTATTATTACTATAAGTTCTAATATAAACCAATTGTGTGTGTTTCTATGAAAAAATATGTATGGGTTGTCACATTATATCCTTGAGGCCTTTGGGTACTAACAAGATTGATGTCAGATGTATGGTTATTAAATATATGAGATGGAGTTTACTGATTAAGATTCTCTTAAGTTGTACTGATAAAATAGTATAAATGGTATTCCCATGTTAAATGTGATGTATAACCATGATTTTCTATGATATATATTGTATCAAAATGGCCGAATGTTAACTTAGATGGCCTTCTGTGATTAGTGTTGTTGGTTACCCCAATGATACCCAAAGATTCCAACATGTTTTATCTCTATTTTCTATGTGTTTTCAAAATTTTATTTGTGAATATTATTCACATAGAAATTTTTAATTCTATCATATCAATGAAAATTTTGATAATGGAATGTATGTTTTGGGTTTTACTTTTTACCGCATTACCGATGTGTTTTTTTCTTTTTATGTCCAGTACTGAATTTTTTGTTCTTATATAATAATTTCAAATATTTTCACTAGTTTTAATTATGTTTAATTGAAAATAAGAACTGATTTTGATTAATGTGATGTTTTTTTATAAAAACATTTTTTAATTTAAATCATTTTTATAGGAAAATTGTTTCTGAGTATAACTGTCCACTTGTAATTTATGAGCATAATGTGTAAATGTTTTCCCAATTTCAATAAATCTATAAACTGAAAAGATATTTGTAAATTTAATAATAATATAGAAAAAAATTATAATCTATAATTATTAAGTGTTGGTCCCTACACATAGTAATTGTGGTCTCAATCCATGAAAGCACTTAATATCACATAGCCCATATTAATTGAACTAAAGCAGTCATAACAAAACAGAGTTAAAAAAATATTGAATTGATGTCACATAAATACCGTACAATAAAATCATAAATTATGTGATATAATATGTTAACATTTAAAAATTTAAATATGAGATCCATTGAAATTCAACCAAAAATTCTTTTTACTATATAATTAAAGATTTTATTTATCTGAAAATAGGTCCTATAAGATTGATTAATGTTCATTAATCCTATCAATAAATTTTTATTTACTATTTAAATTTCATTCATGTTATAAATTATCACTGTTAAAAAGCTTTAGAATAAATAATTTTTACTACTTTAAAAAATTTATATATACTAACAATATTTTTAAGCTATGTTTTCTTCTTACAATAAACTATGATTTAATTTAATGATAAATTAAATTTGAAAACCCTCTTAACGAATTTTTTTAACACCCAATAAAAAAATATTAGCATTATTCATTTGTTTATCAAAATTGAATTAAATCATCATTTTAATATTATTAAAAGAATCATCCATGAAATATTATTTCTAGTTGGTGGTATAGAAGCTAAATGATGAAATTCATCATATGAATCAATTTTTCTGAAGAAGAAAACCAAATAACGACATGATGTAAAAGGAAAATTAAAAGAAATAATAATAAATTATAATCTTATTATTCCAATATTAATAATTATTTTATATGTAAATTTAAAATATATATTACTATAATCATATTATAGAGTCCCTTGATGTGAATGTGATTGATGAATTCAATCAAGAGGAACAATGTGAGAGATATTAGGTGATGAAAACCCAGGGATACTACACTAGCTACCTACGGATAGAATCATCCACAAAAAATATTTCAAGAATATAATATATAAGGTATAAATGATTACTAAGAGTCCTATAGGACAATATAGGACAATATATTAGCTGATGTATCTAAATAATCATCCACATAAGAGTATGGTGGTTGAATTATTTTTTATTATTGTTTTTAAAAATATGTTATTTTTTCACATTCATCACATAAAACAGTTAGTGATATAGTTTTTGAAACATTCATTTGATGATATGGTATTAAATGATGTAATAAATTATGACAACCATAGTCCAATTTTTGAATCGATAATAGCATTCTGATTGGGGATGTTGATGGATATAGAGAAGGATACAATGTTTGTGGGGAACCTTATGATGTTGGTGATGTCAGTGATAACCTTGATGGTAGAGGTGTCTATGGGTGCTTTGTTTGATAACATATATTTATTTAATGATATTAATGACATAAAAATGTTAATGGTGTTTTATACTTGATATGGATATCATAAATTCTTAACTATATTAAAAAAATTATAAATTGATTTAAAAATATATATAAAATATATGTTCCACAATAAATGTGTATTTTGAATGGGATGTCATGCGAAGTGTTGAGTAGTGATAACGATTATTTATGGCTACTTTAAGAGAAAATACAAGCCAACAGATTCTATAAACATTTTATTTTTGATCCTTGACCTACATATACCAAAATACTAAAAAAAAAATGGTATATTGATAATAGAATGTATCTCTACCCAACAGTTGTGGGAACCACTATTATACACTAAATAAATGTTTTTATTCCATATAGAATCTATTTTCAACCAGTGGTTTAGGATATTATTCCATTACTTCTAATTAACGTTTTTTACCCTATATATAATTTTAATTTTCTAGTAACAATTGAGGGTACATTTGTGTTATTACATCATCAGTTTCACTCAATATTTCATTAATCATATGATTCATCCAGATAACATTAAGATGGTGAGTGGTATTAATTTATATTATATTAGTATCTACATTTCTAGGATTCTATTGGCTATTCATCATTATTGAAAATAGTTTTCTATATTTTCTTCCATCATGTTCAATATATTTGATGATTCAAATATGTACTTATTTAAATGAAATATATGAAACACTTCACGATCAGGGGAGTCGTTAATTGAAAATTTATGTTGATGAGATAATTATGAATAATTATAGATGATTTTGATTAGGTATATGTATCTATTTCTATAGACTTCAACCATATTGAATATTATAAACTGGTTATATGGAGTAATTACAAGGTATAACTTTTCTCTAATTTTAAATACAATCTCTTAGACATGATTATCACAATAAATTGTTTATGAAAATTATATTGATTTATTTTTCCACATTATAATATGAATATTCTATAATAACACACAAGGATGATCCTATCTCATATGAATGTACTTCATGATATAACAAACCATATTTTAGTTTTACGCCACCTTTCATATAGATCCACATAAGTATCTATTTGAATGCTTGAATAGAATCTGTTGTTAAATAAAAAAAACTACTCGAGGATGTCATTGATCTTAACAATCTTTAGAATCATTATAGAATTATTTTAAAAAATAATCAATTTATTTAATGGTCCTTTAAGATTAATCATATGTTAAATTATCATATGATGTATTAATGATCAACTCTCTGTATTATTATATTTAAAAACATCTTCATAACATTTAGTTAAACATAAAATCTTGATCTGATATAATCGGGAGTTGTACTATTAATTAACATATAATCTTCTTCAGGTATATCATTAATTTTCATCAGGTGTTCAATGATTTAGGATATATTGTAAATGGTTCAACATCATACGTTGATCATATACAACCTGAATAAAAGTAATACTTTTAGAATGACTTATATGACCTATAATGAATTACATGGTGATGTTATTTCATTTCCCTAAAAGCATGAGTAATAGTATTATTATCCCTTTTGAATTATTCCCTTATGATCTAATATAATAATATAATAATCATCAATATAGAAACACTATAGTCTCCCACATTATATAATCCCATCAACAATTCACCATGAGAAATATAAACTTCTTTGTGTTTCGAGGAAAGATATGGAATCATGAGCAGTGTGAATTATCCAATAGATACAAAATATACAATATTACTGAAGGGGATTAATATTAATTTAATAAATCATATGTTTCCATAAATTTCAATGTAGAGAAAAATAATATTATTTACATTAATTTATTTCTCTATATTCTCCATTTCAACACCTTGGTCTTTACGTGGTGGATTGTTGCTGAGTAATATAGAAAATATACAATTTATACCCTTATTATATAATTTTTAGTTCAATCCTCTATAAATTTGTGAGTATTGGGTATCAATAAATCCCTATCATGGTGGATATAACTTGAACCATTAATAATAAATAAAAAACCATTTTTTTCCTAGGATGGAAACGTATTATTTTGAAATTGGCATTGATCGACTCTAACCATATCTTTTGGAATGTGGATGAATACTTTGTGTGATTATGAGATTTATAATCTTTTGATAAATATGTATTTATCAAATTTTATGATAGAGATAAATCATCCTAATCAAAATTCAAAATATTACACATGGTAGCTCTAATTCATGAACTAGTGAATTTTTATCAAGAACCATTAATTAACTTCAGCATAAGATACCACCATATAATTTTTCATGATGAAATGTCCAAATAAATTTTCCGATGAATTAAAATATATTAGAAACCCTTATACAATATTGTTAATCATGAGACCATGTTAAGTTATTTAATATCACTCAAGAACCATAATATTACTGTAAACTCATCAGTCCTTCTTAAATTTTCTCTCTTCTATGTTATCATTTGTTATTTGAGTTAATAGTCATGAGAAATTTCTAAAACTCAATAGATAGTATTAATCCAATCAATTAAAATTATAAATATCTATTATATTGGTTGGTTTAATAAAATTCTATATCAATGTTTTCTATGATAGTTTTTTGGACACACCATATCATTTGATTATTTATCTCATAGAAGATATATTTTAGAGCCATACATTTCTCTATGTACAATTGGAATACATTTTCTATTTTCTCTTTATCTTTTTGATTATTCTATAATTACCAACATAAACTTCAATGATCCTATAATATATGACAATATCATCATTAAATGCTACCAAATGATATCAGGGTAATCTATAATGAGATTATTCATCAAATTCATAATGATAGTGTGGGAATTAATTTATTCTAAAAATGTATCAATATGAATTCAGTGTTTTTCTATCATTTCTGGAAGGTATTCATTAGTATATCCCACAATATCACCATTAATTTATGACCAAAATATTATATTTATATATTCTACATATACTGAACCCCTCATATTTAATCAATACAATTATTAAAACATGATAAAATATACTTGTTCATGATCTATATATTATTAATTTCAAGATAATGAATAGAAAACACCTAAAAAAATATTTATGCATAATTACTATGTTATTTAAAAAAATATTATTACACATGGGAATACACAAAAATTATCGATATTCACATTGAATTACTTCGTTAATTACTTTATTTATATTGGGGATATTCTAGAATTTTTTTTTATATAATCAGACCAGTATTTATTAGATTTCATGAAAAGACTTCATCATTATCTATAGGAAGAAAACAAAAAAACTTTAATGAAATAAATACCCAAAAAGTCAATAGACAAGAAAAAACCTGCTCCTAGAAGATTATATTAAAGAAAATTAAAAAAATATAAAAAGGCAGAGTCACAGAACATTTCAAAAAAAAAGCGAGAATAGGCCTCCCCTCTATGATCAGCCTGAACATAGGCACTACAAAAATCAGGCAGGACACATGACCAACTGGAACTGACCTCCAAAATTTCTCTCTTAGAAAGATCATCAGCAACCCTATTATCTTAACGATAAACATGTGTGACGTCAAGGGAAATCATCTCCACCGTCCTAAGACATTCGATCCAATCCGGTAGAATCTTCCATGGTACATTTCGGGAATGTTCTCTAAGGTTTTGAATAGTAATAGACAAGTCAGATTCTAACCATAATCGATGCCAGTGAAAATGCAGAGCATATTTGATTTCTTTAATCATATCCCAGAGCACAACTTGAATTTCAAGGCAATTTCCAATAAAATGAAATAAGAAAACTTTAACAAACCCTCGGGAGGTTTGAAAAACACCACCACGGCCAGAAGGACCTGGAGCTCTCGAGGATGCTCCATCAACGTTAAATTTGATCCCTCCAGATATGGGTGGTATCCAGCGGACATACTTCACCATTAGTGGATTCCTGGACCTACCATTCACACCAAGCGATCTCAAAAGAACAAGTTCATCAACATTGTTAACCATATATCCTTTTTGTAAAAGAGAGGCAGTATGAATGGCGCAGTGTAAAAATATAACACCATTGCGGAAGGAGTGATTTATATTCTTAAAGAGTATGTCATTTCGTGTCTTCCAAGTAAAGGAAATGACACTCACAGAAGGAGCCAGCCGAAGGAAATAAATTTGTTCACTTTGGTATTTTTGACAAATGGACTGAAGTAGCTCATCCACGGTCTGTATATTAAAATTGATAAAAAATAGATTATACAGATAATTCCACAAACTGCATAAAAATTTACATGAAATAAATTGGTGTCGGTGACTCTCATCTGATTCCGGGCAAAGGGGGCAAGCAGGGGCCAACTATTATCTAACGCACTGTAGTAGATTTGGAAGAGGGAGGTGTTGCTTCCAAATTTTCCATAGAAGAATGAATGAGGAAAGAGGAATCATGCCATTCTGGACACCCTTAAGCCATGAGGTAAGATTCATGGAAGGTCCACAATGAAGACGGTAACACGCTTTAGTAGAAAAAAACCCATTCAAGCTGGGAATCCAGATCATAGTATCATAATCAATGAAAATATACCGAGATATTTGCAGACATAGATGAGAAGGATGTAAATCATTAATAGCCATGTGACCACGAAGATCAGCAATAACACTGCTCACCCGAAATTAAGGGACATCAAAGTCGTCACAAATGTGCTGGGACAACAAAGGGGTTGTCCATCAATTCAATTGTGATTGATCACAAACCACCCATTTTGAGTTTTCCATGAGGGTAACATAGGCCCTCTTGACAGAAGGCCATACTGAGGAATTCATTTAATAACCATAGCCATGTTGAAGCTTATTCACAAACCTGGAATAGAGGAACTCTACAAAAGGACTAGATCTAGAGAGAAGGTTCCGCACAAATTTCTTGACAAAATTGTCATTAAATAACATTGGATCTTTCGCATCCATTCCCCCCATTTGAATCGGTTTAATACAATATTTTCAAGCAATAGTGATTAACTTTCTCTCATTAATTGATCTAGCCCAGATAAAATTCCAATTCTTACCAGTCAGCTCTTTGAAAAGCTGCCTTGGCGATCTATAAAGTGGGAACGAATAGACAAACATTGAGGTGATCACTGATTTAACAAAGAATATTTGTCCATCCGGAGACATATTCTTACCCTTCCAGTTCGCAAGTTGATTAATAATTTTTAGGGAAATATTTTTAAGATAGAAATTCTTTATTCTTTCCCAAAACAAAGGCACCCCAAGATAAATAATGGGTAGAGATCCCCTCCTCATTCCAAGCTTCAAAGAAATTATGTTCTATTTTGGAATACTAGTGCCTTCCCCAAACATCGCAGATGACTTGTTTTAGTTACTAACATGACCTGAAACCTCCTCATAATGTGAAAAAATGACATTGATACAAGAGATGGTTCCTTTCTCAGCATTTCCAAACACTAAGATATCATTGGAATAAATCACGTGAGAGGGAGCAAGAAGATTCCTCCCAATGTTAATCTTATAGAACCAACCAAAATTAGCATGGTCATTGAGACACCAACTCATGTAGTCCTCAGTAATGGTAAAGAGCATACCAGATAAAGGATCCCCCTTCCTTACTCCTCTTGAGCAGTGAAAGAAGCCTATGGGGGATCCATTAATGAGAACAGAGAGCCTAACACTTCCGAAGATTGAGGCAACAAGACCAATAAATTTCTGCGAAAATCCATGCATTTAAAGAATCTTGAAAATAAAACACCATCGTATAGTATCAAAAGCTTTATATATATCAATCTGCAAATCCATATCTCAAACGTTTTTCCTCTTCATCATGGCATTATCAAATTTAGAAGTAGTGAAAAGGCAATTTTGAATGTCCGTTCAGGTAAAAACCCGAACTGATTATTGGAAACAAGTACCTTGGCAATTTTACCCAACCTCTGAGTCATAATTTTACTGATAATCGGGGGTATGGTGTTCCCAATAACCACGGGTCGAAAGTCTTTAATGTCAAGAGTGAAATATTTATTGAGAATTAAAGAAATAAAATTAGAGTTCATCCCAAATGCCATAAAAGAGGACCTATAAAAGTCCCTCACTACATTTGTAATGTTAAGGTTGACAATATCATAGTAGAACATAAAAAACTTATTGGTAAATCCATCAGGACCAACAACACTATCAATGATTAAAGATAGAAGATCATCATAGATCTCTTTATCAGTAGGAGTCTTAGTCAGCTTATTATTCTGGAAATCAGTGATAGAGGGTTAAAAACAATTAATAATTTTGTTAGAGTTATCAACTCTAGTGTCTGAATACAGCTTCTCAATGTAGTTAATATTAGCTTGGGAAATCTCATTTTCTGTAGAGGGCATACTCCCATCAATGGTAATGGAATTGAGATTCCTCCTAGCTCTCTTTTCCTTGTGCATGCAGTGAATCAACTTGGAATTAATATCTCCCTCCTTTAACCATCTCATATTAAACTGTTTCTGATCTAATATTTCTTTACGAGTCAAGAGATTATCCAAATTTGAAGCAGCTTGTATCTCCTCCCGGGAGGGAACATCCTGTAAACTATTATTTCTCTGATGATTGAGCAATAAAATTTTAGATTCTTTGATATCATTACTAAGGGAGGATAGAGAAGATTTACTCCATTTCCTTAATCATAGTTTGAATTCATTTAACATACAACAATCAATATGAGAAGGACTTCCCATGAAATAATAATTCCAAACATCAAAGACAATCTCCCTGCAACCCGGAATAACCAGCCAGACATTTTTAAATATGAAGGGGATTGGAGCTTTCCTTACTCTACGATAACATACCTCATCCAAAATAGGATTCCGATCAGAATGTATCCTTGGTAACGTGACTCCTGACACATCAATTTCATTATTTCCATTATCCACTTCTACAAAGAATCTATCCATATTACTTGCATGTCATCCATTGATGGTATACCTACTCCAAGTAAAATCAGCTTTGGATATAGGGACTTGAATCAGACTACATTTATCAATACTAGGGGAAAATTCAGCAGCTGAAGTGCGGCAGAAATTCACCCCTGTTTTTTCCTCAGGTGTCAAGACTGCATTGAAATCACTAATTAAAATCCAGCTATAATTCATACTTTCAGAGATATCAACAAGATTATCCCACAGATCTCTCCACTTAGTGTAATGGATGAAGGCATAAACAAAAGTAACCGAGAGAGTGAGAGAATTAAGACTGCAAGATAATGTTACAGATTGCATATCATTCACAAAAGATTCAACGGAAACACAATTGTGTTTCATAACCCATAATGATTCAGCACTGTCTGCCACTTTATTATTATCAAAAAATGAGTAACCCAAAGAGGACCATCTAAAAGATACCCAATTCTCATATTTCATTCATGGCTCAGCAATACCAATTAATAAAGGTTTATTGGTCAAAATAGATGCCTAAGCGACTTGACCTTGGGAGAATTCCAAATAACTTGCCAATTCCAAAACAGAATCTTCATTTCATAGAGAGGAGCCTTGTGCAAGGCCCATCTTCACCTGAATTCATAACATTGATAGATTTATCAGTAAAAAAATTATCAAGAGGAGGAGTCTCTGAATTGTGGTTCTGGGCAGAAGTGTCATCATCATCCTCACATGTCTCATGGCTGAGAAAAGAAAACATGTTCAAAGAATCAACAGCGGCATGTAAACTGGCAAGGAGTCTTCTCCATGCCACCTTATCCTGATGGACCTGAAGGAAATCTCTAGAATGCAATCCAGAAGTCTGATGAATATTAGCATGAACAAGGGCATCCCCACAAGAAGGGAGATGGTAATACCTTGAGGCATTATAAGGACTATCATAACAATCAAAATTAGTAACCACATCTTCAACCGCAGGCTCCAATGAAACAGATTCATTTTGAATAGATTGACCTAAAAGCCCATCCAAACCAGGAGCAGAGATTCCAGCATCATTAGGAGCAAGGGAATTGCCACCGGAAGGGATATGGTCATCCCTTGAGGCATTATCGGGATTATCAGAACAATCAACATCAACAACCACAGCTCCATCAGCTTGTTCCAATAGAGAAAATTTATTTTGACCTGCAAGCCCAACCAAAACAGAATCAGATAATTCACAGGGATCTTTTGCAGAAGATTGAACAAAATCCTCATCAGTGGACTTCACAAATGTATGCTCAGAAATTAGATTTCAATATCTCGTAGAGGATTCTGACATTGGATCCTGATCATGTATAGGAGGAGGCTCTTTGGAATCCCCCACAATGTTTTGAATTGATCCCCCCAGAATAGGTTCTCCAACCTACTACTTGTCTGAGTGTCCTTTGACAGGGGGGTCAGAACCAGTGTTTTTTCCTTTATATCTCTTTCATGTTGAGTCCTCATTCCCTCTTATTTTACAGAAGCTTCATACTTTATGTCTATTATAATCTGATTCCACATGTCCAAAAAATGACACTTCGAGAAAAACATGGGATTCCTATCATAAATATCCCCAAGAGTAATGCTACCATCTATAGCAGTTAGCACCACATCATCCACATGAGTGGCAGACATGTCAACCTCAACCATAATTCTCGTAAAATGACCAAAAGATGGGTTATATGTTTTCTTGTCCCGCATAATTGGATTTCCGATAGACGAAGAAATATCCCAAAGAATTTGGGGGTTCCAATATAACCAATTCCGATTGCAGACCCATATCCATAACTGGGAAAAGGTATTCATGAAATAACTCAGGTCAAAGTTTCTGTTCCATTCAATAATTCGAAGGAAACCAGGATTCAAAGAGATAGATCCAAGACTCCAAGCATGCCTCTTGAGATCATCAGAAGGAAAAAAATATGGTAGAATCCACAACCCATTGCCATCATTTTCAAATCATCAAATCCACAAATTGCAGCAATACATTCTGTAAGATCCTAAAATTTCCAAGGTTTCACCCATTTAGGGATCAAAACACGAGCAATTATAGAGAAATTACACAAATTCACCCTTTCCTCAACAACATTTTGATTTGCAGTAACATGTGCAATGCGTCCTTTCCTGATGATCTGACCTGGAGGAGCCGATTCACAATCTAGAATGGAGGTGTTTCTCGTATTCCTCACCACATCCGCGAAGCATTTCTTTGGGACATATTCATCCAAAGTACCATCAGATTTATTGAAACCATTCACACAAAACCTAAACAATTCTATATGCCCAAGACAATATTCCACCTTCGTGCCATTACCAGAGGATATTTCCACATCAATAACTTTCGATCCCGGAGCAAGATCACTCGAAGAGGAATCACCAGGTTCTGCGCTGCTCTCCATCCCCATATTATTGAAATCTAAATAAATATATTCAAATTAAATAAACATCACATCAATATTGAGTTTTTTATATCTATATTTAATAATATCCATCATGATTATATAACAGGACATATGTAAGGGATATATCATTTATAGGATGTTCATAGTCAACCCACTAATTAAAATAAATTCATAGATATTTTTAAATATGATTTCTCTTTCTTAAAATCACTAATGTTTCATTATAGGGATAATCAATCCATGCCCAAATTTTATGGAATTCAAGTAAATGGATAATAATAAAGTTCATATGAATAAAAATCACACAATAATATATAAGATGAGAGTTATATTCAATGGATGAATTCCTAATACCAATTTTTTCCTTAAATAATAACTCAATATATAATAATTAGGATGTTTAATTAATAATTATAGAAAACATTATGTTTTTAAAAGATTATTTTGAATCATAATCAAGTAATCAGTTATGGTTTATTTCAGGGATGTTGATCTTACCATCCCAAGAATCAATCATATTACTAATATTAGTTTTAATGACTAAACATGCTTCCAATTTTTTCTTTATTATTGTGTTATTTACAAATTTATTGTATACATTCTCCCTTGAATTAGTGAAATTGTTTTTATTATATATATATATTTATAATTAAATCATAATAAGTTGGTGGTCTATTATCATAGTATCTTTTTAAACGATTCATATCATTTTCACATTCATATATCATTATAAATTATTTTTTTGATTGTATTTTATTCTATATATGATGGACTTTGTAGTTCCATTATGATAATTCAATCTAATATTCTTCCAAAATCTCTATCATATTGGAAGTTGATTTTATATTCCTCAATATGTTTTAGCATATGAGATTCTATGAAACTGCAGTTTCCCATTATTATCCCCAAATCCATGATAATATTGGGAGTCTACAATTTCCATTTCCAAAACATTCATCATGGGTATTTAATATAACTTGAAAATGACTATATTTAATATACACTAACATAATATAAAATGGATAACTATGCTGGAGTGTCATAGTTGAGGATTGTATGGTAATCCTGTGTCTCTGGACTTTTCTAGGCTATCTTCTTTACTATTAACAAAATTAGAGATTATATTTTTTTGGATTACACCTAATATGAGTATCATGATATTCATGTATCATTAACTATAGTATTTATATGATATCATCATTGGGTACATGGTCATGGATTATAATTATTGGAGCCTATGTATTTTTTTACTCATTTATGGACAATAAGGATAAGATCATTAATGAGATGATAGATTTGACTCAATATTGGTCAATTGATGAAAATGATATTCAAAAATGTGTATTTATAAATTATTTTGGATTAATTAATTTAGCTTTTAAAATAGATATCCAATATAAGATTTATGATGATGAAAAATGACAAACAAGAAAAACCATCTATTTAAAGACATGGGTATAAGGAGAGTATAAAAAGTGAACTAGGAGGATATACCCTCTATTTATTGAAATAGGTGGTTGGGAATGAATATAATTATTAGGGACAATGTTATATGTAAAAAATATCAAAATTATTGAACAATATTTTTAATTTGTGTCTTAAATGAATGAGCACCTAGTTATGTGGGTTTTAATGACAGTGAATATTACTTTAAGAAATCAAAGGTTGTATTAATATTATAGTCTATAATTCATCTGGATTTATGTATATGGTTAAATGGAATACCCTTTTAAAAATAGTCATCCAATATGTTCATGGTAATCAGTTGGGTGATTTTGGGTTATAATGTTCATAACCATTACAAAATTTAATTAAGCATCATAATAATTATTTTCTTTTTAGGTTGTATTCAAAATACCAAAAAAAATTTTTTGATGAAGGACATATCATGTGTTCTACAAACTCAGTCTAAAAAAACCTTTGAATATTAGGACTTTAAATTGATAAATAATAGTACCCATGTCAATTAGGTAGAACAATATTTTTTGATGACTAATGTATTATTCAAAACCACTAAGAAAGACATGCCTTGAGTATTTTCAGGATGGGTTACTTCCAAGGATGTTTCCAAGGGTGTGTATGAGTAAGTAAAAAAGAATATTAAATTATAATGTGTTGGTATATGGGGAGAATAGTTACTATAATAAGTGAAGTTAATGGGTAGTAATATTTAGTCTTCTAGGAAAGAATACATGGAATTATTGGAAATCCATTTGACAAGATGATAGTACTTTTGGACCATAGTGATGAGGCCATAAAAATTAATATCAGATAAAATATCCATATCTAATTGTAATATAAGAAAATGGGATTTAGATAAGGGGCCCACAATAACGAAATTTAGGTTTACTGAGGTGGAGAGCATGATTCAAAATAAATTGCTTAATGTAAAATTATTAAAAATTATTACCCATGGGAACAAGTTTCACTCGTATATTTGTGATCCAAAATTATTAGAACACCATAGTTCTCTGTGACCAGCATTGAGTACCATCAATTTTGTTGAACTCTAATGATACTTATTAGGGTGTGTCTGAGTGAAGAAATAACACTTAGAAATAACATGGGATTTATTTTTTGGTTTTTTTTATTATGATAACATACCAAATTGGGTAGTTTCCTATGCATTATATGGAAGGAAAATAAGGTATTACAAGAATACCATTGGACTTTATAACCATAATTATATCTTAAATAGGTTTTATTATTAAGAAATTATTTATGGATTTCCAATATGATAGTAAATTTTAATATTATTGTCAGAGGTTATTTCTATGATAAATTTATGTTGGGAATTTAAATAATAATCATTAAATATATAAGAATATCAGATCTTTTGAATAGTGATTATGACACAAGAAAAATAATAACTAGGAATGTGGAATGGAATAGAAAAATGGAACGATAGGATAATTGATTCCAAATTGTACATGGTGTGGGATTACTAGGAACCTAGTAATGATTAAACCAATTTAGTATCCATCAATCATATAAAATCATTTTTCATAATACTATTTAGCTAAAATTATTGAACTAATGAATTCCCACTAAAAATTGGATCTAGACAACATATAGACCATAAAATTATGGTGTTATGATAAAATTACTTTCAGTTAGTATCAATGAACTTGATCATGTTAATTGATATGTAAGGAAAATTGATGGAGTTATAACATATTCTCAGATATATTTATACTTTATGATTTATTAATCATTTGTTTTCTATTATTAAAAATGTAAAATACCTATAAATTGGATTGCACAAAAAATCGATTTTTATTAATTTGATGATGGAATTTTCTAGAAAATATCTCCATTTTAATCAATGTTTAGGGTTAATTCTCGAATAATTCATTGGAACATAATTATTTTTGAAAATGGGTGGGAATGAAAATTTGTGGGGGTATGGTTCAAGAAATAGTTCATGGAGTAATGGGTATTTTTTCTCTCTGTATGGGAAATAGCTATAAATGACTAAGCATATTATTCTAGTTGATTGTACTAGGTGTGAGAAGTGTGGATCTGAGATTTGTGAAAGACAACATGACTATGATTTTCAGTAGATATTTCACAATTAGTGAATTTTTTCCCATTAGAATCATATACCTAATACGAGGAATGAAAAATTGAAATCCAATTATATTTTCTTATATTTTAAAATTTATCTTAATATAAAATATTATATCATAGTAAATAGATATTTTTTGAAATATTATTGCTAATATAGAATCTAGGACATGAGATGATAAAATAATATATTATAATGAACTTGGAAAATATAGTAAATTTGGATGACAATTTTCATATCATACACATGTCATGTGGGGGGATTATTGATTGTTTTTTGAATCATCTTTCTTCCACTCTATATCCATATGATACAGAAAGATGTTGAAATCGTCAATTCAGAATAAAATGTTTAAGAATCCTTGTACACTTGATAAATGTACCTAGATATATAGAATATAATTTATATTGTTATATAAATTAATTATGATTATACTAACATAGATTATCTATTTTTCAATTCAAAGGACGCTCTTAAAAATCAACAATTTGAGTCATAGCCTCTAAATCACGGTTTTCCATAAACATATCTATATATATATCATCTCTATCAATGTAATGACATGTAGGACCTGTGACATGGAAGGAGGTTCATTGTCAATGTGATGAGAGTAATTTGAGTTGAATATAATTCCACCTAATTTGAAGATAATTTGGAAAAATTGAACCAATGTTTGTCCATATTTATATAACACACAAACCTATATATATATATATATATATGATTAAAATATCATTAAAGAGCTATTGAGCGGTTAGAGTCCTTAGACAAACAATATCTATATATCACATGTAAAAATCATAATTTTATTTTGGGTTATATAAAACGTCCTAAGTAATATAATCCCTGATTCTATGTATGATGATTTTTTACCCCCAAATGTTTTTAGGGATAAAAATTGATATGGACCCCAATTGACTACCAAACTGTTATTGGAGACTATCAATTGTAAAAATATATAGCCACATATTTTAATTGAAAAATATATTGACAAATTCATTAACATAATTATCATTAAATATAAGTATGCAGATTCATCATTTCTCTTCACAATATATCCAACAATAGAAATCTGATGAACAAAAGAATCAATATTTATATGGAACATGTTTTATGGGAACTATGTGGATACTAAGTGAAATTTGATATTGGTATAAGACTAACTATCTTGATTTCCATGTAATCTCAGTTAGTAAGTGCTTGATTCTAGTTAATTACAGACACACTGGTGTGAGGACTAGTATATATTTTTTAGTAGTCATATCAGTATAGGGAAAACATGATCACATGGATGTGACAATAACAATCAATATTTACCTATTATTACAAGATATATATAATTGAATGTTTTTTATCTATATTTCATGGTTATTATTGGTATTATGAAGCTGGATAATGACCAAATATTATACATTTGAACTACATATATTAGTTTGGATAATAATGTATTGGATTTTTGTACATAAATACCAGAAATTTTAATAATATATATCAGTTATATTAAAGAGTGTAATGCATTCAATTATCTAGAAACAGATATTGAATTAAAAAAATTTCTACAGAGGGATGTACTAATATGGATCATTATACATGAAATCATTGAAATTTATCAAAAAAGATAATTTATAATAGATTTACTTGATGGTTTATTCTCGGCATGAGTTCACTATGATAATGTCACATAATCCAATGCACTATATATGTTTTTACAATAGTTTTTATTCCTATAGTATAAATTACTATAACCTCCAATAAATTAAATGAATATGAATGAAACTATATTGTTTTATCAATTATGTTTAATGAAATATAAAGTGAAATATTTCACTATTATTATATTTCCTTCCCCAAATTCATTCTTCAGACATGAGCCATGGTATGTTCATTCATGTATGTCATCATATCATACTAGTATTATAGCTTGTATGGTCTCTATTGTGAGTGATATATTTCTATAAATAAATGGATTTGAGAAATCACGAATCCCTAAAATTGGAAATGTAGTTAACAAATAGTAATTTCCTAATCATATAAACTCAGTGTCTTCTTAACATCTTGTAATAGAAGAAAAAGCGATGATATGAACATGATTTGATATGGTTATTATGGAATCAGGTTGAATTTTAATCTTTTAAAGGTCACATGTAAGGAATAAAGTGGATGATTAAGTAGGATAAATATTTCTATACATATAAAAGTCATCTCCATAAAATATTTATATATTTAGGTCAAGTACAACGCCCCAATATTTTTAGAGAGGAATAAAATATTTTATAGAAAAATGACACACAACACCATGATTATAATATAATTCCATAACCCATCACATTAATATATATATATTTATTATATAAATTTAATGTAATTGATATATTACAATGCACACAACACTAGGATTGAATTGAAAGTAATACTCCATTGAAATAATTTTATATAAACATTTCCATTACAACATACCCATTTAAATAGATGGTATAAATAATAATAACATATAATTGAAAATTATATCTGATAAAAATGTATAAAATAATTTCAATTTATATCTATATATTATAATAATAATAATATCCATTTGGAAGAAAATATTTTTTTTCTAAAATTTTGTATTTTTCTACTAGGGTGTTTAGTGTTATTTGAATAAAGAATTGAAAAATATTTTTTACCACTATTATTAAATTTATTTTTAAAAAAACTCAATTTTGGTCATTTAAAAGTTCAAATAATATATTTTTTCATTTCTGGATAATTGTTATAGAAGAATAAATTATTTAATTAACAGCTAAAGAATGATTTTTAATGAAAACACCATTTTTTGTTTAAATTATGTAAAATGAAATATTATACAGTTAATTATTTTGAATGTTAAATTAGATCTAATATATTAATATTTAACTAAAATAGGGAATTTATGTTAATATCATATTTATTTATCATATTAAAACATTTTATACATTATAAAAATTCATCGGAAAACCGGTTTTTTTGTCCCTCCTTAATGTCAAAATTAAAATTCAATTATTCTTACATTGTGAATTAAATTTGGCAACCCCATTTCTATATATTTTATCACTTTAATTTAAATTATCTTAATATCATTTAAATTTTCTACTATAATGAATAATAAAAATAGTAATTGTTAATTATCACGGTTAATGTACAAATGTGATTATCGAGGGGTTAATCGAAAAATATTTCTATTAACTAAGACCTAAAACCCATAAATATTGTTGATTTCATTTATAGTATAAATCCTATTCATCAAAGGGATGTAGTATCTTAGTCATTACAATCAATCAAGGACAATTTATCATGTCCAGTAATGATAAAGAATGTATTAAAATTATACTATGTATTTAATGGGAATAAATAAAATAATAGTATGATAGATCCATATACAGATACATGGAATAAGGTAAAGAATGATTTTCCCATTTGAATATTAAGGATTGATACACTCTGGTACATTGTTGAATTAACTGGTTGTATTATATAAGGTTGGGGAGAATGAATACCATTATCATGTTTTAAGGTAAGAAAATATGTTTTCAATTTTAAAATTTTCAAATTTTAGGAGAAGTAACCCTATGATATTACTCATCCAAGAATCAATGGAATACATCTCAGCCAGAAGTTAAGGGATCAAGATCAATATTATACTAGAAATATAACCAAAGTGGAATTATTAATGTACCTATGATTTTGATTCCATATTTATTTTCTAAATGTATTTTATTAGTAATAATCTAGATATATGAATTATGAAAATTATTATGGATAATAATTCAATACCGTTTCTTTATAGATTTTTGGTAATTTTATGAATAGTAACGATAAGCATGAAATGTGATTTTGAGGAAACCTGAACTTTTTGGAAAACATATGATTTTTGGGAGGATAATAATTAATATTTGGTGGATGTGGATATAATAGTGATAATGAATTATTTATCAAATATTATTAGTAAACATGAAATTATTTTTTTATTTTGGTGACCCTTGATGGACTTTACAGCATTTTTATGGTATGTAATCAACAACCAATAATTTTTCTAGAAGCATGATTATATTAATTATGTTTTTATTTTGAGCATGGAAATAATATATTTGGAATGTGACATTATGATTCACAATATATTTTACAGGGAATATAATATTTAATTAGTTACCTTACATCAAAATTATTGGATTTTAATTTGGTGAGACATATTTTTTGGATGATAAATTAGGATAAATGATTATGTAGTGGATTATATATAGTGTCAACTAATATTGGATAACTTTTGACAAACATTTTCTCTTTTAAAATATTTAGAGAAAATATGAATGAAATTTCATTCTTTTAATAACAAAGAGACGTATTAAATGTTATGTTTAGTGATTCAGGTATAAAAATTCATGTTAGATATTCATTTGTCTATATAGGAGATGAATTATAAATTGATTGATACCCATATAAATGGTGATATATATGTTATTAAATATAATGATATATTGTAAAAAATATATATTATATTATCAGTCCATATAGTAATATAATTCCTAATATTTATGAAGGATATTTTGACAAAATTTTTATCAAAGTACTTTTATTTTAGATGAATCAAATAACCTTTTGTCACATCCTAAATAAATGTATTTTTGGTGGTTTAATTTCACATTCCATTAAATTCATTATTATTATTGATATCTTTCCCGCTCAATTAATCCACAAGCATCATTATTTTATTATGTTAATATATCATCAATTTCGACAACTGGTCTCCAATTTTGAAACCAAGTATGTGTTATTACAGAAAACCTCGGTGCATCCATTTTTATCATATCAGGTGGATTTTTTATTAACAGTTTTTATTATGTTTGGTTTCTAAAAAGGTATAATCATATTTCAACCCCTTGATTACAAATATTAAAATTAAATTGCAAGGATAAAATTTATTTAAATCGAGTTAGAATGTGACACTCTATGATTTTATGTTGGGAAAATTATATTTAATACCCTATATGATATAAGAGATAAATAATAGAAGCGAAATTATAATATGAGATTTTAAGATATAATCATTTTTATGTAAATTCAATCACATCAATTGGTTGTAGCTAATGCAACACCAGATTTGAAAAAAAAATATGATACTCAATTAAAACATTATTATTTTACCTTGACCAATATAACCAAGTTGTTGTGTTGGATGTAAATAATAGTATTAATTAAATGATCAATACTATATTACATGAATTTTTAAAAATAGAATAAACAGATGAATTTTCATTAAAAATAAAATGAGATTCATTTTTATAAAAAAGAAATGTTTTCTAAAAATATTATTTTCAAAAAATATGGCTTAGTCTCACATCACACACATAATTTAACATTATTTTGTAATAATTTTAAGAAATTTATATTATAAATTTTCATATTTATTTTATTCTAATTGTAAAAATTATATTTTGCTGAATATTTGAGAATTTTTTAAAATTAATAAATATTTTAAAGATTACTAAAAATACTAAATTTTTATGAGAACGACCAATTAATTAAAATTATTTCAAAATATATATTAAAATTATAATTTGTTATTAAATTAAATTAGATAAATAAATTTCATATTAAATCAGATATTTAATTTTAATAAATTTTATTACTAAAATCATATTATAATATTATAATCATTTGAATGTTATTCTTCTGAAGACAATTTATTCGTTATGATTATGGGTTTGATTTTAAATTGAATTATACATCATCATAAATTGAATTTAAATAATTTTGTTCGTTATTTGGAATCATAAAAAAAAACGTATCTAGTGTGTGTCATTAAAATTATATAATAATGAACAGTGAAAAGTTAAATAATTATTACTACGGTTATAGAATAATTTTGGTTACTAAGGGTTAAACTAATAATTAAAGTGTTAATGTCAATTAAAACAAGTAAAATACATTTTATATGTCTTTATTTAGTTTTTATAACCACTAAGGTAAGATGATGAATAAATTTTTTGGCTTTTACATGAGAAAAACATGTCCATCTCATTATTTTTCAGAAATGAAATGTTTATCCTCTCCCCAATATTTTAGAAATGTCATTAACCCTCCACCGTTTTTCATACGTCCATAAACAATGGATCAAGAAAATACATTAAAAAATTAAATATTTAACTCCCTATAAAATTATATATCAATTATTTGATTATTAATCACTCTTATGAATGATTTTATTATAAACATAATGTCGAGTTAAAAAATATTAAAATGAATATTTGTTTTATCTCATCATCCAAAAAGATAAAATTATATTAAAATATTATAATAAAATGAAACAAGATTATCCTATATGCTGATAAGATATTTTATTTCTGGAAATACCCATTTCTTTCCTTACATCCAGAAAATTAGAAATAAATGTACCGATTAGGTGTATGGTGGAATATAGCCCTGAGAATGTAGTTCATTTTTCATCCCCATAATTTTAGGATGGTTATAATAGATTATATATATATATATATATTATATTAATGAAATTATTATAATTCAATATCATATATAAATTCATACATTCCATTCTGTGATTAATAAACTAACATCACTGATATGTATGACAGACTATCGCCTCATGAATTGATGCGATTCATTTTTTATTTACACTTTATATGGATGGTAGTAAGGATAGATTTAATGAGTCTATGTTTTATTTTTGGAATAAGAATAACTATGTAAATATAATAACACATGTACCTTATTAACTTCCAATCCAATGTAACATAATAACATCACATTTTCTTTCTTGTGGACTACCACCTCCACATATTGATGTGAAATATTTTTTATCGTATTATTACTTATATGTTAATAGGTAATTATTTTATTAATATAAATTATATAAATGAAATAATAATTACTATGTGAAGGTTAATTAATTTTGTTATGTTTTATATAAAAATGGGAACATTGTTCCTGTGTACACATCACCTACCATCTCCATGAATGATGTAAGGAATAATGTCAATATAATATTCACATATTAATTTAAATACATGTATATTGAATATATATGATATTAATATATTGTTTAACATTCTATATATGATCTTTCCAAATAATTTTTAGAAGTACGAAATTATCAACCCATGAAATACATAAAAAAGAATGAATTATTACTAAAAACAGTTATTTGAACAAATAAATGATAATAATCATGCGATATAATAATATAATTGATTCATATATGGACTTTAATATATGATAAAAGTTATTTATAACATTAATATGAAAAAATATTATTATAGGAGATATTATAACACATAAGAAGAAAATCAAGCCTCTAGTAAGGGTTTAACAACTAAATTTTACATTTGTGAGATATATATCATATACAACATTTATTCCATTATTTGGATATATACTTCCCCTTTTGAATTTTTATATCATAAATATATTTCTATTCATGGTATTTAATTTTTCATTTTAGGTTATTTATTTCATGGGGTTATATTCAATAGTTACCCAAGTTGTAAAGGGTTTTTAACAATATCATCATTAAGTGGGATAATCTATGTCTAAGTATCCCATGGGGAAATAATTTTATATTAATATATCAAAATAAATTTATATACATATATTCTATTAATTTATGAATATGTTAATGTAATAATATAATTTTTACTCTCTCTGGTACTAATAATTTCTGAAAATTTGTTTTTATAAAAATCAGTAATTATTTTTTACATGGTCGAAAAATAATTTCTCTTCAAATTTTTTTTTGAAAAAACATGTTTTCAATATTTTTTTAAAAAAATTATCCAAATTATTTAATAAATACAATTTTAATAATTTGGACTTTCTTAAAAACCAATATTGATTCCATATCCCGTATAATTATTCAATGCTTTTTGAAGAGAATTTGATACAAATCATTATTTTAACATGTGTGAAATGAACTTAAAATTTACCTCTCTTAAACAAGAAAATTATAAACATTATTTTAAATATTTTAAAATTGAATTCTTGATGAAAAATATTTTAAAAAATATTTGTGAATTTTTTATTTCAAAATGTTTTACAATGTGAAAAGGTAATTTTCAATGAAAGTATTATTAATAAAAGATTTATGGTATATCTATTCATCAATGTTATTAACACTTAATTATACCTTGGATCCACAAGGGATATGTTTTATTTATATAATAATTATTTATCTTTTCGTGTTCTATTATTATTTTTGTGGGGATGAAAAATTTTATTTTCATTCAACATATTACATTAGATGGTTTATGATTAGGTTTATTTGACTGGGATGTGTATTTTCATTAAATATTATAGTTATATATAAGAATTTTTTATGTTTACTTTTCACTCATTTCGTATGAGGAACTAATTTTACAATGAACAAGATGGGTGGGTAACACATACATATATCCCCATGATCTATCAACATGTCCCATGATGACATTTAGTTAGTAAAAATACATAGGTTTCTACCCAAAACATTAAATTGCATTAAGACCATTATTTGAAGTATATTTCAGATGTCCTTACATATGAATCACCACATTATGAGATCAGTTATTTGTGTCCATATTATTATTAGATTATTCAGAATATCTATTGATATGTTTTATTATAGTGTGATTATTTTAAGGATACATTTGGTCATCCTTTATACCTTTGGTAAACAACATCAGTTATTGATTAAGTGTCATGTTTTTGAGTTATTTAAATTCCCATATTGATTATTATTTTTTATTCATCATATCTTAGGATTTATTTCTACCCTTACTAACCATCTTATTTGACCCCATTCATATGATTTATTTTTTCATGGATACCAGGATGTGTTTATTTTTTGATATACATGTAATTGTAAAGCAGAATAATATAATTTTAAAACAATATTCTATGTGAATTTAATTATAAAAAATATAATATGAATATAATTTATATATCTAGTTTATCAAGACTATTTGGCTATTCTTTCATAAGATATATTATTTCTTGTATCTAGATTCAAATGTAATAAAGTAGTCACATGTTTCTAATTACCAGGGAATAATTCATTACAACATCAATTTATATTGTAGAATGTTAGATACTGAAATGTTTTAGTACTTATTCACCATACCTAAATATTTTATAAGAATCATTTAAATAGATAACTTTTTATCTCTTGATGATATTACCATTGATATTTATAAGATAGTGGCTCCAAAATATACTATAGTACATAATATTCCAATGCATGACACTAATAAAAGGATTTCATCATTGAAAATATTTTAAAATTTTCATCTATGACTAAAATTTCATGGCTGATGAATCAATTGGAACATGAGGAGTTGGCTGATTTCATTTATACCAATTATAAATTGAAATAAATTTCATTAAATATTATCATTAACATTGAAACTACCATTAATATAATCATGTTCTTTATTTTTTTAAGAGTATATTTTTGAAATATAAAATAATAATAACCCACATTTGGATGAGGATTGAAGTTGAATAGTTTTTATTAATTTCTTGGACACTCTATATGATGTGGGATTTTAAATATAAGATCTCATGTGTTTGTGTTGTCTGAAAATACAGATGGAATTTATATTTTCGATTTTTTGGGAATTTCATATCTAAATCTCGGAATCCAAATAGAATAGGGATATTTTAAATGTATCAACATTATTTTAGGATTTGATTGGTGACTTTGGTGCCAAAATATGTTTCGAGGGCTTTGGGATATGAAAATATTATTTTTGGGGAGAAACTTTGGGGAACAAGCTTAGAAAATGGTTAGTTTTAAACATAAAGAAACCAAGAAAAAAAATTAATTGTAACATAATTTTCATAAAATATATGAATGGATCCTTATAAAAAAGTGAGGAATAAAATAAATTATTGAATATTATGAAATGTTGGAATATAGCAAAACGAACTATGATTTCAAACCTTCCCATATAGAGTTGTTTGGAAGTTGTATTAGTTTAGGCGGTGCACAATTGTTATATCCATAAAACCAATTCATGTATATATTAAATTATGAATAAATTACAACATCCACTCATTCCTTCTTTATTGTTTACTCTGTATTTATTCTACACCCCTCAAGTGGATCTACCCTTATATGTTTCTTATTCTCTATACCACCATAGGTGAGTTCTCCTTCATTATTAGTCAATGTAAAAATCCCATAGATATTTTGGAAGACTATATGTGATTCTACCACACCCATTACCTCATTTAACTATATTCTTAACTCCTTTATGTGTTATCATTCTGAAAACTAATATGTTCTATTTTGAAGGTATTGTCATGTTTTATCATTTTCTCTTACATCAATTTGAATAAAGTAATAAATATTGGCGAGTGAATCTTATTAAGTATAAGTTTGTTAGTTTGTTGTTTTTCTATATATGTACTGCCATTTTTTAAATTTTTCAATATGATGTATTATATAAATTTCATTTGTTTTCCATTGAGTTTCAATGCACATAAATTGTCAAAACAAATCATAACATATACCTATTATAATGATTTTTTTTCACAATTTAAATTTGAAAACCCCAACTATGATTAAATGTCATGGTGAATTTGATGTAATTGTTGTGAAATACATATAATTATTAAGAATCAAAAAAACATCCAATTTTTTTTTCTTTTTGTGTGAAATATGTTACGTACTTAATTTATAGTTTCCCTTTTAATGAATCCACCCCTTAAGGAATGTTTTTCTTTGTTCTCATAGAAAAAAAATACATTATGTGTAACAAAAATTTTCTTTTATGTTGTGTGATGTTTATCAACAAAAATAACACCAATTTATAAATTGAGGTAATGTATCATTTTTTTCTATTGGTATTCTAAATTGATAGTGGAATAAATAGACATACTTCCTGTTGTAATGATTAGTTATTTAACCTAAATAATTTTCCAACATTTTATATTATAAAAGGAATGTTTTATTTCTATTATAAAATGAAATTATTCATTATGTTATATCATTAGAGTTACCAAGTTGGTTCTAGGATAGTTTAACTAAATTCATGTATGAGATTCTTTATTATGAACCTTTCTTGTATAACTTGAATTTTATGGATTCCCTAAGGAATATCGTAGATCATATGGACTTAATATTTGAAACTATGGAATAATTAATTATTTCAATAGTTTTATTACAATAATACAATCCATTTTCAATTATATAAATTTTTAAATATGTACCTATATTTTAAATGAATAGAATATAAGGATGAATAATTAAATTTTTTATTAATTTCCTCAGAAAACACACAATAAAATTAAATGGTTATCATTATTAATAAATAATATCCATGTGGTTGTTAATAATAGGAATGTTATCTGATATAGTAAGTTATACCATCTGTAACACATGGATACCAATTTCAAATTCCAGATATGAACTTTATTAGACCCTGAGTATTCATTGATATATTTGTCACTAATGTGTAATCACAATGTGGGAATGAAAAATATTTTCTTTTGTAATTCCATTTGATGACACTAATGATTCACCAATTAAATTTAGAGGTTTGAATTCCTTCGATGAGGTCCTAGGATATGAAATGATATACATGGATAAGTAAATTCATTGGATTATTTCCTTTGGTCACATACTAGTATATCTGGGTAATACCATTGAATTATTTCACTAGCTTTGTTATATATTTTAAAAAAGTGTCATTCCTTGGATTATTTCCCGGGATTCCCTTAATATATCTATATTTTATTACTCGATACAACTCTATGTGTTCAGGGATATTGGTCATCAATTCTTGGGATTATAACAATAGGTTCTATGAATACATTATTTCTATTATTTTTATTATATTCATTATCAAAATTAAAATAATATCACATTATTTCAGATATAGATTGGACTAAAATGAATATGTTGTCATATCCAGTAGTTTTTCATCACATTATTCCATTCCTTATTAAATATTTCAAATTATATAATTTATACTCATGCACTAGACTTCATTAAAAATAATTGATTCTAGAATGATTATTTTTACAAATACCATGTTCATGAATCTATTGTGTAATTTGATAGATCTCTTTTTAGCATGATAATAACTTCACTATGGAAATTTTCTGTTATATATCAAAGGATATGTCTTGACATTGAATCTATATAATGATCACATACTAAATATTCATACATGTATCAGGGATTTTATTTTTTATTTATTAGCTATATAGACATATTACATGTGGGCCTATATTAATTTTGTTTCCACAAACATTTAGAATATCATGGTATATGCCATTGGATTTTATTTTCAGTTTTCTATTTTTCGGTTAATATATACTATATAAATTTATCATTATTGAATTCTACTACACTATAATTTAATTTATTTATCTATTGATTCATGAAGTTTTCTTAAGGGGTTATTATCTAAAATTTTAAACTATTGTTGATCACTACTATTAAGAATACTCATGAAAATGTATTGGAATACTTATTCCTATGTTGCACATGGGGTTGATTACATATGACTAATGTAGGATCTAGAAATCACAATGTGGTATTCAAACCTTTTATTTTCCTTTTTATTACTATTTTGGGATGGTATATCATATTTTATGAATATATTGAATGATTGTAAATAGATCATGTTTTTGGAAATTTCCATGCCATACATAGTGGAAGGATCATGTTTCCTAAGATGGGAAATGTTTTTATCTTGTTTGTTATTAATGGATATTATTAAATCAAATTGAATGATATTTTTTTATTAAAAAATTACTTATCATGGTATTTTTCTTATTAGACTTGTATAGAAATTGATGAGGTGAGTTAATGTTTCAGATTATGAATCTGTGATTCAAATTTAACTAGTATGATAACAAATATATCATATATGTGTTATTTTGATGGATTTGTTTACTTGTATAATTTTTCTAATTATTAATTTCATTTTATAGTAATAGTATAAGGTATAGTAAATAATTTGACTAAATCAAACAAAATTGTGTTTTTCTATATGGAATGACCATGTAATTCTCCCTAGACACCACAACATTATTAAATAAATGAATTTACCACAATAAATTCGTTAAATGTAAATGATCATTAATTTAAATAATAAAACCATGTGGTTTCTTATTGATTTCAGTTAAATAGTTTACTAATAAAATCATAAAAAATATTGTATATCTATATCTGGGGAATGGTTACCTATATTATTAGATCCAAATCCTCGATTTGACCATCATAGGTCAGTATTTTCATGTTATTATTACGATTTAAACCTAAACATAGTGTGTTTAATATTTATTAAATTAAATATTAAAGGTTTGAAATTAAAAGGGATGCTAATTTTAAATTATTGGTATTTAAACCAACAAATAATGAATGGATGTCCCTATAATATAGATAATGTTTTCTGGATATCACCCTTATTGGTAAACTATTCCTCTTCAAAACATATCACATAATCCATTTTCAGAATATATATATATATAGGTCACATCAGATATTTATTTAACATTACTATAGTATATAAAACAGTAATTCATATAATTGTATGGTTGTATCTAAGATAAATTAACCCCTATAAATGAGTAGACACTTGTTTTCTATTTAAGGACCTTATTTACATGAGAAATGTTTTATCTAAAATACAATTATTAATCTAAACAGGATTTTCCTCTCTCTCTTTTGAGTAAAATTTTCAAAAGCACAGTTTATTTTTTATAACATATAGTTAAAATTGGTGGAATAGTGGTTATGAGGTAATTTTTCTAGATTTAATTTATGATATTGTTAATTATTTTTTAAGTTGTATTTTATATTTTTGTTTCATTCATAACTTTTACTTGACAATTCAATTAAATAATTGTCTTTAATGATTTTGGAAAATGTGAACTAATTTAATTTCGTAATCAAATATATTAAGTTACATTCTATAAAATACCCTCGTGTTAGAGTTAGTTTGATAATTTTCTTTAGTTTCACTTTTGAGGGAATCATGGATATTTTTTATTGATCTCATTTTCCATGATCTGTTATATTGGACCAAGGTTTCATGCAGAATATCCCAGTGAACATTTAGGTGTTACCCATGTTTTAATGATGATGGATTTTCCTATATGATTGCATATTTATATTAGTGGTAGTTCCCATAGGGATTTGAATCATTGATTTTTTTCCATGGAAATTTAATCCATATAATATTTTTTATACCTTTTTAAATATCTATTATGAATTTTTTATCGATATAAGATTCATGTCGATTGGTTCTCATGTTTTAGGTTGTCCTATTGGTAGAGAAATGATAATATTAGATTTTTCAGTTTACATGACTTGTGTTATTTTTGCATGGACTACCATTTTTTATCTAGGTGACCTTCTTTTCCTAGTAATGAATTTGTTGGATTATTATTAGTCTGATTACTAGTCTTATTGATACATTGACTTTTGGGTATGATTCTTCTTAATGGTAAGAATAAAAATGAATCTGTGGTTCCTTTTTAAATTCATATAATTAATTGGATTCATTAGTGTGATATTTTATAATTGGGGAGGTACACATTGTCATATGTGATAACCATTTTGTTGACAAATGATACAATTGATCCATGTGAGGTTAGTTGGGTATCGATCAAGTCTCAAGGTAGTAGAGTGATTTTATCATGTAACGCGTTAATGTATCATCATTATGATTATAGTTATCTAAAAAATTAATGTGATCTTGGTTTTAGGTAATTTGATAGTTATCATAGTTCTGGGGATGAGTTTTTAAAATGATAAAGTGTTGTAACACCACCGATCTATTTTAGTTTTATCCTTGATGTCTGATTATAATGATTTCCATGAGCACAGTTCTAGAAGATTGTTTTTTTCACCTATGTATATAAAATTTCTATTTATAATGGTGTGTAACATGTGTCTATGATCGTGAATGGTGAACGAATGATTTATTACTGCTATAAATAAAGTTTGGTTGTAGGAAGAGTGTGATTCATAGGAAAGGGAACCATTTATAGTGAATTAAATACTATAAAAATGTTTTTTAGGTAGCATCAAAATACTGAATGAAATTGTTTCCATTATTATAGAGGGAATGAGACCATAATAGGCCTTTTAGTATTTGTCAAAGGGTTTATAGAATCTTATATGCTGGTAAACATGAGTTGTCTAATCTCAAATACGGTGACCGATGTAAAACTCAGTTATGGGTATGGATCATGTCTCAATGATAGATTCATTCATTTATTTCATAAATTAAATGGGGGGATGTAATGCTTCAAATGATCATTAGTGTATGTGTTACAGCATGGAAATGAATTAATTATGTAAATAACCATTGTAGTTTATTTTTAGATGATGGTGTAAAATGATGGGATGTGAAAATATTCATTGTAAACCTTGTTATCTAAGGTAAATTTATTGATCCCATAAATGAGGTGATTCCTATTAAAATAAAAGTAATTAGGTAGAGTAACATGAAATTCACTTATGTTAATGTGGAGTAAATTTAATGATATTCCAACCATGGGAATTCATTGAGGGCTTGGAACAACCTATGATTATCTTTCTTAGAAGATCACCAAATTAATCCACGGTTAAATAAATCACGATCAATTAGTGATGATGCACCGACAACATATGCACAATGATTTAGATAGAAAACTAATGATATATGTGTTTTAACTATCATTTTCCATATGTTAATGGATAATTTTACTTGGAAATATATGTATATTTTCCCTGCTAGGGGGTGACATTTCTATATTGTTAGAAAAGATCTTCATAAAATAGGTTGAATTATTATATTGTTATTTTGTGGTGAATATAAATCCCATAAACATTGGTTTAGGAATCTAAGGGGACCTACTCATTTAGATATTCTATAATGGGAATTTATTCATGGTAAAAAATAAACCGCAACAAGTACAAAAGTTTTACAACTAAATAAAATGCTTTGTTAGAAAACTACAATAGTGAAAACACCATAGTATATAAGTTTCCTATTGAGATATACAATGTGGTAGATAGTACCTTGGGTAGGTAAGTCCAATATGAAAATATAGTAGGATTTATAGGTAGTTTGGGAGCCATATATAATTACCCAATCTGCATTAAATAAAATGGTTGTTTAATATAATGAAATAATATTTGTGTATCTAATATTGTATTATTCCATAAGAGAATCTGTATGATATAATGTGTATTGAAAATATTTATTTGGGTTTTGAAGATGGAATACAACATGTGATGTTTTGCAATGTCCAATGGGGATTATTAGAGATAAAAATTTACCAAGTTGGGGAGGTTGTAATCTTTATTATTTTGGGAAGGGATGGAAATTTCATAATACTTTTTATCTTAAATTTTATGGGTAGACCAAATCATAATTTACATTCTAAATGGAGTAACAAACCATAAAATAAATTAATGTGTAGTATTTGGGTAATTATTTGTCCATGAGAGTTACCACAAGTTCCCAAATGTGTTTCTCATGGTTCATTCTTTGAAACCCCTATTTCAAGCTACATTCATATGGTCTATGGTAAGAGAATGATTATTCCTCACAATTCACTCCAAAAAATGTGACCTATTTTTATGGCACGTGATTTGATTAAACAATGTGAGGAACCTTGAAAAATATATTTAAGACTTAATATAAATTGTAGATCCAATCACATGATTATCTCTTAGTTATAGGAACCATGAACTCTAGATATGTGAGGTGGATATGTTGTGAAATGGGCTTAGTGTGGTGGGATTACATGTTTTCTGACAATGTGACTTAAACATACAATTGTTATAATGGGGGAAGTTAACATTTTTCAACTCTTCCCATTAATTGGTTTTTATTATTTTTTTCTACATTCATTCAGTATATTCCCCATCATAACACCCCTCTTATCTATTCATCCCTCGATGGTATATCCTTCATTCATAGAGCATGTTGAATGTTACCAGATGCATTAGAATTTTAGAAGTTAATATATGTATCAAGATACATATTCCTTTTTATATATATCATTTATGTGATATCATTTTGGGATATATTGTGAAATAAAATTATGGAATTTGGAGGGTTTATCATTTTCAATTGTTTTGGATCAAATATAAGGATGATAACGGATGTGTGACACATCTATAGTATAAGGAACATTGTATATATGTATTTACCTAAAATTATCCTCTATTATAAAGATATTTGATTGGTTTCATGATAGTTATTCCATTAATATATCCTTGATTTATAATTCAAATAATGTTTTACATGTTTCCCCACCTAATCCTTTTATAATTCCCCTTTACATTTTTGGTTGATAAAAACATCATGTTAGATAACCCCTTAGGGTGAATTTTGATTAATGAATATAAAAACTTTTTTTTATAAAAATAACTTACTAAGAGTGTAGTTAATGACACAATATAAATATCAAAGTTTTTAACAACCTTGATATTTTATGAAATAATTTTATTTATATAATTTTATTTCATTAACATCTTGAGTTACATGCATCAAAGAGTATACACAAACTCTGTAACATTTTTATATTTTTATGTTTCTATTATCGCATAACTGTTGGATTTGATGGTATGAATAATAATAAATAAATAAAGAGAAATATATGTTCTAAAAATTAATAAAATTAATTCCTTATTTATTAATTTATTATATTTAAAAATAAATAATGTAAATATGAAATTAATTATTTTTTTAAAATAATTGTTTATATTCTTTGAATGATATGTTATATGAGTAAATTAAATAATTTTTTATTATTTATTTATTTTAATTAAATTTTATTATTATTATTTTTACCAAAAAATACAATAATCATAATAATATTTTTTTCTAATAAAATAATAATAAATAGACTTTTAATCATAGAGATGTAATTTTTAAAAAGATTTTTTTTCGCTTTTTGTTTCATTTCATTTATATTAATTTTTTCTATTTACATGTTCTGAATTATAAAAAATTAATTAAATTTTTAGAATTAATAAGTTAATTTTTTTATATAGGCCCCTTTTTGATTTTTCTATTATGAATATTAAATATAGTGAAATTTATTCCCCGAGGTAAAGGGTGAATCAGGTTAATATGGTTTAAAACTAATTGATTAATCTATAATTATTAATCACAATACTAATGAAATGAATCGAATTGGATTCATAACACGTTAGTTTATAATTTTATTTTTTAATGGAAACATGTCCATGACAATTACTTATAATTATTTTAATAAATGAACGTTATAAAATTTCACTATCTTTGTTGATAAAATAAATTATGTTTCCCTATAGTGAATCATGTAAAATATAAATGAATATATGTTTTTATTTTTATTTCATTATAAATATTTTCAAGGAATAAATTTATTGAAAATTTCTAGTTATTATATAATGACCTTAATGTCTTATGAATCAATAATGCATTACTTCAATATTTATTAAAAATATAAAATTAATAAATTGAAAAGAAATAAAAGGGATATAATTTTAATTATTAAGTGTGGCCATCTAATTTTATACATCTATATGAAACTTGATGGTGGTTTGAAATATTTTCATTTGAATACACAAAATTTTTATGTCTCTTAATTTATATTTAGCGAATAGTTGAAAATTTTAAAATAATGGTATTGTATAAAATATTTATATTATAAAATTATTTTATAAGATTAAAAATAATTAAATCGGAGAAGAAAGTTATTATATGGTATAACATGTCAGAAATGGTATTTTTTGGTAAAATTGTCAACCTCAAATTACAATGTACACCCCATTAATATTTAAAATGGTGTTATCATATTTAAAAATAGACGTGTTTAACAATGGGTGTATAATATTGAAAATGTATTAAAATAAATAAAAACACGGACAAGTTAAAAAATATAGTGTTTAAAATCTTGTACAAACTCATTATATAATAGATGGCCATTTTGATGAATATTTATTCAGAATAAATTAATTATAATTTAATATTCTGATAATATCAAAGATAACCCCTCACCTCAAATATAAAATTTCTCCTCCTATCTCACTAATTTATCGAACTAAAAGCCTTATAGAAAATAAAAACTCTGAAAAACCCCATTATATACTTCCATAAACACATCTTAAATTTATTTTTCTACCAAATAGATCAACGAAAAGAACTTTTAAAGGATAACTATAGGATTATTTCTAAAAAAGTAATAGTCCCCCTTATCAATTATTTTATTTTATACTCTTTTATACATCTTATATATTCATTGTAATTCTCAAAACATTATAAATTCGTGTTAATGAATATTATTAATTGTTATTATGGTTATAAAAACAATATTTTACCCCTTCATTCCTATCAAATGGGATGTGAAATTAACATTTTTCTGTTCGTATGACTTACCTTTTCTAAATAGAGATTCAATTAATTTTTTATTAACATAAATATATAATTTCTATTGTTACCAGTTTAATTTATATATATATGATATATATAAAAATATTATACTTATGTAATTATAATATCACATCTACCTACATACCATTTTGTTATGTGTAAACAATAACATCATTTGTTCGTACGTGTGGACTACCACCTCTACAAAGCGATATGATTTTAATTTCATTTATATTTTACAATGATGGAAATAAAGATGTATTAGATTAATTTAAATTAAATATATGATATATTATTTGTACTATGATGTGGAATTAATATTTTCCTTTTAATCATTTAATCATTGGAAAAAACAAATAATTTGGATGCATATGTACGACATACCATATCCTTTAATATTTCTATATATTTATATAAATATATATACAAAATTAGTGGATGAGTCTAAATATTTTTATAAAGGATATATATTATATTTATATCATTATAAATATTTCATACATGATGGAACCAATATAATTGTAGAATTACCAGAATAAATGATATTATATACTCAATGTAAAAAAATAGTTTACACATAGAAATAAAGATCTTAACAAGGAAATATTGAAAAAGGGGTGCATGAATGTTATAATGGGGATATATTTGATACTATAAGTATGAATATTACTCTACTATATAATAATAATAAATAAATATTTCTTATACATGTGGTTATAGTGTGTTTCAATCATGTATATCTTAATTTAAGGGATTCATGTATCACTTTTTCATCCATGAAGCATACTCCATAGTCACCACCATTTTTTCTAATTAGCTAATTATTAATTATTGTATTATAAATCACTTATTTTAATAGAATATAAAATTTCATTTTTTTATTTCTTTCATGCGGCATGTGAGTCTAATGATATCCATATTGTATGTGATATACTTCCCACTCTCATCAATATACATTATATTTCTTGTTTCTGTACTATCTTGGGAATATTTCGCTTCTATATCTATATATTATAAAAATGATCATTATTTTTTAAAAAACGATTATATTATTATTTAATGTTATTTTTACCCATTATTTAGATTTACATAATGGTTTTAAGGAATTTTTTTCTTTTTTCAAAGATACATACTTTGTGATTTTTTTAAAACAATGCATAAAGAATTTTTTCACTTATACGTAATGATTGGCCATTCCCACCGTCATGAAAAAAAAATTATTTGATGATTATGTTAATTTTTTACAAGATTATTTTCATGGAATATATTTTTAATTATAATTTCAAAGAATTTTATAAAAGAAATGATTTCAGATTGGAATATTTATTTTCCTTGAGAAATATTTCAATTGTGTTTTCAGAATAATTTTTATCTTGGTTGAAATTAATTAAATATACATATATATTACAAGGGATATGATCCAAGGAGACCATATTTATTCATTCTTAGTATGTTTTATGATTATTATGAAAAGATGAAATATTTATGGTACGAAATAATTTTGGTGGGTTATGTCAGGATGATATTTTTATGAATCAGATTTCAATTCATTCGTATTGAATTGATGATTTATTTATAATATTTAGGAAAAAATATATATGATATTCATTATATGATGTTTTGTAATTATATCTACCACTAATGTGTTGTGTAAGTACTGATATCTCATTAGATAATCATGAAATTAATGGAAATTGATCCTAGTTAAGTATATTAATCTTTCCACTATGGTAGACTTGGTAGTAAACATTTCCTAATATGATGGTTTGGGAAGTGAAACCATTCAACTATAATATCCTTGGTAATAATTCTTGAATACTAAAGATATGCTTTTCTATTCTTATGTGTATTAGAAAATTCTACATATTCTTCTAAATATATTTTCTTATGTATTATGTTCATTGATATTTTTATGAGTAATCTCTTATGATCTAAAAAAATTATTCCATGATATGTTATTTTGAACAATGATTTTTTGGGTTTAATATTAAAATGTAAATTCCATCTTCTTATGATATTTTATAAATATACCGACCTAGAAGACTATATTATGGGAATTATTTTATTACATTTTCATGATTACAATCAATCAAATTCTAATAGATTGATATTTTTAGCAGTTTTGGAAATGTAGATTATATACATGATAATGATAATACATTAGGGAAATAACATAACTTATAACATCAGTAAAATATCATAATACATCTTTAATATCATATCATTTTATGGAGTCAATATCAATCACTTTTACATGTACTTTTTATGTTTTTGAGTACCTATATTTTGGAGTAGTGACTTGGGGTGCATTTGGGTAAAATTTTAAGTAAAAAAATGGCAGTGGGTTGTGCACGCTTTGTGCATGGCTTGACAAACCGTGAGACCAATCGGTGCCAACCAAGTAGAGCAGGACAATGATGTACACACGTTTTACACACCGTTTGAAAAACAGTGCGACCAAACCGTGCAGACCGTGCATCTATGGAGAGTGAGGTCTGTACGGTTTGCGTATGGTTTGACAAACTATGATCCACAATCCATAAAATCATGTGCGCGGTTTTTAATTCATAAAATCATTTTTAAAACCCCCTAAAACCCAGGACATCCTTATTTTCTGAACTTGGATTTGGATTGGCAATTTCTAGGTGTTTCCAAAGCCCCTTGGAGAAATTCCACGTCGATCCGAACACCTTTTCGCAATATTGTAGGCTCAGATTTAAGATCCACTCTGTAACAACCCAAAGTTATTCAATTGAAATTACATTCTTATAAATATGTAATAAAATCATATAAATACACACCATAATGAACTAATATGTTCTATGTGACCTATAAACACAATTTTGTGACTTATGTTTTAGGAATTTTCAAAATCTGACATACACAGTTTTGATCAAGATGATTCTTGGAGTCTAATGAAACAAAAATATTTTTCATTGAATAGTAACGTATCCTTTTGAATAGTAACCTACCCTTATAAATATAAATATGACCCTTATGAATATTAATTCATCCATCATAATATTATCCTTAACCATGAATAATTAAATAAAATTTAGACATCATAGAAAGTGAAAATTTAACCTTATAAATGTTTTGGTATGTTGTAAGTCATAAATAATTAATTATAATTAATTAATTAATTAAAAAGAAATTTTATTTTCGTAAAATGTGTTCATTATTTATAAAATAAATTTCTTATAGTTTTTAGATAATTTTAAAAGACCCTACGTAATTTTTGAAAGCACTATAGAATCAGTTTTAATTTTAAAAAATAATTTTTTGTGTAAATTATGATTTTAATTAAATTTTAAATTAATAATTTTTAGAAAATAATTTTTTAATAATTGACTTAAATATTGTATTCTACATGTTGAAAAATGGTTGGGGTAAATTTTTTGGATTTTTCTAAAATACTTACATTTTTGGTGAAGAGTAAAATACATAAATTTACTATATAAATACATTATAATTAAAAATCACAATTCCTGACATTAAAAGTGATTTAAGCACCCAAATTCCTAAATCACATGAATTATTTACTATTTTTGGTCATGTATGACTCAGTTTTTCTTTGTCTTTGGAGAAATTAATAAACTAATGAATTTTATATTAAGGAAACCACTCTCCCCTACACTATAAAAACCACCCTTCACATCCCCATTCCCTCACACCTCACAAGCTCCAAGCCTTCTCAAAAATCTGCCTAAACATCTTCCTTGTCCCCTATCTCACGACCAAGAGCTTCTGGTCTCATCAAAAGACCAGTCCTATCTTCCTTAACGTGGATCTCAAGATGAGGATTTAAGAGGTAATTTCTCTCCCTCTTCTCCTTTAATTTCCTTTCAATTTCACGTTAATTTCTTGATCTATCCCCACCCATCTACATCAAAATGATATTTTAACTCCAGTATTATACATGTAATGTAATTTTATGATGGTAATGGGATATTATATCATCCAACCCCCTTTCCCTCTTCCTTTTATTTTATTAAAGGGAACTTTGTTCTTGAGGTGTTAATTTATTACCTTCAAGAATGACATGCTTTATTCATCCATTTCTACATTCATATATGGTTATATAACCATTTATATGGTTGAAACAGAATTTTTTATATGTATTATTTCTTATTTAATGTTTTGTAAATAACTTATGTCAATATTACTATGTGATAAATTAAAACAAGTTCATTATGATCGAAAACCGTTCAAAATAACCCAAACAATAATAATTTAATTATTATCAAACGATTCATCCACTTGGATATAATATGATTCATTATAAGATCATTACATATCCTGTAAAATCATTAATGTAATGTAATATCAATTTGTAATGTTTACTCATGTTCTACCCAAACTTCAATTTAAGAATACAAGTTAACCACTCAAGAAAACCATAAAAAAACATTTTCGAATAATGTTTTTAAACTCTAAAACTCATCCAAAGGAACATAAAATCACTTAATGAAACTATAATGAAACATATTAATGTAAAAAAGGTTTGGTATTTCTAATTAATGGATATAATTTCATTATATAGGACATTAAAGAGAAAGAATAATTCAGATACAAGTTAAGGGGAAATTCTCAAACCTAACTTTCATCCTTCGGGTTTACCCTCTTTCACTCCATTTTTTATATGGTTACAGCTTAAAGATTATTTTTTCATCATTTTATTTCTTTTTTGTGGATATACATGATTACCACTACTATTTATGTCAAACAAAATTTTTTCTAAAAGAACACTTCTTTTAAAAGCTCTCCTTTTACTTCTTAGTCTAGGTTGATGGTTCTTGTATCAGGTATCTTATTCCCACTTTGTTTCGGGAACCCAATGTTTATAAATGTGTTCTTATGATATGTAAACCATTAATTACCATTGGTTAATTATGTTCAGTTTTGATATATGTTCCATGTGTAAAGCATGATGATGATAATGCTATGATGTGACGAGTGTACCCAGAATTATATAGTGCAATATGAATGATTGAATTTGACAGGTGTGGTCAGAATTATTCAGTGCTCCAATGCATTGGGTAAAGTGATTAATCTCATGATTAAATATTAATTGATGTGTGAACAATATTCTAGCTTGGTTCACACGTATGTATGGTATTTAACCACTAAGACAGGATGTTTCGTTTTTTATGCATTTCCACATTTCAAGTCTTATATTTATGTTTCCTCTCATGTTCATGATCTTTTTCCCATGTTATGATTATGGTCACTCAATGCTATATTGATCTTATCTATCCTCTTACTGGGCTTCTAACTCACCACTTTTATTGTATATCCTCAGGTGGCAACATATACTAAGGATATGACAGATTCCAAAAATAATCTAGAGAAGAAGAAAATAAATAAATGTTTATGCTTGATGTTGTAATTGTTATGTGTGATACTAGTGTTCCAAAGACACTGAACCATTGGATCCTATATATGTAATAATATTATGTTGTTTATCCTTCAAATTATTTAATAGTAATTTAAGGAACGTCAGGGTCGTTATAGTTAGTGTTGGAGGAAAGGGTTAGTTAATTTGGAAATTAGGATTAGTTAACCCTAGAGAAAACCTATAGCATGGGACTAAGTAAAAATATGCACACAATAATATTTACATAGGGATCCCATATATTATGATTTTAGTATAAATTTTTCAAATTAATATGATTTGTATTAAGGACTTGTTTACTTATGTTTTGTTCTAATCATTTCTATTTTAGAATGTGGGGGAACCAGGAGAAATCAGGCCAACTACTCCTGTGAAGTCCAATTCAATGATTGCTCTAACGACATCCCCAATGACTTGGGAGGTGGAGTTCAAAACTTCATGGCTATTCTTACCCAATTATATCTAGTTATGAACAACAACCATAATAATCTGGAACATCCTCCTTCACCAAAGAGGGAGAAACTGGATATCGAATGTTTTATGTTTCAACGACAACCAATGTTTAGTGGATCCTCCGATCCTCTAGTTGAGGAGCAGTGGGTCAACTACATGGGGAAGATCATTTCTATGCTTAATTGTTCTGAGATGGATAAGGTTATCCAAGATGTGTATCTTATAGATGGTGAAGCCGATAAATGGTGGACTTTGATTAAGAACACCAAGCCAATGGGGGAAAATTGAAGAGATATTATGGTAAGACTATAAGATAATGTTTCTTAACAAGTATTTACCAAAAACTCTTTGTACAAATATGGAGATATATTCATAGATATCAAGAAAAAAAATGAGAATCTATCACAACCTATTAATATAATTTCACAAGTCTTTTAAGGTATGCTTAGATATTTGTTGTCATAAATTATAGAAAAATTGATTGATTCTTTAGTAGATTAAAACAAAACATTCAAAAGGCTCTTGAAATTCCAGACTTTGGTAGTTATGAAGAAGTTTTTCTATGTGCTCTCAATGTGGAGATGGAGTTTGGAGAATGGCCCCATGGATATGGTGATAATAAATGAAATATGGAGTTTCACACCGGAGGATCTAATGATAAAGGTGAGAAGAAAACTCAATGACCCACATTCAAAAAATGTGGAAAGTTGCACCATGGGAACTGCCTCAAAGGGACAGGGAAATGATTCAAGTGTGGGAAAGAAGGACACCATACTCAAGAGTGTTGATAAGACATGAAAAGGAAGAATAATTTAACTGATTAAAGGAGAGAACCACTCATGGATCAATGCTACAACTGTAGGGAGAAAGGGCATTATGCAAACCACTGCACTAAACCTCGAGTTCTTGAGGGTAATCAGTGTCATCAGCCACCAAATCCAAAGGAACAAGGGAAGTCTTATTCCATCACCACTACAGAAGTGGAGAAAGATAATGAAGTCATAACAAGTATGCTTTCTATTAAATAATGAGTGGAAAAAAGACTTATTTGATTCTGGTTCTACGCATTCCTTTATATCTTGCAAGTTTTCTAGAACTATATAATTGAATCCCTAAAACCTTGAAGTAGAGATATCTGTAAAAACACCAATTGGTGCAATCATTGCAACCTATGTGTTTGACTCTTCTTCTGTTGGTGTATGTGGGAAGATTCTTCCAGTGAATATTTTAATACTTCCTTTGGTGGAATTTGACGCTATAATGGGAATGTATTGGCTCTCATTGTATAGATCACATATCAACTGTCGGGAAAAGGAAATATCTTTTCATATTCCATGCCATCCCATGCTGCTATAAAAATTCAAGGAATATCATGAAACTCCTTCAAAAAATCCTTTAATGGTGTGGGTGTTGATTCCCTATGATGAAGCATACCTCACCCAAATGGTTGAGTCAAAGGAAAGTGCCAACCTTGAGGAAATTCCCACCATTAGGGAATATAGTGATGTATTTCCTAAAGAGATAACCAGAATTCCCCAGGATCGTGAGGTAGAGTTCACAATTGAACTCATACTTGGAAATACTCCTATCTCGATTTGTCCTTATAGGATGGCTCCTATCGAACTGGAGGATTTAATGAACTAGAAGAAAGATCATATGGACAAATGCTTATTACACCCAAGTGCATCACCTTGTGGTGGACCAGTACTCTTTTTGAAGAAGAAGGATGGAACAATGCGTCTGTGTATCGATTATCAAGAACTCAACAAGATCACCATAAAGAACAAGTATCCTCTCACTAGGATTGATGACTTGTTCGATTAGTTAATAGGAGATCAATACATCTCAAAGGTGGATCATCATTCTAGATATCATACGGTAAAGGTGAAGATGGATCATATTCATAAGACTGCCTTCCGAACAAGGTAAGGGAACTATGAGTTTTTGGTGATGCCCTTTGTACTTACTAATTCTCCTGCAGTCTTAATGGATTTGATGAATGTATCCTTTAGGCATTACCTTGAAAAAAATTTGGTAGTGTTTATCGATTATATTATCATATACTATAGGGGAAAAGAGGAACATGATGAACATTTAAGACTTATGATGGAGACATTAAGAAAGGATAAGTTGTATGCCATTTTCAGGAATTTTGAATTTTTGATGAAATAAGTCACGTTGTTGGGTCAGGTGATCACAAGTGAGGACATTTCTGTGGATCCTTAAAAAATGTGATTAAGGAATGTCACATGCCCTCAAGTGTCACATAAATACATAGATTTCTTGGATTATATGGTTAATACCGACGTTTTGTGAGAAACTTCTAACGATTTCCATGCCCACTAACTAAGTTAACAAGTAAAGGGGTAATGTATGTCTGGACAGAAGAATGTGAGGGAAGCTTCATGGAGCTAAAGATAAGGACGATCATTGCACCTGTACTCACTCTTCCAAAAAGCGGAGAATGTATTGTGATATATTTTTATGCTTCAACGAAAGGCTTGTGTTGTGTAATCATGAAAAATGATAATGTGATAGCCTAGGCATCATGACATTTGAAGATCCATGAGAAGAACTACCTGACGCATGATCTAGAGCAGGAATCCGTGATTTTTTCTGTGAAAATCTCACGACACTACCTTAATGGCGAGAAGTGTGACATATACACTGACCAAAAGAGCCTAAAGTATATATTCATACAATAGGAACTCAACATGCGTCAAAGGAGATGTTTAGACCTAATCAAGGATTACTATTTCTCTATTAACTACCATCCTGGAAAGGTGAACAAGGTAGATGATGCTCTAAGTAGAAAATAACCCACTACTCTATCCATGTTACAGATTGAGAAAGACCCTATCTTCATAGATATGAAAAGGAAGGATTTGGAAATCATAAGGAGAGGGGATACATCCTACCTTGCCTAAATGAATGTGGAACCATCCATCCAGGAGAAGATTAAGGTTGCACAAAGGGATGATGTAGGGATTCAAAAGAGGGTGAATGTTGTAAATCAAGGGAAGCAGCAAGAGTTCCATATCAATGATGATGGTGAGATTCGGTTTGGAATGAGACATTGTGTGCCTTAATCACCCAGGATTGAGATGGATCTATTATACAATGCACATAGATAAACATTTTCTATCCATCCTGGGAGTACCATGATGTACCGTGATCTCCAAGAACACTTTTGGTGGGATAACATGAAGAAGGAGATTTCGGAATATATATCAAGGTGATTAGTATGTCAGCAAGATAAAGTTGAGCGATAAAAGTACCAAGGTATGATGAATACATTGCCTATACCCATGTGGAAATGGGAAAATGTTACAATGGACTTTGTCACATTTCTCCCAAAGAAATTCGAAGGGAAATAATGCGATATGGGTTGTGGTAGACCGAATCACCAAAACTGCCTATTTAATCGCTATTCGGAAAGATCTCTTGCTTGAACAAATTGCAAAGATATTTGTCAAGGAAGCAGTGAGACTACACGGTGTTCCACTCACAATTGTCTCTGACCGTGATCCAAGGTTCACATCTAAATTCTGTAGTAGCCTTCAACATTCTTTGAGTACTGAATTAAATTTCAGCACAACCTATCACCCCCAAACTGGTGGCCAATCTGAAAGGACTATTTAGACAATTGATGATATGCTAAGAGCCTAATATCTTGAATTCAAAGGTGGTTGGGATCATCATCTCTCATTGGCTGAATTGTCATTCAACAATAGCTTCCACTCGAGTATTCAGATTGTTCCATATGAAGCTCTGTATGGAAATTGATGTAGAACTCCAACCTGTTTGGATGAAGTTGGATAAATAAAGCTACATGGACGATATCTTGTTCAAGAGATAACAGATAATGTTCAAGTCATCCAAAAACACATTAAATCTGCTCAAAGTCAGCATAAGTGCTATGCTGACAACAGTCGAAGGGACTTGGAATTCGACTTTGGAGATAAAGTCTTCCTTCGAATATCTCCATGGAAGAGTGTCATGGGATTTGGGAAGAAAGGGAAGTTAATCCCAAGTTACATTTTCCCCTTTGAGATCCTTGACTAAATAGGAGTAGTGGCCTATCGTCTTTCACCTCCACCGTATATGGCTCATGTTCATGTTGTGTTTCATTTTTCAATACTGAGGAAGTACATATCATACCCCTCACATGTATTAAACTCAAGGGTGGTGTAGCTGGAAGATGATTTCTCCTAAGAGGAGAAGCCAGTAAAGATTCTGGATCAGAGCGATATGGTTCTATGCAATAGGACAACCCATCTTGTCAAAGTGTTGTGGAGGAAACATAAGTTTTGGGAAGCAAGTTGTGAACTAGAAGAGGCAATGAAGGATAAACCCCCTCACCTGTTTGTGTAATGTGAAATTTTGTGTGTGAAATTTTGTAAGGGGGGAGGAATGTAACGACCCAATGTTTTGCGATGGAAATTTCATTCTTATAAATATTTCATTAAATCACATGAATACACAACAATATGAAGTAATATTTTCTATGTGACCTTTAAACATAGGTTTGTCACTTCTATGTTGCAAATTTTGGTAATCTGACATACACGGCGGTGTTCAAGATGATTTTGGAGTCTAATGAAACAATAATAATTATCGTTGAATAGTAATGTACCCTTGTGAATAGTAACTTACCCTTATGAATAGTAATATGACCTTTATGAGTATTAAATCATCCAACATATGATTAACCTTTCCCATGAACAATTAAATAAAATTTAGACATCTTAGAAAGTGGTAATTTGATCATAGTAAATGTTTTGGTATTTTGTAAGTCATAAATAAGTAATTATTATTAATTAATTATTTTAAAAGAATAGTTTTTTCTGAAAATGTGTTCATTAATTATCAAATCAATGTCTTATAGTTTTTATATAATTTTATAAGACCCTGTGTAATTTTTGAATGAATTATAAAATCAGTTTTAATTTTAAAAAACATTATTATTATGTAAATTATGATTTTAATTAAATATTAAATTAATAATACTTTGAACATTATTTTTGAAAAAATGAATTCAATTTTGGAATCTACACGTAGAAAAATGGTTGGGGTAAATTTTTGGGATTATTCTAAAATACATGAATATTTTGTGAATAGTAAAATAAATTAATTTACCATATAAATACATTATAACTAAAAACCACTATTCATGACATCACAAGTGATGTAAGAACCAAAATACCGAACTCAAATGCCTTATTTACAATTCATGGTCATGGATGACTCACTATTCCTTGTCTTAGGGGAAATTAATGAACTAATGAATTTTATATTAAGGAAACCCCTCTCCCCTACACTATAAAAAACCACCTTTCACACCCTCATTCCCTCACACCTATCAAGCTCCATGCCTTCTTTAACTCTTCCCAAACATCCTCCCTAGCCCCTATCCCACGTCCAACAGCTGATTGTCTCATCAAAAGACCAATCCAATATTCCTTAAGGAGGATCTGAAGAGTCGGATTTAAGAGGTAATTTCACTCCCTCTTTTCCTTTAACTTTCATTCAATTTCAATTTCATTTCTTGACCTCTTCCCACCCATATACATCCTAATGGTATTTAAACTCTATTATTATACATTTACTGGAATGTTATGATAATAATGGGATATTATATCATCCAACCCGCTTTTCCCACTTCCTTTTATTTTATTAAAGGGAACGTTGTTCGTGAGGTGTTAATTTATCACCTTAAAAAAGGACATGATTTCTTCGTCCATTTCTACCTTCGGATCTGGTCATGAAACAATTTTTATTGTTTAAACAAAATGTTTATATTTATTATTTCTTATTTAAAGTTCTGTATATAAATTATGGCCATATTACTAAGTGATAAATTAAAACATGTTCATTATGATTGAAAAACTGTTCAAATTAACCCAAACAATCATAATTTAATTATTATCTAATGATTAATCCACATGGATATAATATTATTAATTATAATATCATTAAATATCATGTAAAATAATTAATAACAATTAATATTAGTTCTGAATGTATACCAATGTTCTACCCAAACATCAATTTAAGAATACAAGTGAACCAATCAAGAAAACCATAAAAACTATCATTCCCAAATAATGTTTTTAAACTCCATCACTAATCCAAAGGAACATAAAATCCCTTAATGAAACCATAATGAACCATATTAATGTACACAAGGTTATTTACTTCTAATTAATAAATAAATTGTCATTATACAGGACATCAATGAGAATGAAGTATTCATATACAAGGTAAATGGAAATTCACAAACATAAATTTCATCATTTGGGTTCTCCATATTTCACTCAATTTTTGATATGGTTAATCCTTTAAGATCATTTATTCATCATTTTCTTTTCTTTTTCTGGGATATACATGTTTACCACTACTATTTATTTCAAACAATATGTTTTCCAAAAGAACTCTTCTTTCAAGAACTCACCTTTTACTTCTCATTAAAGGTTGATGGTTCTTGTATCCAGTATGTTATTCCCTCTTTGTTTTGGGAAACCAAAGATTATGAATGATTTATTATGATAGGTAACCCATTACTTTCAATGGATTAGTTATGTTCAATTTTGATATATGTTCCATGTGTTAAACATGGTGATGATAATGTTATGATGAGACAGGTGCACCCGTAATTATATAGCAAAATATGAATGATTGAATGTGATGGGTGCGCCCAGAATTATATAGTGCTTCAATGAATTAGGTAATGTGATGAATCTCATGAGTAAATGTGAATTGATGGGTGAACATGATTCTATCTTGGTTCACAAGTATGTGTGGTATTTAACCACTAATACATGATGTTTCATTTTTTATGCATTGCCATATTTCATGTTTTATATTTATGACTCATCTCATGTTCATGATCTTTTTCCCATGTTATGATTATGCTCTTACCATTTTATATTGTTCTTATCTATCCTATTACTGGGATTCTAGATCACCACATTTTATGTATATCCTTAGGTGGCTAAATTTACCTCGGAGAGGACAAGTGCCAATAAGAATCTGGAGAAGAAGAAATTAAATAAATGTTTAAGCTTGATGTTGTAATAGTTATGTATAGTCCTTGTTTTCCCAAGACACTAGTCCTTTTGATCATCTATGTGTAATAATATTATGTTTTTTATCTTTAAAATGATGTAATAGTAATGTATGAAAAGGCTAGGTCATTATATACTCTATTTTCGGTATGTAGATTTCATCCTGTTGTTTTTTTCATTCTTTGCTCGATCATTACTTGATCTTTTAATGGGGGATTTCTATCGTTTCCATTGATCTAAACCTATGAGTTAAGGTATAGATCTAGGATGGTGGATCTAGTTATAGTTTTTCATGACTTTAATTCCTTTTGACCATATTTTGGTTTTATGGATTTAGATCTAGAACTTGATCGACAACGTTGTGCCGCTATGATTTTGGGGATTCTTGTTGGGATATCATCGTCAATAAATCAAGGGAGTTAGTTTAAAATCCAATCCCACAGTCTCATATAGTTAAGCAAATACAGTTGTATAAATGTGGTGGTGTAAATAATTAATTTGTGGTTTGGTTATGCTGAACTTTTTTAATTTTGGATCTACTTAAACAACGGTGAGAGTTGTTATGGAAGGATAAGGTTGATCAAACATTTGAATAATGTTTTATATGTGATTTGGATATTTGAAACGACAATGGGTTGTGGGACACAGACTAATGCTCCTAATACCCATAGGGTTTCGATACATGACATTCTAGAACCAATGACTTTTATGATGTTATTATTCTATGGGACAAGGACTGACGCTCCAAATAACCATAGGGTTGTGAGACAAGGACAGACCCTCCAAATACTCACATGTGTGCTAGACATGACGTTATACACTCTTTCATTTATTTGGTACTATGGTTCCTTTTTTCTATTATGTAACATGATATTTTGACATAATTATTATGAATTGAGCAGGGAAAAGTGTTTATGCTCTGACATGGGCCGAAGCAGGTATTGTGTTTTGGGGGTTCTCGGGAACCTGGGTGTTTAAGTTATTAAATAAAGGTATATTGGATAAATTCAAATTGTATCCACAATTTCCTTACATTATTTTTAATTCAACTTCATAAACTAATTTTTAATAGATTGTTTTTGACACTATTGGTGGTGAACTACTAAGTCGTACTCATACCCTACTCGGGCTGCCTGATCGGTGCCCGAATAGACTTTGTTGTTGCCAGACAGGACAAGGAAAAGAGCCCTGGTTAGATTGATGAGTTGTGGATGGAGCATGGTTGAGATAGCCAAACATTGTTTGGAATATGTTGGTACTTTTTGTATTTACATTTAGTTTCATTGTTGACACTTGGAACATTCATTATAGTATCATATTTTACCTTTCAATTGAGTATTGTATTTCATGTTTTGGTTATAGTAGTAAGATTTGTGCTATTATATTTATATTTGTTTCTTCTATTTCTTGGTTACTTCTGCTGGTATTTTATTCTGATAACAGGGTGTATATTCTTCCCAAGACTGACTTAGCAGACCCTCATTGTTATTCGACACCCTCTGGCGTATGGGGAGGCGTGCTTGAGGGCATGTAGCCAACTGACTCGGGGAACCGTTAAGTGGCTCCCAGGTCGAGACGTTACAAAGTGGTATCAGGGGAGGTTTTATTTCTACTTTCATTGTCTTGCTATTTTGGGAAAGGTATAAAGGAGACTAGTGAATGTCAGGGCTTGATAATGAGCTCGTGCATGGGAGTTGCAAACCCATGTATGGGGGAAAATCAAGTACTCATGGTGGGATTGCTGTTATTGATTTTTGTTGTTACAATTGAATATTATTTCACCTTCAGTGATGCAATTGTTGTGTGATATGATTATTATTTATTTAATTTGTTGAGTATTCATTCATGGATCAGAATGGCATGAGGGTTGGTTTTCATGCATCATTCTAGGCACTTAAGATTATTGTGGCATGCATTAATTTAGGCACGCGTGGGAAAACCGAATATGGGTAGGTTGTTTAAATTAAACTGTTTCTTTACCTTGGTTGTAAAAATCAAATAAAAATGGTGTTTAATTTTGAGATGGAATGAAATAATTGTGATGTTATATGAATAATTTGGCTATGAGTAATTGTGGTAACATTGTGAACTGTTTTCTAAACTACATGTTTCTCTTGTAGAATTATGCCTCCACGATGCTTGTTGAGAGGACGAGAGGGGGGGGTTAGTTAGAAATGGTCCTCCAGTGGGTGAACATGAGGAACCAATTGTACCAACTGATGAAACGGGTGAAAATTTTCAATAGAAAATCATATGTTTCATACAAATGAAGGAAAGAGACCGAAGGATGGCTATGAAAAGAATGTTTGATCTGACGAGGGAGTTTCAGTTGCAGCACCCGCCGACTTCTACTAGAGAGTGTGGTCCGAAGAAATGTGAGATCTGATTGAATCTATCTAGTCTACACATTACAAGCAGGAGACACCTGTTGAGAAGAGGGTCATGTTGGTAGCTTACATGTTGCACGGTCAAGAAAAATGTTGGCGGGACATCCAGAATCAGAATGGGAATCTAGAAGTTGTGGAGTGGAATGAATTTTAGAAGATGATCTTTGAGAACTTTTATCCAGAAACGCTCAGGTAGGAGAAAGCAGCTATGTTAATGAGTCTAACTCAAGGGAATATTTCTGTGATGGAATATGTTGGATGCTTTATAGACTTACAACATTTTTCTCCAGCATTGGCAGTGGAAGAGGATACTTCAGCAAGATGATTTTAGGATACACTTAAATGTGAAATTATGTCTCAAGTGAATATTTTCAGGCTGAAGAAGTTTTCGGAAGTGGTAAATCAGGCTCTCATCTCTGAGGAGAACTTAAAGGAGGCTTCTAGTGGTGGAAAACTGGTTTTTACTGGATGGTCAGGTGTTGTGACATTCGATAGCATGAAGCGACGTTATGAGAATGTCATTCCGGTAAGTGGATATCAAAGTAACCAGACAGAGGGTCGGTTACACATGAACATACCCAAGTGTTTTCCAACAGTGTGGTAGGCCGATACAATACCATAATCAATGTCCTCAACCCCTTTTTGAATGTAGATCTTCTGGTAATATGGAACTTATCTAGAGGTTTTGGTGGAACCCAAGGTAGTCAAGTAGTGATGGGATAGCTAAACAGTGTTAGAGTGTGGGAACATGATCTTCTAAACCATTTCAGTCCCAAAGTTGGAGTTCTGCTGGCCGGGGTGGTAAAGGTAACGATCATGGATTCATTGGGTAGCAACACCAATATCAGTAGAGTGGTACAAGTCAGGGGAGTCTGGTGGCATCACAAGGAAGAGGAGAAACACATTTACATGTAGTACATCCTCCACTTGTGGATAACGAGGCTAGTCCCTCGACATTGAGAGGTACTATTCATGTGGTTTCCTCTTTAGGTAGTGCCTTATTTGATACTGGTTCCTCTCATTCCTTTATATATATACATCATGTAAATGGTTTGATATTGATGGTGGAGTTTGTGAGTGGGGTTATGATGATAGATACACCCTTGGGTGTACAGTATAAAGACATCTATATGTGCATGAAATGCTCTCTTAAGATCAGGTAGTACAATTTTATGTGGGATCTCTATATCATTGATATGACAAGCTTTTACTTAATCCTAGGTATGGACTGGTTAGTCACATACTAAGGACACATTGATTGTTACCATCATAAGGGTACATTTATGTCGCCTGCGGGTGACCATTACATTTAACATGGGGAGTGGGATTTCCAGGAAGGCCAAGTAGGGCCGATTACTCAGCAACTAGGAGAGCTCACAACCCATGTTTCTATTCATTTACTCGATGACAAAGGTGTAAGTCAAGATGTCCTTCCACTCGTGGTTGATTTGTTTCATGATGTATTCCCAGAAGAATTCTCAGGGCTGCCACCTAAGAGAGATGTTGAATTTACTATTGAGTTCATGCCATGTGTTGAGCCAGTATCTATTCCACCATATAGAATGGAACTGAACAAGCATCCAGAACTCAAAGCTCAGTTGGAAGAAGTGAGGGATAATGGATTTATCCGTCAAAGTATGTCAACTTGGGGATAAACTGTGCTATTTCCAATGAAGGCATAAGGAATTTTACATTTTTGTGTTGATTATCGGAGGTTGAACAAGATGACTATGAAGAACCGATATTCTCTTCCACATATTGATGATCTGTTTGAACAGTTGAAGGCAGCATGTGTTTTCTCAGAGACATAAATAAGATCAGGCTATCATCAGTTGAGAGTTCGGAATTCTGATATAATTTGGACTACTTTCAGGAGTAGATATGGGATTTATGAGTTTGTTGTAATGCCATTTGGTTTAACAGATGCACCAACAGTGTTTATGGCTACGATGAATAGGATCTTCCAACCGTACCTGGATATGTTTTTGGTGGAATTTGTGTATGACATATTGGTGCACTCAGAGACTCATGAAGATCATTCCCAACATATTTACATCGGCTTTATTTTACTGATAGAGCATCAGTTCTATGCCAATATATCTATGTGTCAATTTAGGATTGATTAGGTACACTTCTTGGGACACATTATCTCGAAAAATGATGTTTTAGTGGATCCAGAGAAGGTCCAGGCAGTGGTTTCATGGGAGCAGTCCAAGAATATTTTCAATATCTGAAGCTTTCTAGGTTAGCTTGATATTAAATGATATGTATCCAAGACTTTTCCCATTTCGAAACCCGAATTTCAGGATTGACTAAAAAGGGAGTAATTTTCGAATGGTTAGAGGATTGCGAGACATCTTTTCAGGGGTTAAAGAAGCATTTGACGTATGCACCAATTTTGTCTCTACCAAAGACAGGTGAAGAGTACACGTTGTATTGTTACGTTTCTGGGATAGGAGTAGGAGTTTTGTTGATGCAAAGGGATAAAGTTGTGGCATACGAGTCTCGGCAGCTGAGACATCATGAACACAATTACCCTACGCACGAACTTGAATTGGCAGCGGTGGTTTACGCTTTGAAGTGTTGGCGACACTACCTCCTGGGTGAAATGTTTACAGTTTATATAGACCACAAGATAATTAAGTACATCTTTTTCTCAGTGCAATTTGAATCTTCGATAGTGGAGGTCGGTTGAGTATATGCAGTATTTTGATTTTGAGCTAGTATATACACCCAGGAAAGGAAACAGTGTGGCTGACTCTTTGAGTAGGAGGACTCAGACTATGATTGTTGAGGAATCTAGAACCGAGTGGAGCTTTATGTTGTTGCTAGAAGAGATGCACATTGCAGTTCGAGAGAGACATGAGAATATGACACTCGTGTCAATTGTAGTGGAGTCATCACTCTTGAGGCGGATCAGGGAAAATAAATTTGAGTACATAGTGTTCTTGGCCTGGAAGGAAAACTTTGATGGCGGGGAGACACCTTCGGACTGGAGGATAGGTGACGATTTTATAGTTTATTTGAGGAATCGGGTTGTTGTCCCTATGATAATGTGGGCGGAGCACATGCAGGCATTTCATGTCTCAAGATGGGCGGTACATCATGGTGTGACTAAAATGTACCATGACCTACGAAGACAGTTTTGGTTTGTAACACCCCAATATTTTAGGAGATATATTATTTTCCATTTCATTGATGTCTTCTATTACACACTACACCAAGATTATCTTGTACTATACGCAACACCGTATTAGCTTACAGTGTACAGAACACTATTATTGGATCGTGTTATACACAATTTCAAGTTTGTTTTGTGGAAATTATTATATGTAATATTAAGTATAGATTTTGTTTAATGTATAAATGAAATAAGTTTTGATTATGTTATACGCAACACCAAACATAGCTTTCACTACAGGCAGCCCGGACATTGCTTGCATTACATATAATCAAGACCTTCCTCAATAGCATGTGTAGTACGCAATACCGGGTTTCACTAAAAGAGATATTATTATAATATTATTATGAACTTGCTGTTATGAAAAGTAATAACCACTTTTTGAATTTTTTTAAATTTTATCATTCAAATTTGACTTAATTCTTTGTTTCGGAATATCAAAATTATCCTAGGGTGAATTTTTGGTGTTTTTCTGAAAACATTCAATTTTTGGTGAATAGTGAAAACACTAGGTTATTAATTAAAAAAAGACTTCTTATTTAAATAATTATTTATTTTAGTTAAATTTATATTAGGTCAAAATTGATAAATAATACCTATATAAGTTCAATGAAATTCATTGGAGTCAATTTATAATAATTTTAGATATATAAAAATTTCATTGAACTTTTCACCATCTTTTACCCACCTCTTAAGAGAATTTGAAAATTTATATAAAACATAATTTTATCGCTTCTGTGAGTGGAATTTAGAAAATCCGAGAGACACGGTTAATATCAAGGAGTAAAATGTGGTTCAATAAGATGAAAATAATTTTTGGTGAATAGTAACTTTTTACTTTTATTTACCACAGTTAAAAGTAAATAGGGTAATTAAGGGTAAAAATGATATTATTATTACCCTAACACATGTCCTAATTCTATTGTATAAGTATAATTCTACCAAAACAACCTTAGGAATATTATATTATCATTTTGGTCCACTTGGATTAGATTAAGACATTTATTATTATTTTATTTAAAGAAGAGTTAAAAGAGTTAAAATCAAAGATTGATAACTAAAACATTTTTCATATAGGGTTATACATAAGATAAATTCGACTATAAATATTCATTATAGAGATAAAAATATTTCATACATAATGGTATTTTATTTATAATTTTTAGACCTTAAATATTTTATTTTATGTATGACACAATGATGATACATTAAATACCTTATTAATGAAATAGTATCATAATTGATGTTATAAATACCCAAATAAATGTAAATTGAGACTTTTTATAAACTCCACTAATTTTTAGGTTCATATGACATGTTAGTATTGATTCAATTATCTTTTTTCGAACTAATCATGTTTTTATAATTTTAGCTAAAATAAATTACCAAATAGTGTCAAAATTGACATAAAATAGTTTTTAAAACAAATATTATATTATTAATTGTTATTATATTCCTAAAAATATAAGGTTAAAACAAATGACTTAGACAGGGTTATATATATATATTAATAAGGAACCACTTGGTGTTCTTTTGGCTTGTTAGAGTAATTTTATTAACCATATTGTGTAAGAATGCAAGAAGACACGGTAAAAGATAAATTATTTAACATAGAGTTAAATCTAAATGATAAGGTTATACTAGTTACCTAAACTTGCATAAAACATATTTTTTGAGAGGATTTTTACCCATACCCACTTAATCATCGAAGTAAATCAATATAGAGCTATTATAAACTGAATATGGCTTTATTATAAACTAATATTTTACGTTTCTCTGAAAGTACCCCTCTCCTCCCTTATAAAAGGGAACCTCCTCCCTCTTCTCTTTACACAATTTTGAGCCTTCAAGCTCAGCCAAACCCTGAAAATTTACCTTATCAACTTCCCTAAAAACATTATAGATGTTCTGGTATCCTCAAAAGTCCAACTCTAGTGCCTTAAGAGGAGGTTAAGAAGAGGCACGTCAAATAAGAGGTAATATCATTTACCGATTCATTCCAATTTATTTCTTATTATACATATTCTTATTTACTTTTTTCATCATAAATTAATAGCATCAGTATAACTCATATAATGATATGTTTCTATAAATATGAAACAACCCCATTTCATCTTATATCCATCCTATGGAAAATGAAATCACCGCGCGTGCGTACGTATGGAATATCGTCTCCACGGCGTGGTGTAATAAGTTTTCCCACCACCGTCTTATTTAGATGGGTATAATAGTGTAAATAAAAACTATATATGATTATTATAACATCATACTGATTATGAGATATTATATCATCCACAACAATTCTATTCAATAATTATGGGAAAGATATCATCGCTCCTGTGTACGTACGGATTACTGTCTCCACGACGTGATAAGATTCATTCTCCATGTTAACCATTCAATAATTATTATAAAGTATATATAATGAATAATAATGATATTTATGACATGATAAAGTTACAGTATTTATATATATATATGACATCTACTTACATCGATTCAAGTCAATAAGGAAATGAAAATAGCGTTCATGCGTACGTACGGCCTACCGTCCTCATTAACGGTGTATTTCATTTCATTTATCTGTCTATTATATACATATATACTAAATATATATGATATATAAATCATGATTTACATTCTGGATGTATGTAAATCATTATATATGTAATAATAATATCAAGAACAACAAGTCCAATCACGTACGATAAATCAAACGATTTTACCCAAAACGCTGCTTTAACATGAAATTTACAAAATAAAGGGTAATATAAAGTCATAAGTAAACCATAAATGATATCATAAAAATTTATATGATTCTGTAATAAGTAAATGAAATTATTTAAATCATTATACAGGAGGTTCGGATACATACGATACATATCTGACTTAAGTTAAGGGATAATTATTCCAATATCATTCTTATCTGATATTGTTTATTTGTAAGTATTTACTGGGGTTATGTTTATCATCAATGTCCATATGTTCTCAAAATGTTTTCATAAGTTTTTTACATTTATTCCATGTATGTGTAAAGTCATTTTTACCCTTTTTTGACTTTTACCACAGCGTAATGAAGTACTCTTTCTTTTGTTTACCATTCGAGGAACTTTTTGACTTTTCCTGCTAAAGTTCAAAAAGAATGTTTTTTTAACATATAGGCATTAACGGATATTTACAGTTTCATAACGCCTAATTTAAATGATGGTTAATCTACAAGATTTCATGACTATTTTTATCAAAATACTTTTCTTTTAAAATTGCATGGCATTTTGTGAAAACAAAATGATTTTGGAGAAGAAAGGATATTTTCATCAAGAATTAAATTCAAGTGTTTTATCAAAACCATTTTCCATATAAGATTACATTATTTCATATGTGTCTGTTTCATGTATAATGTTTCTATGATTTAAATGGTTTCACTTTTCTTACTATCAAATGATATCCATTTTTTATATAGATTATTTTATGATAGAATGATGTTTATGAAACCCATTTTATTTTTTGGGTTATGATGAATGATTTATGTTTATGGTATGGAACACACAAAAATGATTTCATTATTAGATGGGTGGGACCTATATATCCCTCCAATGAAATGGGTAAATATTTATATCTCATGAGATAGAAATGGCTGGAATGGTAAGTTTATCTGGTTCAGTGATACAGGACTGGAACGAGGAGTGAACTCGATTCATAAAGGGACTATGTCCACTAAGATGGTCTTGGAAGCAAATCCTTGGCTACTATGGAAAAAATTTCATGTAATTAATGGTTTTCCACAATTAGATGTTTTATTCCCATGCTATTTTATCATGATTGATGTTCCATTATGATCTATGCCTTACGTACTGCCATGTTTTATTTCACTGCTCATGATTTTGGTGTTTAAACATTATGATTATGTTTTTAAATTCAGATGTATATGGTTTTTTTATTTAATCCATGGTTACCCTTACTGATCATTTGAGCTCACCCTTTATATGTTTTCTTTTACCCAGGATATAATGAAATGTTTTAGGTAATAAAACAAAAGGGGAAGATCTTTATGGTAGATGTTGAAGATCTTTCACCATGATTAATAGATTATGTTCCGAGTTTCCAAAGATATTAAACAATTCCAATCCTTGAGTGTTGGTTTTTTTATGTATTAATTATTCTATAAAAGTTATTTAATGTCCATTTACGCCATGATTTGGGTCTCTATACTTGGTATTAGAGGCAAAGGAGGTAGGAATGAATCTGATCCTTGGGAACTCTCACATATGAGGGTTGGACGAAGCATGGCTCTCCGCCCAAGGGATTCATGACTAAATGGCAGCCACTAGGGATGGTGGTGTGTCTCACCCATGGGGTGTAGCCGCCCATGGAGTGCCCTGATAGGTATCAATTATCGTCCACTGGATATTATTCTAGACCGCTTCAATTGGTATCAGAGTAAAGCTTTAGTTATCCTTTGGAAACTAGGATGAGAAAACATTAGTGAGATCCCTAGAGATATTTCTAAGGTATGTCTAGTGATCCCCCAAAGGTTTTGTATAACTATATGTTACAGTCCAAGAGTTTTTTTGACAATCATGAATAACTGTGGTTGAATCTAAGGTATCATGGATTAAATAATGTGTGATAAGTAAGACATCCCATAATTGACATTTAATTGTTATGTGGTTCCTCGTTATTTTAAATGTTTCTTGCACTTTGGTTTCTAGTTTTTGTCAATGGAGGAAACGTGAATGAATTTAGTTAACATTGATTCTGATGGAAAAATTGGTGACTCTTATCAACAAAATTGTGTAATTCCTAGAGAGAAAGATATTGAGATTATGCTGAATCAGTCATCACGATATATGATTAACAAGGTGAACATTGGTAGTATTCCTAAGTCATCAAATAATAGGAAGATGAACTTTTATACCTATTCTCATGGAGAAGAACATAGAGTAAGGAAGATGATGCATTCTACGTATCCTGACAAAGGGAAGAAGAACCATCAGGAATACCTCAAATGGAGGATAAGATGTTATCTCTGTGGAGAAAAGGGTCATTGACTGATAGACTATTATGGAGTTCAATGTATTATTTGTGGAGAACATGGGAATTAACCAAATAAATGCCTTGACTGAAGAGGTTACTTCTAAATCAAGTAAGGAATTATTCCATGAAAATCATTGAAGAGGATGGATTGAAGTGATTATGTATTGGTATTCAAGAATAATGTTGTTGAGGTACTTTTATTGTATATTGGAATATTTTTGTATTAGTCTATTGTGGTTTTCATTAATTTTATGGTACTGGTAACCATGAAATGTGATTTGAATATTGTTGGTAAGTAGATGATATGCACATAACGAAGCGATAATGAGAAAATGAAATTTTTTCTTCTATTCATGAGCTCATGACTGATATAAGGAAAATGTGATATCATGGTTTGAGTATATAGAAATTTTGGGATATTGGTATGTGGAATGAGTTAACTTTTGATAGCATTAATGTTTTCACTAAGCTTCTATGGTAATTCATGTTTCCAATGAATACATGATTAAGGTATTCAAATGTTTGCAATGTGATCAACAAGATATATCTTATGATATAAGGGGGATAAATGATGGTATTAACGTGCTTGTTATGTGACCTTTCAAGTAATCGTTTTCTTTATACTTTGAGCTTAGACCGAAATATTTTAGATAGGCATAAATATTAGAATGAATTAATTTATACATAATATAGTATTGTTTAAGGCTCGAACTTTTTTAATATTATTGCTGGAATTTTATAATAGTGTAGTTTTAGAAAAATGGGCAACCTGCAAGATGGGCGACAACCAGTCGCATCGGAAAAGATTGCGGGAATCAAACCCACAACCAAAGTACGACATTCCTTTATCACCTACCATAGGCCCACAGAAGTCCCTGGTTAGTAGAAACAAGTTTTATTTTACTAAGAGGTATGATAGATGAAGAATAAGTCAACTTTAGAAACCATATACGATTAATCTCGCCATAGATAGACTTATGTATATAACTTTTTCTATCCTTATGTTTGAGACTAATGGAATGACCTATCATTCTGTCGCATGATCTTCTAACACATCATGGAAGACAAATTCAACATCATTTCTTTAACATATTAAGTGGAAATTGTTCAAGGCACAAACAACAATGAGATTGTACCAAAATCAAGTACGTATTTATTTTAATTCAACAATTCTTCAAGTTTAGGGAAATGATCTTGAAAACAATAAATATTGTCCCAGTGTCCTTATATCCGATGAATCAGATGGTACCTTAAAGCATCACAAATTTATGGCTTTGTGATTTTTGACTTTTTCATAGCCATGTCCTCTACCACTCTCTATCAGAACATGATGGTTAGATTTTTCTTCCATATCCATATTTCCACATATGTTCTCCTATGTGGAAACCCAGTTATGAGTTAATCTGGGTAACTGTTACATTTCTTACTTTACTTTTTAAAATTAGGTTCTAGTATTCCTTTTACAATGTGGGTTTTTATGAACAAAACTTTCAAGTAGTAAACGATTTATAACACCAACGAATTTCAAGGGTGAAATTCATTTTAAGGGGGGTGAAATGTGACACCCCGAGATTATATGAGATATAATAATTTTAGTTTCTTTTATGTCATCTATTATAAACTTCACCGAGATTATCTTGTACTATACGCAACACCGTATTAGTTGTTTTTATATACAACACTATTCTTGGCTTGTGTTACACACAATTTCACGTTTTTTTGTGGAAAATATTCTACGCAACATTAAGTATTTATTTTTTTAATGTATAAATGAAATAAGTTTTGATTATGTTATACAGAACACCAAACAGATATTTCACTACACACTGTCCTAACTTGGCTTGCATTACATGAAATCAATTCCTTCCTCGATAGATTGTGTATTACGCAATACCGATTATCACTAAACGAAATAATATTATAATATTATTATGAACTAGCCATTATGAATAGTAATACCCACTTTTTTAAATTTTATAAATTTTATCATTCAAAATGACCTTCATTTTTGGATTCTTAATATTGAAATTAACCTAGGGTGATTTTTTGGTAATTTTCTGAAAACTTTCAATTTTTTATGAATACTGAAAACACTGGGTTACTACTTAAAAAACAGACTTTTTATTTAAATAATTATTTATTTTATTTAATTTTACATTAGGTAAAAATTGATACATAATAACTTTATAAGTTCAATGTAATTCATTGGAGTCAGTTTATACTAATTTTAGATATATGAAAATTTTATTGAACTTTTCACTGTCTTTTACCCACCTCTTAGAAGAATTTGAAAATTTAAATAAAACTTAATTTTACCCCTTATATGAGTGGAATTTAGAAAATCCAACAGACATGGTTAATATAAAGGAGTAAAATGTGGTTCAATAAATTAAAAATCGTTTTTGGTGAACAGTAACTTTTTTACATTTATTTACAATAGATAAAAGTAAATTGGGTAATTAAGGGTAAAAAAGATATTATTATTACCCTAACACATATCCTAATTCTATTGGATAAGTATACTTAGACCAAAACAACCTTTGGAATATAATATTATCATTTAGATCCACTTGGATTAGATTAGGACATTTATTATTATTTTATTTAAATAATAGTTAAAAGAGTTAAAATCAAAGTGTAATAACGAAACATTTTTAATATATAGTTATACATAAGATAAATTCTACTATAAATATTAATTAGAAAGATAAAAATATTTCCTACATAATGGTATTTTATTTATAATTTTTATACATTATATAATTTAATTTATTTAAGACAAAATGAAAATGCATTAATTATCTTATTAATGAAGTATTATCATAATTGATGTTATAAATACACAAATAAATGTAATTTGAGACTTTTTATAAATTCCACTATTTTTCGAGGTTCATATGACATGTTAGTATTGATTATATTAACTTTTTTAGAAATAATCATGATTTTATTATTTTCACAAAAATCAATTACATAATAGTGTCAAAATTGACATAAAATAGTTTTTTTTTTAAATTATTATATTATTAATTGTAATTCTATTCCTAAAAATCTAAGTACTGTACAAATGACATAGATATGGTTATATATATATTAATGATGAACCAATTGGGGTTATTTTGGCTTGTTATAGTATGTTTATTAACCATATAGTGTAAGAAAACAAGAAGGCACGATAAAAGTTAAATTATTGAACTTAGTTAAGTCTAAATGATATGGTTAAAATTGTAACCTAAACTTGTATAAAACCTATTGGTTAAAAGGATTTCGACCTATCCATAATTTATCTTCTAGATAAATCAATTTGGAGCTATTATAAACCAAATATGACTTTATTATAAAATAATATTATATGTTTTTTTCTAAAGTGCCCCTCTCCTCTCTTATAAAAGAGAACCACCTCCCTCTTATCTTTACAAAATTTTGAGCCTTCAAGCTCAGGAAAACCCATACCATATCACTTATAAACATCCCAATAAACATTATTGAGGTTCTGGTCTCCTCAAATGAACAACTCTAGTGCCTTAATAGGAGTTTAAGAAGAGACGTGTCAAAGAAGATGTAATATCCATTACCGATTCTTTCCAAATTATTTCTTCTTCTACTTCTTCATCATTATTTGTTTCACCATATTTTAATAACATTTTTATCACTAATATACTGATACTTTATTATAAATATTAAACAACCCTATATCATCTTCTATCCATCCTATGGAAAATTAAATCACTGCACGTGCGTACAAACGGAATACTGCCTCCACGTCGTGGTGTAATCAGTTTTTCCCACCACCAACTTACATGGATGGGTATAATGGTGTATAGAATAAATATATATGGATATTATAACATCATAATGATTCTGAGATAGTATATCATCCACTCCGATTCTATTCGATAATTATAGGAACGATATCATCGCTCGTGCGTGCGTACAGATTACCGTCTCCACAACACGATGAGATTCATTCTCCATGTTAACCATTCAAGACTGATTTTAATGTATATATAATGAATAATAATGAAATATAAGACATGATAAATATACATGATATATATATATATATATGTATGAAATCTACTTACTTCCATTCAAGTCTATAAGGAAAAGAAAGTAGCGTTCATGCGTACGTACGACCTACCATCTCCATGAACGATGTATTTCATTTAATTTATCTATCTATAATATATATATACATAATATAAATTATATATTAATCATTATTTGCATTTTTTATGTATGTAAATCATGATATAATAAATAATAATATCAAGATCAACAATTTCAAACACGTACGATAAATAAAACGATTTTACCCAAAATGCTGCTTTAACTTTGAATTTACAAAAGAATGGGTAATATAAAGTCATAAGTGAACCATATATGATATCATAACAATGAATATGATTCTTTAATAAGTCAGTGACATTATTTAAATCATTATACAGGATGTTCAGATATGTACAATGTTTATCAGACCTAATGTAAGGGATAATTATTCCAATCTCATTCTTATCTGAGATTGTTTATTTGTAAGTATTTACTGGGGTTATGTTTATCATCCATGTCCATTTGTTCTCAAAATTTTTTCATAAGATATTTACACTTATTAAATGTATTTTTAAAGTAATTTTTCCCTTTTTTGAATTTTACCACATCATATGGAAAGAATCTTTCTATTGTTTACCATACGAGGTACTGTTTGACTTTTCCTACAAAAGTTCAAGAAGAATGTTTTTTAACATATACGGCATGAACTGATTTTTATGGTTTCATAATGCCTTATTTTAATGAATCATACTCTACATGATTTCATGACTACTTTCATCAAAATCCTTTTCTTTTAAAATTTCATGGAATTTTGTGAAAAAAAATGATTTTGAAGAAAAACGGATCTTTTCATCAAGAATTCATTTCAAGTGTTTTATCAAAACCATTTTCCATCTAAGATGACAATATTTCATATGTGTATGTTTCAAGTATAAGTTTTCAATGATTTACATGGTTTCAGTTTTCTTATGATGAAATGATATCCATTTGTTTTATATAGATTATGTTATAATGGAATGATGTTTATAATACCTATTTTATTTTTTGGGTTATGATGAATGATTTATGATTATGTTGTGGGACACATAAAAATGATTTCATTATGAGATGGTTGGGACCTATATCTACCTCCAATGCATTTGGTAATGATTTATATCTCATGAGATAGACATGGCTGGAACGGTAAGTTAATTCGGTTCAGTAATATATGACTAGAACGAGGAGTGAACTCGATTCAAGAATGGGAATTTGTCCACTACGATGGTCTTGGTAGAAATTCCTTGGCTACTATGGAAATAATATAATGTTCTTAATGGTTTCCCACAATTACATGTTTTATTTCAATGCTATTTTATCATGATTGATGTTCCATTATGATCTATGCCTTACGTACTTCCATGTTTTATTTCATTGCTCAAGATATTGAGGTTTAAACATTATGTTCATGTTTTTAAATTCAAATGTATATGGTTTGTTTTATTTTCACTATGCCTACCCTTACTGATCATTTGAGCTCACCCTTTATATGTTTTCTTTTCCTCGGGTTATAGAGAAAAGTATTAAGTAAGAAAATAGTAGGGGAAGATCTTTATAGGAGATTTTGAGGATCGTTCACTATGATTAGAAGATTATGTTCCGAGTTTCCAAACACACTAAACTATTATGGTTCTTGAGTTTTGGTTTTAGTTATGTATTAATTATTCCAAAAATGTAATGTAATTTCCATGTATGCCATGATTTGGGTCTCTACATGGTTTCCAAGCATGAAGAACGAGATAGCTGGGTTTGTGTCACTATGCTTCACCTCTTAGCAGGTGAAGGCGGAGCATCAACGATCTGGAGGTTTACTACCACCCTTGTGCATCCCATAATGGCTGTGGGATGAAGTGACCATGGAATTTGTGATAGGACTTCCAAAAACTCTTAGGAAGAATGAATTTTTTTTGGGTAATTGTGGATCGACTGACAAAGGTGGCACATTTCTTGCCTCTAAAGGAAAACAATTACAGTTGAGCAGTTATGAGAGCTGTATTTGCAGAGGATTTTTCAATTGCAAGGGGTGCCACGAACTATGGTTTCAGATCACGATTCATGGTTTACTTCACATTTCGGGAAGGGATTGTAGAAGGTACTTGCTACACATGTTTTATTGAGTAAGGATTTTCATCCTCAAAACAGATGGACAGTCAAAGCGTACTATACAAGTTCTTGAAGATATGTTGAGGGCGTGTGTACTTGAATTTGGTGGTACATGGGAGAAGCACCTAGATTTGGTGTAGTTTTACTAAAATAGTTATGAGGAAACTATACAGATGGAACCATACGAGGTTCTTTATTGTTGTCCCTACAGATAACGGCTATGCTGGATAGAAGCATTAGTCAGAGTTGTTGGAACCGAGTCACGTTCAGGAGATGATAGATCATGTTCATCTAATTCAGAAACATATGGATATAACGCAGTGTAGGAAGATTTCATACACCGACTGACGGAGAGGAACCTTATAGTTTATATAGGGTGATCATGTTTTCCTTGTGGTTTTTCCTAGGTTGGGTCACTGTAGCATACGATGTCAGGGAAAGTTAGCACCCAGATTTGATGGACCTTTTGAGATCGTAAAGATAATCAGGCCAGTAGCATACCGTTTTCCTATTCCACAGAAATATAGTGATATGCATGATGTTTTCAATATATCACAACTATAAGGTTATCACCCCATCCCTTCTCATGTGATCGATGTATATGATGTTGATATTGAGATAGATGCATCCTTTGAGGAGAATCTGATATGTGTGTTGGATCGCAATGAGAGGTGTTGAGGTAAAAAACCGTACCAATAGTTCATGTCTTATGGAAACATGGATGTGTGAAGTAGAGAAATGGGAAAGGGAGGAAGATATGTAGGCTCAATGGCCTGATCTATTTAGCTTGTAATCTAAGAGAAGTTTTGGAGTAAATCTTGGGGACTACCTATTATAAGGTGTGGAGAATGTAAGATCCTGACCTTTTTTGGAGTCAATCTTTGGCACGTTTTCAGGTAATTTTTATGTTTTTGAGTACCTTTGTTTTGGAGTAGTGACTTGGGGTGTGTTTGGGTGAAATATTATGTAAAACAATAGGTCAGTGGGTGGTGCACGGTTTGCACACAGTTTGAAAAACTGTGCGACGAAACCGTCCCAACCAAGCAGAACTGAAGAGGGTGGTACACACGGTTTGCGCACAGTTTGACAAACTGTGTGCCACTTTCCAGGAAACCGTGCGCGTGGTTTTAAATTCTGAAAATACTTTTTAAAACCACCCGAAACCTAGGACTTCCTTATTTTCCGACCTTGACTTGGGCTTGGCAATTTCTAGGTGTTTACAATCCCTCTTAGAGAGATTCAAATGCGAATTGAATACCTTTACTAAAGATTGAAGGCTTGGATTGGATATCCACTCTCCTTTTGGTATGTAGATTGCATCATGTTGATCTTCCGCTCATTCCTCTATCTTTCCATGATCTATTCATGGGGGATTTCAATCGTTTCCATTGATCTAATCCTATGAGTTTAGGTATAGATCTATGATGGTTGATCTTGATCAGGTTTTGTATGATATTAATTCCTTTGATCGTATTTTGTTTTTATGGATTTAGATCCATATCTTTATTGATGACATTGTGCCTCTCGGATTTTGGGGTTTCTCGATCCGCTAACATCTATCAATAAATCTCGGTAGGTGGTTTAAAATCCAATCCCACAGTCCCATACAGTTATGCATATTAAGTTTTGTACATGTTGTGACGTAAATAATTAAATGGTGGTTTGGTTATGTTGATCATTGCGAATTGTGGATCTAGTCAAACAATGGCGAGAGTTGTGATGGAATTATAAGGTTGATTAAACTTTTCAATAATTTTGGATATGTGATTTGGATATTTGAATTGATAAAGGGTTGTGGGACATAGAATGATGCTTCTAATACCGACATGGGTTGAATACATGGAATTCTATAACCAATGACATGTATGAAGTTATTATTTTATTGTACAAGGACTGATGCTCCAAATACCCGTAGGGTTGTGAGACAGGTACTGACGCTCTAAATACTCACATGTGTGCTAGACATGACGTTCTATACTCTTTCATCTATTTGGTACTATGGTTCTTTTGGCTATTATATAACGTGATATTGTGACTTAATGTTTATGAATTGAGCTGGGAAAATGGTTTCGGCTCTAACACTGGCCGAAGTAAGTATTTTGTTTTGGGGGTTCTCGGGAACATGGGTGTTTAAGTTATTAAATAAAGGTAAATTTGATAAATGAAAATTGCCTCCTGATTTTCCTTACATTATTATTAATAAAACTGCATACACTACTTTTGACTGGATTGTTTTTGACACTGATGGTGGTGACCTACTGAGCCATACTAACACCCTACTTGAACTGTGTGATCTGTGCCTGAATAGAATTTTTTGTTGCAGGACAGGACAAGGGAAAGAGCCCTGGTGAGATTTCTCAGTTGAGGATGGAGAATGGTTGAGGGAGCCAGACATGGTTCGGGACCCGTTGGGAGTTTTCGTTTCATTACTTTCAGTTTCATCATAGACACTTGGCACTTGCATTGTAGTAGCATGTTTAACCATTTAGTTGAGTATTGTATTTCATGTTTTGGTTATACTAGTAAAATTTGTGATATTATTTTTATATGTGTTTCCGCTATTTCTTGGTTACATCCACTGGTATTTTATTCTAATAATAGAGTTTATAGTCTCCCCAAGACTGACATACCAGACCCTCACTGCTAGTTTGCACCCTCTGGAATACAGGGAGGTGCGCTTGAGGGCATCTGGCCAACCAACTCGGGGCACTGTTCAGTGGCTCCTGGTTTGGGACGTTACAACATGAAACTCAATCAAATGATTCGTTTTCATAACCTAGTGAGGGAAAAAATAATAAGGGTGAGGGAAAATGATCAATAAGTGTTTGTAAAGTGGAAATAATACATAAATTAAGAGAAAAATTAAACATATAAAGGTAAATAACTAATAACATGTGACATTAAAATAACTAGATTATGCATAATCAATATTGAAATGTAGATAAGTGAAATAGATGTAATTTTATCAATGAACTGAGAATGAAATGAATCCTTAAATATTCTGATATCAAATTTCATGTATAAATAAAATATAAAATAAAGGAAATTAATAATTTTTTCAGATAATGTAAATGGAACATGAACCAGTACCTTGAAGACCATTAACAAGATAGTTTATGTCTATTCTTAGTAACTCATCTATTCTGCATGGAAACAAACTTAATGGGTTTGTCTCCAATTTATTTGATCTCATGAAACTATCGATGCATCATGGGTATTTCATTAATTGGTCCCTAACCCCTAGGTATTTCATTAATGAGTTCCCTTCCCAATTCATACATGTTCGAATCATTCCTCATGTATCAAATAATGAAATTTTTTAAATATTATTAAATTAATGTGCCCCATACCTAGTCAAAATATATAAATAATAATCCTCATAAAAGTAAATAATTATCAAATGAGTCATTGAAAAGCATGATGATAAATTTATTCATGATATTCTATATCAAAATGGGTATTATATACACCACTAAAAATTACTAAGTGGTGAATATGATATTTATCTCACAGCTATAAAAAGTGACATGAAAATACCCTACCACTGTGTAATACATTATTTAAATGGATGTGCATATGTAAAAATATTATTTGAAAAATAACCATTAAAAATATAAATTATCATTCAAAATATTGGGTCTTCATGATGGCATGAAATTTAATTCATTCCATATGAGTAAAAAACATTCATTCTATATATTTTATTTCAAAAAAGTCACAAAGTTCCTTGTTTAGAAAACACCAGTACAATTCGTTTCAAACCATTTTTATAAAATTAAGTCATGGGTAAATATAGTTTTAAATATTCATAAAACACTTTATAAAAACATATTTATAAATCTTGTATGTGGATGGAAAATATTTTCCAACATTTATTTAAAACCAAATAATCTACAGATTTGATGAAATTATTGAATAAATACTTATTAATATATAACATGATGAATCATATTCCAACGAAATAAATAAAGGTAACTGTACACTAAAATACCATTAACTTCTTCGAAATTATCATAAAATACATTCATGGATGATATTTACACCACGCAAAAGAAACAAGTAGTATATATGGTAGGAATCCCACTATCATAAAATGAGACAAAGACCACCTTCTTTATTTTTTCCTTTTGGGTTAATATAACATAACCTCCAATATAGTGGTTATAATAATTTTATTAACATATATAATAACCTAATTAAAATTTATTATATCATATATGGTCTTATTATTTTATTTTATCACCTATTTGTTAATAATAATTAATCATTTTCTATATTTCAGTTATCAATTGACATGTTTATAAGTAATGTTTTGACATTGAATTTTTTATTCATAATAAATATAACATGAATTAATCATCAAGATAATTTATAAGATTATTTAAAATTCATATATATTAAGAATATATATAGTTTTAATTATCCATAATATTTTGGGGTGGGAAATGAAATCCATCATTCTAGGAGTTGGTAGGTCATATATACCCATAAACACTGCATTAATTTCTTTTACATATTTAATGATTGAAAATTTCATTATGTTATTGAATATAATAATTACATTAGAATATTTATGTCATATATATAAAATGTTTTTATTAGAATAGTCCTTTATTCATTTAACGTAGAGAGCGAATGAATTACATCGCTTTGACTAGGCGGTAGTCCACACATCCCCAAATGATGATATCATAATTACACACAATGGAAATCACGAATTTATTTATTATATAGAAATTATATAAGAATTGATAGAATATAAATATCTTATATATCATATTAAGATAACATGTCATCTGAGGTGGTAAATGAAAAACAAATGACCTCGTTTTGTGGGGAAGTAGTTCATTTTACAAGAATGGTAAACTTGATACCCATTTGATTGAAATGTGTATATGTTTTAGTCAAACCCATAACATAAAAATATATCAATGTATTTTCTATAGTACTGTAATTATATAATCATTAAATAATACAAAATTAAGGAGTAGAAAATGAGATAAATCTAATGTTACTGTTGAAGGGTGATACCTCTTATTTTGGAAACTCCATTCTGTTTATAACAAAATCATTTCTCGATTTTCTTTCATCTCAATGTGTGGCTTCTAGGATTAGGTTAAGGATGTTGTGATAATATGTTTGCATGTTTTTTATGATATATAGGAAAAAATATTGTGTGAGGAAGTGAGGTGGTAGGTTCCCTTTTATATTTTAATTAAGGGGTTCTATTTTTAATTACTAAAAAATTTAAATTAATATAAATAAATTCTAAATTCTAAATTGAAACAAAGTTATTTAATTCGAATAATAGATGAGTCTTGGCCAAAATATTATCATCCGTTAATTTTTAGACATGTTTGGGTCACATTATTTACCTTATACTTTATCTTTAACCCTTTAACTCTTAATGTGACAACATGGTTTTTAGGCATAAAGTGTTAATATAGACACTAAAAGAAGAAAAAATAACCATAAATGTGTCATAGATGATAATTAAATGTTTAAAATATTATTGGATGGTTTTTGATATTTTTTTGATTTTTATATCATTTAGTAAAATTTTATTAATTTTAGAATTTGATTATTATAAATATTGACACTCTTTATTTCCCGACATTAAAAAAATTATCAATAGAAAATATAACAGTAAACCCAACATATTAACACATATATAAAATATATAGTTCATCAATAAAATTATTTTATGAAATTAATTATATCATATTATTTAAATTTTAGTAATTTTAATTACACATTGATGATATGTCCATTAATTAAAAATTTATTTTCATCATCATTATGAAAGCCTTTAATTTAATTTTTTTCATCACTAAAAACATTAACTAATTTATCATGATCAATATAAAATTTTAATATTTCAAATTAATATTTATATTCTATGATATATTATTAATTATCACATATAAAAAACGTAATACTTATTAAAAACATGACTATGACATATTGGACTTTCCATTGAATAAAGATATATAAAGGCATAAAGTTGTAAAATTTCATTCAATGGGTAGTAAAATCATTCCACGAATTGTTTTGGAAAAAATTCACTTGACCAATAAACTAAATAAATTTGTTATGGTAATTTTTTAAAATTTAAAATTTGATTTTTACCATTAATTACAATATTTAACATTAATCGTAGTATTTAATTTAATGATAATTTACTATTTTATTGTATAAAAACTATGTTCAACTTAATATTCTATAAATATCATACTAATTAAAACCAAATATTTCTATTTTTTCAAATTATAATAATACATGTGGATTATGATGTATAATTATAATCTCATAGGTGTAGTGGGAAAGATGGGTTTTAATGTGAAAACACTAAAAAGATCATTAATTCCTTATATCTATATTAGATATAAAAAATATTTCAATGAACAACATTAAATTAATATATATAATATATATATTGTTTACTTTAAAAAAATTGAATATAATTTGACAATAATAATTATTTATAAGAAATAGTATTTTTTTAACTAAAATGACATAATGTTCACTATTCATCCAAAAATGAAACATTATAAAAATCATTATAAGATAATTTTTACAAAAAAATATTTAAAATTATGTTTTTTTGTACAATTAAAATTTATAAAATTGAGAAAATTTTATTTCTAAAATAGGTGTGCCATTAAAATTTGGTAAAACATGGTATTTTATGTAACACAAGATAACTCAATGTTATTTTTGTACAATAATATTTTCATTGTGTATAAATCACGATAACAAAAAAATTGAAATTTATTATAAAAGGAAAATAAAATAATTTCTTGTGGTGTAACATTCTTCCCACATTATTTAAATATTATCCTCACAATATGAACATGAATATATAATATAGGGATTTATATTTTAATATAATATTTTTTGGAAAAAATCACATCATTAATATGGTTAATGACACATATTATGTAGTAAAAATTAAATATATATTTTAAGGTCACCAATAAACTAGTCATTCAAATAGGAGGCAATTTGTGAAAATCATGACATGGAAGTGAAATATAACCATCATGTTATGGTGATGAGTGATCAAAACCATGTTACTAAGAATGTTATTGACCACTAAACTATATAATATATGTTTTAATAAATATCATTTATATCAAAAAAAAAATTGATATTATGAAAATAAAATTGTTTCAGGTATTTCTTCATAGAGATGAGAAATTCTATTCCTCATATTTTTATATTTTAATGAAAAAATGTTAGGACGGTCTAGGATAATTATGAAAATAAGTATAAACCATTATATGATTAAAATAATCTTTAACATCCAAATACAAGCATCAATACCAATATATCAATATTTATCATTCACCAAATAATTATCCTTAATGAAAAAAAATTCTAAATTTATATTCAGACAAATAAAATCACATGGATTTTATCACATTGTATTCCATAAAATAATAATCAATATTAATGTATTATAATAGAAAATTAATTTCAAAAAAACATAATCTATAATATTTAATAACCCCCTCCAGAAATAACCTAAATCACAATAAAATTATATTTTAATCCAAAATAAAATTCAACTGTTATCCAACATAATATTATGATTACATTAATGTAATAACACTACCAAAATAGAGAAGATATTTCAAAATAACATTAGTCACCTAATAACCAAATCATCTTCCAACCCCAATGTTATATATTTGATAAATCAAATTTCTCTACTATAAAATTAGAACATATCTGTTATATATTTTAACAAATAACTACGCCAAAACTTATATAGACTAGTGGTTGGTGTTTCACCCATATCACCATTCGGTAGTGGGTTTAAATTCCATGAGTTTTCCAGAAGCAGCCGTTTTTCTCCAAGAATTTGATTTTTCAATTTTTTGTAAAAATTAAATCTAATTTATCAAATCTATTATATAAATTCACAAATTAACCAATTTTTATTAAAAAACAATTTTTATCAAAAAATTTTATCTCATACATTTCATTTTGGATTCCCAATAAACAAATACTTATAATTACCTAAAAATAAAAGATCATATAAACACTATCAATAATTTTTACCTTTGAACCATGGTCCAAAAAATGAAAGTTTATTATTCATTAAACATATTTCTAACACATAACAATACAATATTATTTTTTACCTAATCGATTATTTCAAAAATCTAGTTTCTAAGGATTTTACTAAACATCCTTTGATACCAACTATAGCAGCCTGACCTACAATCCTTGAGTTGGTGTATTATTTTATTAAATTTGAATCAATATATTGAATTCATTTTTGAAAGACCATTCAGGTTTGATATATTTAAAAAAATGGTTATATTCCTCATCCCATAATATAATTGGAAGTGAAAATAAACCATAACATAAGTAAAACATCAGCATCCTTGAAACTCATTTAAAATATTCTTTTTCATAACCTTTATAAGGAAAAAAATAAGGGTAATATGAAATTTTCATTTAGGGTAATTAAATTAGAATAATTATAGAATTGAATAATATAAATCAAAACATTATGGTAAATAAATAATACCAGATGCCATTCAAATAACTCAATAAGGCCAAACCAATATGGCATAGTGGATAACTAAAACACTTTTCATTTAGTCAATAAAATAACAATGAAATGCACCCATTGATATATCAATGAATCGTTTAATGGATAATAATATAAAAATGAAGTTAATGATTAATTATAGGTCATCGTTTATCTATACCATTAACCACTACCATCAATACCTTTTACAAGATGGTTTAATTTTGTGGGTAGTAACAAATTTATTCTACTTGGAACCAAACTCAATCGAGTTTTCATTAACATATTTCATCTCATGGGACTAATACAACATCATGGTGCTTACATTAACTAGTAATATAATATTAGTTCATGTATTAAATGATTCTGAACCTATGTCATACCAGCCCAAATAATTACCCTTAAATCAAATAATTTATTGAAACATATATTTTAAATCAAAGTGTCCCATGCCTTAATGTAAAAAATAAATAATAATAACCATAATACTAAATATTTATAAAATGAATCATCTATTACCATGTATTTTAATATATTAATGATATTATATATCAAAATGAGAGTTGATATTCCACACAAAATAATTAAGTAGTCAACATGACATTTGTCTCATAGATGTAAAAAGTGAGATGAAAATCCCTTACCATTCTAAAATCATTTTTTAAAACGGCCACTCTTCAATAATAGAAAATATTTTAATTGAATATAAAATTGTAAAAAGTTAATGTAAGACACAAAACATTTGAATTTCATGATGGAGTGAAATTAGATTCATGCTATATAAGCTAAAAAACATTCATTGTGTATATTTTTTAAGAAAACACATTAGCAGACATAATTTGAAAAATAAAAAGTTTTAATTTTAAATTTTTTAATAAAAATAAATAATCTGTTAAATTCATTCTAAAAATGGTAAAAATTTATTGAAAACATATAAATAAATGATGGACATGGAGGAAAAATATTCCCCTAAATATATTTAAAATGAAATAATACCGAATAATTATGACATTGTGGAATAAATAAACATGTCTTTATAATCAGTAGAATAATCTTCCGATGAAAGAATGAAAATTAAATAGAAATTAAAATCAATTTATCTTATATAAATGAGATCCATTTTAGTTATACACATCACAAATAGGAATGAAGTTCTGTATAAAACATGTGTCCAATATTAACAAAATTGAGATAAGGACACCTTAAATTTCATTTCATTTTTGGTGAACATCCTTAAACATACATTATAATGGTCCTATGAATGTTACTAACATATATCAAACTACATTAATATTTATGATATCATATAGGGTCTTACTATATTATTATATTACTCATTTGTTAGTAATATTTCATCGTTATCATTATTTCCCATTTTAATTTCCTAGTTTCTCATGTATGATTCGACGTGTTATTTTTTGATACTATTATTTAGATTTTTATTTCATCATATCTGTATTATTAACCATTATATAAATATGATATACCTACATTACATATAAAATCATAAAAATACCTAAAATTTGGGGATAATAAATTAAATGCACAGTTAATGGAGATGGTAGGTCATACCAACGCTTAATCATTACTTTCATTTTCGTTCCATATTAAAATAAAGAAAATAAAATATAATTATTTATATTATAAATATAGTATAATATTAATGTAATATATATAAGTTATTTTTATTAAAATAATTACTTATATGTTTCATGTATAGTGTTAACGAATCACATCGCATTGCAGAGGCAGTTGTAAACAATTTTAGAAATGATGTTATCGTATTTAAAAAAACTGAATGAATGAAGGTATGGATTATATAAAAATTCAAGAAATATGAAAAAAAATATAATTATCATATATATCATATAAAAATATAATTTCCATCAGAACGACCAATTTTGAGATGTGGTAATGGAAAAACAATGATATAATTTCGGAGGGAGGTAATTCAATATTCATGAATTATAAATTTATTTTTAATTTGATTGATGTGTTTATTTGTGTAGGTCAAAAACCATACATGATAACATATAATTATATTTATTATATTAATATTATTTTATAATTATGAAATATTTATAAACAAAATATTGTGGACTTAAGTAAAACTAATGTGGTTATTGAATAACATTACCTCTTATTTGGATAACTACTTTCGATTTATACCAAATTATTTTTGAGGTTTAATTTCTAAACAAATTGATCTATCTTGGAATTGTCTAGTGATGTTGGTAGTTATTTTGAAAGGTTTTTAGGATATAAAATGCTTCATGTGGTGTCATTAATTTATGTAAGAGGCACCGTTTTATAATTGGAAAAAGTGGAAAATTTTGGAACACTTAAATTATTTAATTAATATAATTTAATTTTCAATTAAAAATGAATAAAAAGTATTTTACATTAATATGAAATTTTTATCAGTAGAAATAATTACATAAAAAATAATTTATAAATGTTAAGTCACATTCAGTCCCTTGTCGTTTAATTCTATCCCTTAGTAAAAAAATCACTCTTATAGTTACCATATGATTTTTATTTTTTAATGGTAGATATTATTATTATAATATGAAAAAAATTTATAAATAATGGTTAATGGATAAAAATTATAACTTTATAAAAGTCATTTGGATTATTTTTAGTAATTTATTTATTTTATCTCATTTTAGAAACTGTTATTTATTTTTGAACATCATTAATTTAAATTTTAAATCAATATAATTCATGAAGTTTTACAAAATATTAATAAACAATATAACCATAAAAAAGTACATAAATAAATTCCTAATATGTTTATTTAATCATTAAAATTTTTCAATGACATTAATTTTATCTTATTATATTTATTTTAATATTTTTAGTAACATTTTTATAATATCCCAATTAATTAAAAAATTACTACAACATCATTCTGACTGCATTTAATTTAAATATTTATTCCCTAAAAAATAAAATATATTATAATAATGAGAATAAATATTTTATATTTTCAATTACTATTTATATTCTAAGATTCATTCTTTATTAAAATATATAAAAAATATAATACTTATTTAAAACATGAGTAAGATATATTGGACATCTTTATAATGAAATGTTATAAAAGGATTGATGTCCTCAATGTTCCTCCAAGAGGATGTAAAATAGGCCAAAAGATGATTTTGGATTACAATAACTCAAAAATTAACTATAGAATAATTTTTAATGTAATTTTATAATATTTATTAAATCATTTGTACCCTTAATTTTCTTGATTTACACTTAATCAATGTAATCAGTTTTAATTACATTTTCTAATTGTATTTCGCCAAAATCTAAGTTGATATTATTATAATATAAATAAGATACTATTTATATATATTCATGTCAGTTTTTTAAAATATAATTCATAGAGTTTGAAAAATTATGTTTAACAATAATCTTGCAATCGTGGGGAGAAATAAGGTTTTTAATATGAAAAATATAGAAAGTTTAATATGTCTTTAAAAATAAATTATATAAATAATTATTCCATTGACATAAACTATATTTCTAGATATAAAATTTATATATTATTACCTTATAATGGATTTAAATATTATTTACCATTTAAAATTTTATAAATAAAAAGGCATTTATCAATAAAAAAGCATCACTATTCATTATTCAAAAAAACTAAAACATGTAAAGAAATTTTGATAAATTCACCCTTAGAAAATTATAACATTCAAACAATATAAATAAATTTTAATTTTATAAATAAAATTTATAATAGTGTGATTTTTAAAAAAATGGTGCACCATTAAAAGGCATCAAAACAATCTCCTTCCTGTAACATATAATTACATAGTTTTGTGTGCAGCGTAACTTTATATATTAGTTTAAATGATGCTAACAATGAAAATAAATTTATTCTAAGAGTGAAGTATTTTAAATTATTAGGTTGTTAAACATCTGATCATGGTATGAATTTTTAATCATTTGAATATCGCTTTTTTACCCTTACTTAGGATATGAGCTCTCTGTTTTACTATACTTTACTTCCCCATGACATAAATATAGTAATTATTTGTGAAATGTCTAAGAATTGTGCTAGATTTTGTGTTTTATATGGGAGATAATGAATATTTTTTATAAACCCATATTTTCTGTAAAAAGTTTCCAACAATATTAGAGCTAAATAATCTTTTAATGGATTAAAATGTAATGTTTTGAATATTCACCAACTATCATATAAATACTATATATGAAAAAACATGGGAATATATAAGTTTTATCAAAGGTAGGTTTTGTTAACTATTATATTCTGGGAAGGGAATTTTTTATTATTAATCGTAGGATAATGTTTATGTATAGGAAAAAATTCTATTGTTTTTAAAATGAAAAAAATAACCAACGTTAATCCAAAGGTTTCGTAGAAGAATGTGTCAACATCTATACTTCTAAAAATTATATTTCCTGTATTTGTCATTTTTAGCCATGATTATTTTTCATTTAACTATGTTTTTTAGTTTTATATAATGGTTGTAACACGATATAATTATGTAAATTATAAATTTTCTACACCCTGAACTGATTATCCTCATGAGAAACTAAATATTATCATAGTCAAAAAAATATAATTTCAATACCCAAAAACATTCTCAAGATACAAATCACAATGTTCTTTAACAAAAGAAAAAAATTAAAATGTTTTTTAAATTACAACTTGAAGAAACAAAAACATTATATTTGTTGGCCTATGAATCCAATAGACTATGAGAAAAGAATCAATACCATATAAAAAAACATTTTTATTCTTTATTATTCATAACTTGAAATTGTTTTGTTATTGTTTATCATTTGTATGGGGAAGTCCATCATTCATGAAATATTATGTATAAAAATAAAGAAAAATAATAAATTTAATCTGTAGAGTGTGATGAATACAAGATCTTATATTTCAATATGGACTTTCCACTTATTATTCTTCTAAAAATGGAGAAAAAATTCATTGATTTAATGGATAAGGATGATGAATATGTTGTCATATCTATGGAAAATTTCAAAACGAATTGTCAATTATGATTCTTATTTTATCATTAAACCTAAATGTATGATTGGTTGATTAATCAATAGTCAAAAATCTAATCGGAAAAGTGAATTATCCATAATTTAATTTTTTAGCTATACTTAAATTTCATTATAATCTATCAAATTGTTGATGGATATTTTGTATTACAAGTTAATCTCATGGATTTGACAAGGAATAAAAAATAAGAACAAATCGAATATTAAAAACTATGGACAGAAGAATATGTATTTTCTTTGATGAATACACTATGGAAGGAAATATTGTATATTTTTTATGGGAACTAGTAAATGATTCTTTTTGTTTTGAGAAGAATGAATGCATTAAATATATGGCCAAAGAGATATGTAGAAGTTAGATAATTATGAAAATTGGAAATAATATAAACATAGCGCACAAAATGACCAATAATATTTTAAAAGAATATAGTATGTTTTTCATGAAAAAAATTAACAAATCACAATGTTAATTATAATTATTGATGTCATCATCATCTTAATCTTATAGAATAACGGAAATTTTATGCGATAATACTTTCATATGAGGGTTACGATAATAGTGTGGTGAAATGTATACATATCATCCCTTATATAATTAGAAATTTCATATTTGAATCATTATATTCCCACTATTTTACATCTAAATACTTTTATATGGTTATAATAGTACAAACTCAATAATTAGATGTTCAACTTATAGTAAAATCCCATAATGGTATGATGATCGCATCCCAAGACTATGATTATTCTACTATTGATTTTTATGGAAATGTATTTCCTTTAACTATTGTAATTGTTAATTTATATGAATTACATTTTACTATGTGATTATATTGGATATATTTATATAAATCCTATGTCAATTCACCTATAAAGGAAGTTTCTAATGATATTCCTCATAAACTATTGATCGCAAATATGTGGGTTGAAAAAATGTCATTTCAATGAAAATAACATCTATATTATGATATATAATTCATATAAGAACATGAAATTTATCTCATATGTTAAGGGATAAACTCAACATAGATGAAATTTATATATTATGAGATTTTATTGATGTCTTTCTAGAATATTTTCCTAGTCTTATTCTAATTCTTGAATTTGAATTTTCTATAGAACTTATAAAATATTGTATACATATTTCAAAGAATCTATATAGATTGACCAAGATTGAGTTCATAAAATTGAATATGAAACATTATGATAATATAGAAGAAGTATTCAATCATCCATGTCTGTCTCCTTTGGGTGAAGATGTTTCATAATAATAAAAAATTATCAACGATAGGATTCATTGATTATCGATAACATAAAAATATCACAATAAAAAAAATGCATCATATACCTTTTATTCCTGACATGTTCCATCAAAATTGAAGAGGAAAATTATATGGGGTAATTTATCTTCATTTGGGATATCATCAATTGAGATTCAAGAAACTAAACAAGGTGTAAACACTATGAATTTATTGTGATGTTAGTGGGTATTACAAATTTTCCCACTATCATTACTGATTTATTGAATACAATATTTAGTGATTACATTGATCAATATGAGGTTGTATTTGTATATTATATTATTATTTATTCAAAGATAAAAGAATAAAACAATGATCATTTGATAATTTTGATGAAAACTCATAAGGAGGAAAATAAATAAGAAAAAATTACCAATTTTTTTATTTTGACATTAGAATTTTTCATTCTGGGGACATACATTCTCATGTGAGGGATTAAAAGTGGCCCATTAAATGGTGGATGTTATTGAACATTGGCCTAGAATAACCACTATTACTATGATATATAGATTTCATTGTTTTCCATGATATTATATACAATTTTTTGATATTTTTTCATTTTCATAGAATCCACTCACCATGTTTACTTGTATGTGATAAATGTTACCTTAGATGGGTGAATGTGATGAATGTTTTAAGGAATTGAATATAATACTAGTCAGTGGACATATTATTACACTACCACTCAATATAGAAGGTTTTTTGATTTATAGTGATGAAACTATGATGGTAATAGTATATTTCCTTATTAATAATTATGTGTATATAAGTTATGTCTTATGTAAATTGATTTTCATTGATAAAAATTGCCATAATAATGATTTGGAGTTAGCTATGGTAATCTTTTCATTACTATTATGGAGGAATTGTAGATATAGATAAATAGGTGACATATATACTGGTCACCAAAACCTAAAGTATATACTTACATGGAAGGTTTTAAATATGAACTAGACTAAATGGTTATAATTGATGAAATATTATGACTACCCAAAACATTAACACCCATAATAAATGAACAATGTGGGAGATGATTTAAGTTTAATTGATTATGATTTTTATCTATTACGATGTTCCAAAAGTATCTAATATTTCCATTCCATTAATTTATAGGTCATGAAATATTGATGTAATGGGATAAATATTATCTTTCACAAAGGATTTTCCAACCATATATTCAATTGATTATTAAAGTTGCCCAAAAGTATGGTATAATGATGAAAATTAAGGTGATATATATTTTTAAGTTGAACCATGATTTTGAGGGACATCTAAGGTTTAGGTAAGATTTTTGAATCCCTTTTTTATTGTATTTAAAGATGAGGTAGATCAGTCAGGATCATAACACTTATTTATCTAATCATCCATGAATTATGATCCCTTATAGGTATTTGAATGACTATTTATGGTGGGATAGAATTATGATAGATATTTGATAGTATGTTTCTCAGTGATTGGTATATCAATATGTAATGAATGTCATACAAAAGTCTATGTGGATGTTACAACCATTACCAATACAGAAAAATAGGAAAACACCATCATGAATTTTTTCAACATACATACCAAAATATATGACGTTTATAATGCTATAAGGTTGATCATTGTTCCCCATATCCATTCAAAATACTTTATAATTACAAAATCATATTTATATCTTAATCAACAAACATTTTTATACATTAAGGAAGAATCAAGAATTAATGGTTTACCCCAATCAATAGTATATGATCATGACACGAGATATACCTCAATGTTTTGGGGAAGTATTAAAAATGCACATGATATAGGGTTATATTAGATAACTATATATCATCCTCATATATATGGCCAGTATAATATGAAAACTAAAACTCTATAATACATTTTGAGATAAAACATTATGGATTTAAAAGTTGGTTGGTATCAATACCTTCTTTTGGTTAAACATTCTTAAAATATTGGCATTCTCTCTAGCATTTAGATTGATCTTTATGGAGCCTTATGTGGTAGGTAGTGAAATTTTCAACCTACTAAAATTAATTTGGTGGAATAAATATATTGGTACTCAATATAGATGATTAAATGAATGATATTATTATAGTTATTCCAAAATACATAAAATATGCTCGTATATGACAAAAATTTTTGATGAAAATCATCGGAAAGAAATGGAGTTTAATTTTTTCCTGATGTTATTCCTATGAAAAAATACATATAATGTGTTGATGTGATTTAGATATGTGGGATAGATATGCACTAGTTATATCGATCCTTTTAAAAAATTTGACCACATTGGTTCTGTATCATATTAATTGGAACTTCCATCACATCTCTCTCATGTTCATGGTGTTTTTGATGAATCTCTCTTGATGATGTACATACATAGTCCTTAAAATTTACTAAACAATGAGGGCATATAATAAGAAAAATATCATTTCAAAGAAGATAATTCAGTAGTGATTATAGTAAGTAGAGATGAATTTTTATGATATAAGACCACACAATAAGTAAAATTTTTGTGGGGAAGCATGAAATATTTTTCAGCTACATGGGAACCTCAGGATGTAATGTGGTAGAATTATCATTATCTACTTATATAAATGTGATGAATTTATTGGAAAAAATTGATTTGATGGGGGTACAAAATAACACCATTAGATATTATGAAAATATTCTTATTAAATAATTTTATATATTTGATAGATTACATGACAAGAATCAACAGGTTTAAACAATGAAAATAATTTTATTAAAATATTACATGTCTATTATCACCTAGAAATTGGATTAGAGTTAATTAAAAGTAATAAATAAATTATGAAAAAAAATATTTATAAAAATTTATAAAAGTAAATCATTAAATATTAAATTATTCGAATTTAAAATGAAAAATTATTTAAAAATTAAAATGATGTTTTTTTAAAAACAATTATGCATGTAACACATATGTATATTAATAAATTAAATTATTAGATATTATGATATACATTGAATGTAATATATGAAATATTTACTTGATCATGTGTTTTACACATCAATGATATATATTTCAAATAATAGTATATGAATAAATATAGTTATATGTTTAAAAATGTTTTAGGTTGAAAAAGATATTTTATCTCCTTTTTTCACACTTATATTATATTTATTTTTTTATAATTATAAATTTTTGCTTACTAAAAATGAAATAAATATTTATAATCAGGATTTTATATTCTTTTAAATAGACTCAATTTATTCTTGGTCAATATAAATAAAAAAATTGTAAAATTTATCACGTCAATAAAGTGTAAATTTGGTCAATATATGTTAAAAAGAATAAGTAATGTTGTATTATTTCATCCCAATTATTATTGGATGAATAGAATTAAATCCTTAAAAATTTATATTCCTTTTTTATGTGTTTTATGGATAATTTTCTATGAAAAGTTTATATTTTTTATTTATATAAATAAAACATGATAATTGAAAATCCCTTTTTTTAATATTTCATCAATGACTAAATATGAAAATAATTACATTTTAAATTAATACATGTGTTAATTTTAATTTTAGTAAATTAATATTTGTTATTAAAATGTATTTTAAATTTTTATTACTTATATAAAAATATTAATTTTCATAAGGAACACTACTACAATACTTCTTCATTTAATAATGTTATATAAAAAATTATAATGAAAATATTATATGTGATTAAATTTAAATGATTTTTTGTGATTGAATATTTTTATAGATATATATAACATATTACATATTAGTCATTTAGTTATATTATGATTCCCAATTTTTTATTCAAAATCAAATAAAATGAATTATGTGGAAATTAAAAATATAGACATCTTATTAAACTTATATATTTTAAAATAATTTAAAAACATAAAAAATTTGAAAAGATAAATTTTTATGATATGGTCTAATGTATAACAAATTGGCCATTTATGGTTCAAATTTTTAATTATATGTAATAAATGTACACACCTTTGATATTGAAAAATGTGTTACAATTATTAAAATAAAAAATGGTTAAATAAATGTAAATCAAAATAATAAACTTCAAAGTTAAAAAATATGTACCTAAATTATATTTTTTTTATTTTTTTATAATCATATACTACCATATCATTATATCAATCTCATTTTTAATTTATTTTAAATTAGAATTAATTTTTTATAATTCATTCTTTTGATAAATTCCAAAACATCCCCTCAATGCATTTATTAAAGAGAACATCGTCCCTAATTTTTTTTCTCAAAATTGATCCTTATAGTTTTTTTATAGCCTACCAATATTCATTATAAAGTTACTTAGCCACATAATAGTATTTTTTTTATCATTTTTCTAATCCTATATCCCATTAGAGGGGATCTAATATTGTTTTTCCTAAAAATTGGATATCATGCTTATGAATCATTTTCTATTGTACTCTTTTTTACCTAGTATAAATAGATGGAACATATCATAACATCATAAATTATATGTAATAAATAATATCATTTTTAATTGTTATTTTTATTAAATCACAATTATAAACCCTCCTTCACATGAAATTAGAAGCGAATGTATTTCATGTTCATGCATACGACTTATCTTCTTCACATAGTGATAAAATTAATTTCACATCATTGAAATTTAGGGTAGTGTTTTATAAAGAATTTAATGAATATATATTAGATTAATGAAATACTTATAAAAATTTAATTATAATATCTCATCATACTTTTTACCATCACATCCTTATTGAATCAAAAACATTGTTCATGCATAAGTGTATAATATCATCTTGATGAAGTGGTGTGATTCGTTTCTCATTTATATTTTAGTTAGATGATAAAGATGATGTATATGATTAATATATATTGTATATATTATATATATTATTTTATAATGTTATCATAAAGATTAATTATTATTTACCTTTTTTCATTCCATCTATAAAATATGATAACATTATTCATTGAACATATGACCAAATGTGTTCTTGAGCCACGTACCTTAATTTTCTGTCACTAAATTTTATGGATTACTCTAAAAATGTATATATTTAATATATATGATATTTATAAAATGATAAAAATAATTGAAATTATGGAATCAATATAAATTAACAAGTACTAGAACTACTAAGTTGATAAAATCACGAGAAAGAAAATTCTTAAGGTCGAGTAATAACAATTTTAATAATGAATTGATGATAGAACGTGGTGTTTTAATGTTTTAAAATTATAATATATGATATTATATATATGTAAATGATTATATTATATAATAAATATATATTTTATTTTATTTTATATTAGTTTATAATTCTCTTTAATTAGGAAAAACATGTGGTAAGGGTATCACATATCACTATTAATTTTGTGAGGAAAATATCATATTCCCTTCTTATTTGATTTTTGTTCTATAAATACATCCATATATATTTTCCAAATCAATAATATAACAATATATATTACATTAAATGTTTATTTTTATATTTATTCATTCATGTGTATTATTACTCATAAGATATCCCGGGGATAGGGGTTTTATTTTACAATCTTATCAATATTAGGGATTGTTTATGTCTGAGTCTCCACTGTGAAAAATTTTTCTTCAATGTCAATGCTTTTTAACTAGTACCCTGATTTTATTTTACCATTCTCCAAAATATTATTTAAATTCATTTTTAACCATAAATTACATTTTAAAAAATTATATGAATCGTATTTTTTTTGTTTTCTAAATGAGATACATTTTTATTTTTTTCAAAAAAAATGGACGAAATATTATTTGAGCATATACTGTTTGAAAATATTATCTCATAGTCATGAATAAATAATTATTTTTAGATTAATTTTTATGTTTACATGGTTATTTTAAATTGATGTTCTTTCATTTATAATTACAAATAAATTTGAAAATAATATATTTTGAAATGGAAATGTCATTTTTCACAAATAATTCTTCCATGTTATGTTTTAAAATTATTACCCATATAATATGAAATTATGTTATGGTATATATTATTTACTGAGGATATTATCATATGATAAAATATTTATTCTTTTATTTGAACATTTTTTGATTATGATGAAAAAATTAAATGTCTATGAAACCCACTTCTTTTCCATTGGTTAAGTTATGATGAAATTATTATAAACGTCATTTCATTTCATGGGTTAGGATTTTATGAATGATTTATGATATTATGGAACATATATTTATTATTTTCACTAGGTTATGGGTGTTTCCAAAATAAACTTATAATTATTTGGGTAAATATTAATAACCAATGAAATAAAAATGACTCGAATTGGGAGTGAACCCATTTTTATAAGGGTCTTTATCAACTATGATTGTCTCAAGAGTGAACCATTAGTACTATAATGGATTAGGGAGAGAACATATTAAATTATGATATCCTTGGAAATTAATCATTACTATTAATAGAAATTATTATTATTATTCATTTGTGCATTGGAAAATAAAATGTATTATTCTTATGTTTTGTTGGCATGAATCACATTCATTGATTACCTTATGAATCATGTCTTATTCACTACCATGATTTGTTCCATGAATTAGGATTTTGATCTAGGATATGAGAGGTAAAATTATAGAAAGAAAATTTCATATTATGAATAATTTATAATCATTATATTATTAAAGAATATTTTATAACTCAGTTAAATAACCTTATTGATTATTTATGATCACCCATTTCTTATATGTCATCTCCCCAATTTATGATGAATTGTATAATATATTATATTTATAAGAAGGGTTATAATTATAATCATATAAGTGGTGGTATGATGTAGATATTTTAGGAATCAATTGTGTATGTCTTCGTGATTCCAAAGTTAATTGGAATAAAAATTATACATTGGATTGAAATGTTATGTAATTAATATTCATATATTAATATGATAATCTACATATGAAAATTATGGGTTGCTAAAAATGTTCAATTTTAATATTATTGAAATCATCCCATGTGATTTTTTATCCTCATCCTCTTTGTCAATATTGATTATGGTCTAACTATGAATCCCTATTGGGTTTTTTGGGTTTAACAGATAATGGAACCCCTATTTCATTTTTTAACTACACATTAAATATGGTGTGTTGTGTTTAGACCATTATTATACTATATTTCAATGGACACTACAGTGTATTGAGTAATAATAGAACACAATTTAAATTACCATATTTTATCATTTCAACAAACTAATCTATTTTTAATATAAAAATATATAATTCCATATATGAAACTATTAGAATATCCAATATGGTTGTTGGTTATTTCTATAATGATCTATTTTTAGTTTCATTTTTTGTACTTATAATGTATATAATTATTGTTTTCGATAATATTCTATAATTTGTTTTAACTGATAGACTTTTTATTGGAATTGTGGCCAATTTAGTAATTTTACTGATTTTATAATAATTATTAAACATTTTTAATTAAATAAATTATGAAATTTTCACTTGGATCCTAATGTACTATATTCAATGGATGAATATATATTATTATTTTTTATGTAATTTGTAAATAATAGTTGATTGACTTGTTCTCATTATTATTACATAATAATTCGATGCTTTTTAATAATGGGGTTGGTTTTTTATATATAGAGGCCTGGTGTGGGTATGACATTGATTCAAGTCTCAAAGTAATTATGTGAAATTATATTAATAAACAATGATTCATTCATATATGTCACTACGTTGTAATCTAAAATTGTGACCAGTCATCATCGTACTAATGAATCACGTTGTATGGAACCTATGCATCACCTATTTTTTCTTAAATTATAAATTTCAGGGGTGAACACTTAGGATAAATCTTGATTTTCTCGAATAAGGAAACACATTATATAATCTCCTTGGGAAATAATAAAATATATCCTAATATATCCTTATAAATTATACTTATAATTATTTTTAAATTTTAGATAAGTTTGATGGCTTGGATTACATCTATGGGAACATTTGATATGGATACATGGGATTACTCGGACATGATCCATTGGTTCATATATATTTATTGTGTATTTATGGCCTTAAAGACCAATTTCCTAGGAATGCGTAATTAAAATTATCGTTATTATATACATTATAATTAAAATTATTATCTCACATATGATCTGAAACAATATAACCGATAATACAAATTATCTATTCCCTTGGTTTATTTGTAATAGAGTAGTTTCCTTTTTTATCATTCATAATATATGGTATTTTACTCATGGACTTGAATGTATTAGACACCATTAGAGGTGGCCTAATGAGTTTTACTCACCCCATATCAGGCAGCTATTTGATACTCAAATAGATCTCAAGAAATTGTGTTTTGTCTTTGGTTGTGCCTCATTGCTGGTACTTATCATGGGTTAGGACATAGAATATGATTTTTATAATGATCGTACCTTTAGAGATGTTTCAAAATTTGAGTCATCTATTTATTTATTTAGTATATTTTTATCCCTTTGATGTACACCCATTTTTTATTGGTTTGATTGTAAAACATTGATCCTCACCGGATGTAGTGGAGTGGTATAATGGACCAACACATAAAATTATCGTTAATAAAAATATATATTAAATAGGATATTAAAATATTCATCATATTTTCATATAATATTCCTTAGAAAATAAATGTTAGTTGTAAAAATATCATCACTATTGTCCTAATAGAATTAATCATCGCTTATCTGACCAAAAGAACGAAATTGGGTTTCTTGAATAATAATACATCATCATAACACATTAAAATACATATTGTTGATGTTATCATATGAAAATAATCCATGATGAAAATAATAAAAATATAATAATGATTACATGGATGAAACATTTTTCTAATATAACATTTAAAATGATTCAATAAAAACATTGAAAATTTCATTTTTCATATTTTGTGTAACTAAAAATTCAATAAATATTGGTATATTTATTCATTGAAAATAGCTATAGAAACTCATAATTTATTAATAAAATAAAATAAAGTTGTTGGAATTCATAAAATCAATAAATTTCATGTACATCAAAAATACATTCTTTTCACAAATTGGTAACAAGTTAAAAATACACATCATTTACTAGATGCCAATAAGATTCATTTTAATAAATATTTTTAAAATTAATATGATTTTTGAAATGAAAAAATAATTGGACAATAGATAAAAACATTATTTTAAATATTTTGTTATTTACGTACTTGATGGAAAATTTTCATAATTATAATTTGTAAATAGGTTTGTTTTCAAAAAAAATTCCATTGGTTGACGTTGATTTTAAAAGAGTGGAAACATGGAGGAATGAGTGAAATAATAATAAATAACAATATTAGAAGAAAATACATTGTATTTCATAGTAGTGAATTCATACAATTTATCCACTATAAATTTAGACAAAAATAGTCCCAGTGATAAGTATAATAGAAGAATTAACACTTATCGCCTTGGAAACATTAGAATCGTAAGTGAAATGAAGAAATAAAATCCAATGAAAATAAAAAAAATTATATTGATGAAATAACATGTCTATGGGGATGCATATAAACATTCTAAGAATAAATATTTTCATAAAATCAAACATATCTCTAAAAAACAACATCAAGAAGAAGAATACATTCAAAATTAGAAAGTACTAATTCAAACCATTATGAAATATTGAAACATACATGGATCTTTATATCTGAATACATTAAAATAAAATAAATATAAAATAAACTAAATTGAATTTTATATATAATGAATTGGGAAAAATTGTTAAATATGAAATATGTAAGATAAAAAAACAGATATGAGATATCATAATATGAGAGATAATCAATAAAAAAGTTGATATAATTAACCATATCTCATTCTACTTTTTCGGGAATAATTTTTAAAATAATTTTAATTCATTTAATAAAATATTATTTAACAAAAGAAACCATTAAAATTATTTCCAATACAATTCAATAAAAAATAATTAATTAAAATTAAGAATGAAATATAAATTTAATATAATAATTTAAAAAATATTTAAGAATATATAATTATCCAAAATTATCATGGGAGAGCATAACTCTTCATTAATATATCAATTTTTTACTTTATTTTTCCCCTAGATTCACATATACTATGCCAGTATTTCATAAACATTTACAGTAATTATTCTATCACTAAAAAACAAAAATATATTTACATGAAAAAAATTATTTACCTTTCAAGGATCCAAATATTATATCGCATCGCCTATTTTTATCCCAGTTAAATAATATTATATATATTAAAATAAAGAGAGTGAAATTTTTTATTAATACATTACTAATTATTATTATAAATATCATTATCAAATTATATAACTTAAAATATTCCATTCAATTGAATATTGGATAATTTTTTTCAAAATAATATTATAAAATTGAAAATATACATGAGATAAATATATTTTTAGATCCTTATTTCATTATTACATACAATAATAATATGAATCCACCCTATCAAATGTCAATTATTTTCCATAGAAATAATTATTTATGAAAATAAATAAACATAAATACCAAATTTGGGAGTATATTTCATAATATTAAATATATTTTATATAATCAAATGCATATAACTTCTTGAAGTAACATTTAATATATACTGGTAATATATGAAGACATTTGGTTTTCTATAAAAACGTATTTTTAAATATAAAATGATGTTATCCATAAATATATAATAATGTTCATTAAAATGAAATTACTTTTATGGTGTTTAATCCAAAGAATCTAACTAAATTTTAAACACATTTTTATAAAAATTGGAATATCTAAATACATTAATATAAATTATTTTTTTTCAAAATATTCAATATTTTTCAATATTTAATGGAAAATAAACAATTCATAAAAATCTATAAAGGTACCCAAATGATAATTTCAAAACTAATATAAAATATTTTTTAAAATTTATAATGTATAATGCCACCAATTGTTTTTTAATATTTTCAAACAAAAATATTTATGAACAATTTTAGAAGGAAAATTATATTTAGTTTATAAAACAAAATCCCTAAAAATTTACTACTTATTTCATAAAGGCTATTAAATAAATCTATATTATATTGGTACATTAATCATATATTTAGTAATTGGGTAACTCCTATTCAAACAATTAAAATCATTCGCTTGGTTATAATGGTAACAATTAAATTAAATTTTTTATAGTATATTGTGATTTTATGAAATCGCAATGTTGCATTTTAATAATGTTATTATGTTTATTATTCTTTAAAAAATCATTAGTTAAATTATACCACATTACATATATCGCATCCTCATTAATTTTACTCATCCATTAATGGTTCATTATTATAAATTTACATTATTGGATGCTCGCATCCTATAAATGGATAATATTATATCCATTGAAAATGGGAACTTGGAAATATATTTTTTACCTAAAGTTGTAACACCCCGAGATTTTATGAAAAATATTATTTTAATTTCATTAATTTCTTGTGTTGTACGCTACACAAAAAGGTTCTTTCACAACACGCATCCTTTACGTTCCTTGCATTACACGCAATCACGACCTTCCTCGATAGCGTGAGTAGTACGCAATACCATGTCTCACTAAACAACGATATGCTATTAAAATATTATTAAAACTAGCCGTTATGAATAGTAATAACCAATTTTTGAAATTTTTTAAATTTTATTTTTCAAAAAGGACTTCATTTATGGATTCAGAATAATGAAATTAGCTTAGGGTGAAATTTTGGTACTTTTCGGATAACTTTCATTTTCTGATGAATAGTGAAAATTACTAAATTTAAATTAAAAACAACCTTTTTAATCGAAATAATTAATAGTGATAAATTATTAATTTTAGTGTTTTTAAAGTATATTTAGAATATATTTTTACAATTTAATACAATGTTAGTCATTGGATGTAATTTCACATTTAAACAAGACATAAACAAGTGTCAATCTTTTGATAGTTATTATCTCTTAGAAACACGCTATTTGTTTTGACGACAGGAATTAATTTTTAAATTAATTAATGAAACTGATATGTTTTAAATTTTTAAAAATAGATATCATTTTTGAGTTTATAATATCAAATATATCTGAGGCCTAATTTTTTTTATTTTTCTGAAAACTTTCATTTTTTGATGAATAGTGATACCACTAAGCGGTAGTTAAAAAATTGAATTTTTCATAAAACATAATTTTACTGCTTCTGTGAGTGGGATTTCAAAATTCTGAGAGACATGGTTAATATCAAGGACTAAATTTTGATTCAATGAGATAAAAATACTTTTTGGTGAATAGTAACTTTTTACTTTTATTTACCACGCTTAATAGTAAATAAGATAATTAAGGGTAAAAATGATATTATTATTACCCTAACACATGTCCTAATTCTATTGGTTAAGTGTAATTCGACCAAAATCAACCTTATGAATAAACTATGACCATTTAGGTCGACTTGGATTAGATTAGGACATTTATTATTTATTTATTTAAAGAAGGGTTAAAATAGTTAAAATCAAAGTTTAATAAGTAGATTATTTTTAATATAGGGTTATACAGAAGATAAATTCTACAATAAATATTAATTAGAAAGCTAAAAATATTTCCTACATAATGTTATATTATTTGTAATATCTAGACATTAAATAATTTAATTTATTTAAGATACAACGATGATGCAGTAATTATCTTATTAATGAAATATTGACATAATTTATGTTATAAATACCCAAATAAATTTAATTTGAGACTTTTTATTAATTACACTAATTTTATAGGTTAATATGACATGTTAGTATTTGTTTAAGTAACTTTTATTTCGATCTAATCATTCTGTTATGATTTTCACAAAAATCAATTACTAAATAGTGTCAAAATTGACATAAAATAGTTTTTAAAACAAATATTATATTATTAATTGTTATTTTATTCCTAAAAATCTAAGATTTGACCAAATTAATTAGATAAGGTTATATATATTAATAATAAACAAATTGGGGTTCGTTTGGCTTGTTATAGTATGTTTATTAACCTTATAGTCTAAGAACACAAAAAGACACGGTAAAAGTAAAATTATCTAACATAAAGTTAAAAGTAAATGATAAGGTTAAAATAGTAAACTACCCTCGTCCAAATTCTATTGGATGAGATTATTTCGACCCATACCCACCTTAGCTTCTAAATAAATCAATTTGGAGCTATTTAAACCCAAATATGGCTTTATAATAAAATAATATTTTTAGTTTTCCCAAAGGATCCCCTCTCCTCCCTTATAAAAGGGCACCTTCTCCCTCTCTTCCTCACACCACTTTGAGCATTAAATCTCGGCCAAACCCTGAAAAATTCTCTTCTCCACTTCCCTAGAAACATCCTAGAGGTCCCGGTCTTCTTCAAAGACCAATTTTAGTGCCCTAAGAGGAGGACTCAAAGAGGCTCTTCAAAGAAGAGGTAATGTCTGTTACCGATTCTTTCAACTTTATTTCTTCTTCCACATCTTCTTAGGTTGTTTCATTATGAATTAATAACATCAGTGTCCCTCATATAATGATATGTTATTATAAGTTTGAAACAACCCTATTTCGCCATCTATCCATCCTACGGAAAATGAAATCACCATGCGTGCGTACGTATGGAATACCGTCTCCACGCTGTGGTGTAATTTATTTTCCACCACCACCTTACTTGGATGGGTATAATGGTGTACATAATAATAATATATGATTATTGTAAAGTGATATTGATTCTGAAATAGTATACATACACTCCAATACAATTCCATGATCATGAGAATTATATCATTGCTCGTGCGTACGTCCGGACTACCGTCTCCACGACGCGATGAGATTCATTCTCCCCGTTAACCATTCATTAATGATTATAAAGTATATATAATAAGTAATCATGAAATATATGACATAATAATTATACTGTATTTATGTGTATATATATATCTTTCATCTACTTAATTTCATTCAACTCAATAAGGAAATGAAAACAGCGTTCATGCTTACGTACGGCCTACCGTCTCCATGATAAGTGTATTTCTTTCCATTTACTGATCTGTTATATATATGTATATTATTAATATATATTATATATAAATCATGTTTTATATTCTGCAATTAAGTAATCATGATCTAATTAATCATATTAATAATTACAGGTCAAAACACGGACGACAAATGAAACGATTTTACGCAAAATGCTCTTTAACATGGAATTTACAGAAGAATGGGTAATATAAAGTCATAAGTGAACCATATATGATATCATAACTATGAGTATGATTCTGCAATAAGTCAATGACATTATTTAAATCATTATATAGGAGGTTCGGACACTTATGAAGCAAATCGGACCTAAGGTAAGGGAAATTTCACAATCTCATTTTTATCCGAGATTGTTTATACTTTGGTATTTACAGGGGTGTATTTTATCATGCACATCCATGTTTCCTCAACATATAATATTATTTCCATCCACCTAAAATTTTTTAAATCCATTTTTACCCTATGGTGAGTTTATAGTAAAAGATATGAAATGAATCTTTTGTTGTTTTTCGTATGAGGTACTTTTTGACTTTTCCGACAAAAGTACGAGAAGAATGATTTTTTAACATATACGGAATCAATGGATTTTTAAAACATTATTTCCAAGAAGCTTCCTTTAAAAGTTTTCAAGTTTATTTTTAATCAACTTCTTTTAGTTTAAAATTGTAAGACATGTTAAGAAAGGAAAATGTTTTTGTAGTAGAAAGGATATTTTCCTCAAGAATGGAGGTCAAGTGTTTTATCAAATTTATTTTCAATCCAAGATAATATTGGGTTCTATTTCTATCCCTATTATTACATCGATTTGATTATGTTTTGATGGAATTATTTTTATGAATTCCTTTATCTTATATGAATTGTTTTATGATGTCATGATGTTTAAGATTCCCATTTTTATTACATGGGTTATGCTTTGATGTATGGTTTATGATTTTGTGGCACACATAAGAATGGTATCATTATGAGATGGGTGGGACCTATATATCCCTCCAATGTATTGGGTAAATATTATATATCTCATGAGATAGACATGGCTGGAACGACAGGTTAAACCGGTTTAGTGAAACAGGACTGAAACAAAGAATGAACTCGGTTTAGAAATGGAATTTGTCCACTAAGATAGTCTTGGCAATGATGCTTGACTAATAAGAAATTATTATCTATGATAATGTGTTTATGCCACAAAGTTTCATGTTTTATGTTATTATTATTGGGATTACATTTCACTACTATGATTTATCCCATGTTATGATATTATGATCTCTTTTGCAGGTTATGATTTCCAAAATGTTATGTTCTTATGAATATGATGTGATTGATATTTATTTTTTTTAAACTTACTGAGCATTTGAGCTCACCCTTTTATGTTTTCTTTTTTCCCAGGATATAAAAAATGGTTTTAGGTAAAAAAGGAAGACCTTTATGGGAGATGTTGAAGATATTTCACCACGATTAGAAGATTATATTCCAATTTTCCAAAGACGCTAAACTATTACGGTCCTTGTGTGTGTGTTTTTGTTAGGTACTAATTATTCCGCAAAAGTAATGTAATGTCCATGTACGTTAAGCATCGGGTCTCTAAAGTTGGTATCAGAGAAAGGTTTAGTCAACCTTTGGAAACTTGGATGCGAAAACGTCAGTGTGATCCCTAGAGATATTTCTAAGGTATGTCTAGGGATGTATCTAAGGTTACGTATACGTATAGGTTATAGTTCTAGAATTGCGCTAATGATCATAGAATTTAACCTAAGATGTTAGATATTGTTGGTACATCCCCTTTACTATGTTGTTTTCCCTAGCATGATTTTTTCCTCTCACACTATTCTTTTTGGGTTTTAGAAAATGGCTGGAAACAGGAAGATTCACGATAATGGAGGATATGACGGACAATGAAATGTTATTCTCCATGAGCAACCAAATGAAATGGGATTTGGAAGTCAAAACATCATTATTATGCCTAATCAGAAATCTCATAATTTGATCAATAATCTCAACTTTGGTAAGTTTCCAGACTCAGATAATAAGAGAATGATGGAGTTTCATGATGATCATAGAGGAAAGAAAGTTCAATTTCCCTCAAGTAAATCATGTGGGAAGAGGCATCAGGGAGATTGTTTCAAAGGAACTACAAGATGCTTTGGGTGTGGAAAAGAAGGACACCAAGCTAGTAAGTGCAAAGGAAAATGTTCAGTTAACACCATGGACAAGGATAATGGTATTACTAGGACATCAACAATGATTAGATTTTTTAAATGTGGAATGTATGGGAATTATAAAAACCAATTCCCTAAGGGAAAATCTCATGAAGAGAATCAACATGGTCATACAGTTAGTATTTATGTGGATGATTATGAAGAGACTAAAAATGAAATATGAGATGAAATAAATGATGAAGCTCAGCTAGTGGTTTAAGAAGTCAGTGGAATGATTGTATGTTTATAAAGAATAATGTATGGTACTATGGAATAAATAATCATTTAAGGATTGATACACTATTGTTTTTCCTAAAGTATATGAAATTATATGTTGAATGGTACCAGTAACCATGGATGGTTATTCAGATATTTTTGGAAAAAAAAGTTGATATAAGAATAATGAAGGGAAAACGAGAAAATGAAATGTTTGACAGTATTCATGAGCTCATGATTGATATAAGGACTAAGTGATATCATGGTTTGAGTATATAGAATTTTGAAGATTTTGGTATGTGGAAAGAGTTAACTTTTAACAACATTCATGATTTCAATAAGGTTCAATGGGTATTCATTTTTTTCAAGAGAATGCATGATTAAGGCCTTCGAATGTTTGGAATGTGACCAAAAAGACGTATCTCATGATATATGGGGATCAAAAATGGTATTAACATGCTAGTTGTATGAACTCTTTGGTAATCATTTTCACTATAATATGAGATTAGACAGTATTATTTTGGATAAGCCTAAAGATTGAAATAGATTATGTTGGACATAATTTAGTATTGTTTAAGGATAGAATTTTTTCCGATATTATTTATCGGATGTTATAGTAATGTAGTTTTAGAAAAAGGACAACATGCAGGATAGGCGACAAACCATCGCGTCGGACAAGGCTGTGAGAATCGAACCCACAACCGAAGTGCGACTGGACATTATCGACTACCACTGGCCTACAGGAAGTCCATGTTTAGTAGAAACTAGTTTTATTATATTAATTAGTCTTATATAAGAAGTATAAGTCCATTTTAGGAACCATATATTATTAATCTCACTATAGATGGACTTATGTATTTTTTGATAACTTTTCTAACATTTTGTTTGAGACAGATGGAATAACCCATTGTTCTATCACATGATATGCTCACACATCATGAATGGAAAATTCAACTTCATTTCATTAAGAGAAGAAGTGGAAAATTTTCAAGGCACGAACAATGGTGAGATTGTACAAAAATCAAGTAAGTATTTCTTTTGATTCGAAAATTCTTCAACACTAGAGAAATGATCCTCAAAACCAAAAATGTTGTTCTAGTGCTCTTATATATGATGAATCAGATGGTACCTTAGATCATCACAAATATATGGCTTTTTGATTGATTTATTTTTCATATCCATGTTCTCTACCACTATCAACCAGAACATGATGGTTAGATTTTTCTTCCATATCCATATTTTCACATATGTTCTCCTACGTGGAAACCCAGTGATGGGTTAATTTGGGTAACCGTTACATTTCATAATTTAGTTTTTAAAATCCAAGTTTTGGTATTCCTTTTTACGATGTCAGTTTCTATTAAACAAACTTTCGAGTAGTAAACCATTTATAACCCCGACAAATTTCGAGGGAGAAATTCATTTTAAGGGTTGTAGAATGTAACACCCCGAGATTTTATGAATAATATTCTTTTAATTTCATTAATTTATTGTGTTGTACGCTACACCAAAAGGATCTTGCACAACACACATCCTTGACATGCCTTGCATTACACGCAATCATGACCTTCTTCGATAGCGTGTGTAGTACGCAATACCGAGTCTCACTAAACAACAATATTCTATTAAAATATTATTAAAACTAGCCGTTATGAATAGTAATAACCACTTTTTGAAATTTTGAATTTTTTTTTCAAAATAGACTTCATTTTTGGATTCAGAATATCGAAATTAGCTTAGGGTGAAATTTTTGTACTTTTCGGATAACTTTCATTTTCAGATGAATAGTAAAAATTTCGAAATTTTAATTAAAAACAACCTTTTTAATCGAAATAATTAATAGTGATAAATTATTAATTTGAGTGGTTTCAAAGTATATTTAGAATATATTTTTACAATTTAATACAATTTTGGTCATTGGATGTAATTTTACATTTAATCCAGACATAAACAAGTGTCAATCTTTTGTTAGTTATTATCTCTTAAGAACACGTTATTTGTTTTGACGACTAGAATTAATTTTTAAATTAATTAATGAAACTGATATGTTTTTAATTTGGTAAAATAGAAATCATTTTTGAGTTCATAATATAAAATATAGCTTAGGCCTATTTTTTGGTATTTTTCTAGAAACATTCATTTTTTGATGAATAGTGAAACCACTAAGTGGTAGTTAAAAAATTAAATTTTTCATAAAATTTATTTTACCAGTTCTGTGAGTGGAATTTTAAAAATCCAAGAGACATGGTTAATATCAAGGATTAAAATGTGGTTCAATGAGATGAAAATAATTTTTGATGAATAGTAATTTTTTACTTTTATTTACCACAGTTAAAAGTAAATAGGACAATTAAGGGTAAAAATGATATTATTATTACCCTAACACATGTCCTAATTCTATTGGATAAGTTTAATTCGACCAAAAACAACCTTAGGAATAAAATATGACCATTTAGGCCCACTTGGATTAGATTAGGACATTTATTATTAATTTATTTAAAGAAGGGTTAAAATAGTTAAAATCAAAGTTTAATAAGTAGATAATTTTTAATATTGGGCTATAAATAATATAAATTCGACTATAAAAATTCATTAGAAAGATAAAAATATTTCCTACATAATGGTATTTTATTTTTAATTTTTATACATTAAATAAATTAATTTATTTATGACACAATGATGATTTTGTAATTATCTTATTAATGAAATATTGACATAATTGATGTTATAAATACCCAAATAAATGTAATTTGAGACTTTTTGTGAATTACAGTGATTTTATACGTTAATATGACATGTTATTATTTATTTTAGTAACTTTTTTTCTAACTAATCATTATTTTATGACTTTCACAAAAATCAATTACTAAATAGTGTCAAATTGACATAAAATAGTTTTTAAAACAAATAATATATTATTATTTGTTATTTAATTCATAAAAATCTAATGTTCGTCCAAATTACTTATATAAGGTTATATATATTAATAATAAACAACTTGGGGTTCTATTGGCTTGTTATACTATGTTTATTAACCATATAGTGTAAGAACACAAAAAGACACAGTAAAAGTAAAATTATCTAACTTAAAGTTAAAACTAAATGATATGGTTTAAATAGTAATTTAAACTTGTCCAAATTCTATTTTATGAGAGTATTTCGACCCATCCCTTCCTTATCTTCTAAATAAATCAATTTGGAGCTATTTAAAACCGAATATGGTTTCATAATAAAAAAATATTTTTAGTTTTTCTAAAGGTGCCTCTCTCCTCCCTTATAAAAGGGCACCACCTCCCTCTCTTCCTCACACCACTTTGAGCCTTCATGCTCGGCCAAACCCTACCAAATTCTCTTCTCTACTTCCGTAGAAACATCCTAGAGCTCCTGGTCTTCTTCAAAGACCATGTTTAGTTCCGTAAGATGAGGACTCAAAGAGGCGCTTCAAAGAAGAGGTAATGTCAGTTACCGATTCTTTCAACTTTATTTCTTATTCTACTTCTTCTTCTTAGGTTGTTTCAATATGAAGTAATAACATCAGTATCACTCATATACTGTTATGTTATTATAAGTATGAAACAACCCTATTTCACCATCTATAGATCCTACGGAAAATGAAATCACCGCGCGTTCGTACGTACGGAATATCGTCTACACGCAATGGTGTAATATATTTTGCACCACCACCTTACCTGGATGGGTATAATGGTGTACATAATAACTATATATGATTATTGTAAAGTGATATTGATTCTGAAATAGTATACATACACTCCAATACAATTCCACGATCCTGAGAACGATATCATCGCTCGTGGGTACGTACGGACTACCGTCTCCACGACGTGATGAGATTCATCCTCCACGTTAACCATTCATGAATGATTATAAAGTATATATAATAAGTAATCATGAAATATATGGCATAATAATAATACTGTATTTATGTGTTATATATTTCTGTCATCTACTTAATTCCATTCAACTCAATAAGGAAATGAAAACAGCATTCATGCGTACGTACGACCTACCGTCTCCATGAACAGTGTATTTATTTCCATTTACTGGACTATTATATATATGTATATTCTGAATATATATTATATATAAATCATTTTTTATATTCCGTAATTACGTAATCATCATCTAAGTAGTCATATGAATAATTACAAGTCAAAACACGGACGACAAATGAAACGATTTTACCCAAAACGCTATTTAACATGGAATTTACAAAAGAACGGGTAATATAAAGTCATAAGTGAACCATATATGATATCATAACAATTATTCTGATTCTGGAATAATTCAATGACATTATTTAAATCATTATACAGGTGGTTCGGACACTTACGAAGCAAATTAGACCTATGTTAAGGGAAATATCACAATCTCATTTTTATCCGAGATTGTTTATACTTTGGTATTTATTGGGGTGTATTTTATCATCCACATCCATGTTTCCTCAATATGTAATATTATTTACATCCATCTAAAATTTTTTAAATCCATTTTTAACCTTTGGTGAGTTTATAGAAAAAGATATGAAAAGAATCATTTGTCGTTTTTCGTACGAGGTACTTTTTGACTTTTCCAATAAAAGTACGAGAAGAATGTTTTTTTAACTTATTCCGCATGAATGGATTTTTAAAACATTATTTACAAGAAGCTTCATTTACAAGTTTTCAAGTTTATATTTAATCAACTTCTTTTAGTATAAAATTGTAGGACATGTTAAGAAAGGAAAAAAAATTTGAAGTAGAAAGGATATTTTCCTCAAGAATGGAGTTCAAGTGTTTTATCAAAATTATTTTCTATCTAAGATAATATAGGGTTCTATTTCTATCCCTATTATTACATTGATTTGATTATGTTGTTATGGTATTATTTTTATGAATTACTTTATCTTATATGAATTTTCATATGATGTCATGATGATTAAGATTTCCATTTTTATTACATGGGTTATACTATGATGTATGGTTTATGATTTTGTGGAAAAAATAAGAATGGTATCATTATAAGATGGGTGGGACCTATATCTCCCTCCAATGCATTGGGTAAAGATTTTATATCTCATGAGATATACATTTTTGGAATGTTAGGTTAAACCGGTTCAGTGAAACAGGACTGAAACGAGGAATGAACTCGGTTCAGAAATGGTCTTTGTCCACTAAGATAATCTTGGAAATGTGTCTTGACTAATAAGAAATGATTCTCTATGATTATGTGTGTATGCCACAAAGTTTCATGTTTTAAGTTATTATTATTGTGATTACATTTCACTACTATGATTTATCCCATTTTATGATATTATGATCTCTTTTGCAGGTTATGATTTCCAAAATGTTATGTTCTTCTGAATATGATGTGATTGATATTTATTTTGTTTACACTTACTGAGCATTTGAGCTCACCCTTTTATGTTTTCTTTTCCCTAGGATATAAAGAAAGGTTTTAGGTAAAAAAAAGGAAGATCATTATGGGAGATGTTGAAGATCTTTTACCACAATTAGAAGATTATATTCTGAGTTTCCAAAGACACTAAACTATTACAGTCCTTGTGTGTGTGTTTTTGTTATGTAAAAAGTGTTCCTCAAAAGTAATGTAATGTCCATGTACCTTATGCTTAGGGTCTCTATAAAATTAACACATAATTTTGTAGAATAAAAAAGAATTAAATAGATATAGGTTAAAATATAGACATATGGGATATAAATTGTAACACCCCATGAATTTATGAGATATATTAATTTTAATTTCTTTGATTTATTCTATTAAAAACTACACCAAGATTATCTTGTACTATACGCAACACCATATTAGCTTGCAGAATACGAAACACTATTCATGGCCCGTGTTACACACAATTTCAAATTCGTTATGTGGAAATTATTATACACAACGTTAAGTATAGATTTAGTTTAATGTATAAATAAAATAAGTTTTGATTATGTTATATGAAACACCAAACAGAGCTTTCACTACACGCATCCTTGACTTGGCGTGCATTACAGGCAATCAAGACCTTCCTCAATAGTGTGTGTAGTACGCAATACTGAGTTTTACTAAACGAGATATTATTATAATATTATTATGAACTAGCCATAATGAATAGTAATAGCCAATTTTTAAAATATTATAAATTTTAGCTTTTAAAATGGAATTCATTTTTGGATTCGGAATATCAAAATTAGCCTAGGGTGAATTTTTGGTATTTTTCAAAAAAAAATTCAATTTTTGATGAATAGTGAAACCACTGGGTTACAATTTAAAAACCAGCTTTTTAATTAAATAATTATTTATTTTATTTAAATATATTTTAGGTAAAAATTGATACATAATACCTATATAAGATCAATTTAATTCATTAGAGTCATTTTATTATAATTTTAGATATATAAAATGAATATTGAACTTTTCACCGTCTTTTACCCACATCCAAAGAGAATTTGAAAATTTACATAAAACCTAATTTTACCACTTCTGTGAGTGGAATTTCTATAATCCGAGAGATGTGGTTAATAACAAGTAGTAAAATGTGGTTCAATAAGATAACAATAATTTTTGGTGAATAGTAACATTTTACTTTTATTTACCACGGTTAAAAGTAAATAGGTTAATTAAGGGTAAAAATGATATTATTATTACCCTAACACTTGTCTAAATTCTATTTTATAAGATTAATTCCACCAAAAAAACCTTACGAATAAAATATTACCCTTTATGCCCACTTGGATTAGATTAGGACATTTATTATTATTTTATTTACAGAATAGTTAAAATAGTTAAAATCAAAGTTTAATAACTAACAAATTTTTAATATAAGGTTATACATAAGATAAATTCTCCTATAAATATTCATTAAAAATATAAAAATATTTCCTACAAAATGGTATTTTATTTATACTTTTTAGACATTAAAAAATTTAATTTATTTATAACACAATGATGATGCAGTAATTACCTTATTAATGATATATTGACATTATTAATGTTATAAATACCTAAATAAATGTAATTTGAGACTTTTTATGAATTACACTAATTTTTAGGTTAATATGACATGTTATTATTGATGAAATTAAATATTTTCGAACTAATCATACTTTTATGATTTTCACAAATATCAATTACCAAATAGTGTGAAAATTGACATAAAATAGATTTTAAAACATATATTATATTATTAATTGTTATTATATACCTAAAAAATCTAATATTTGGCCAAATGACTTATTTAATGTTATATATATTTATAATAAACCTCTTGGGGTTATTTTGGCTTGTTATTTTACGTTTATAAAACATATAGTGTAAGAAAACAAGAAGACACGGTAAATGTTAAATTATTTATCATAGAGTTAAATCTAAATGATATAGATAAAATAGTAACATAAACTTGTCTAAAACCTATTTTTTTAGATTATTGCAACCCATACCCACTTTAGCTTTTAAATAAATCAATTTAGAGCTATTATAAACCGAATATGACTTTATAATAATATAAAATTTTATGTTTTTCTTAAGATCCCCCTATCCTCCCTTATAAAAGGGCACCTCCTCCCTCTTCTCATTGCACAATTTTAAGCTTTAATGATCAGAAAACCCCTACCCATTTCCATTATCAACTCCCCTAGAAACATTATAGAGGTTCTGGTCTCCTCAAAAGACCAAATCTAGTGCCTGAAGAGGAATCTTAAAAGAGGTGTGTCGAAGAAGAGGTAATCTCTTCTACCGATTCTTTCAAGTTTCTTTCTTCTTAAAATTCTTCATCTTTTGTTGTTTAATTATAAAGTAATAACATCAGTATCAATAACATACTGATATTTTATTTTCAATATAAAAAAACCCAATTTCACCTTATATCCATCTTACGGAAAATGAAATCACCACGCGTGCATACGTACAAAATACTGTCTCTATGCCATGGTGTAATCAGTTTTTCCACCACCAACATACTTGGATGGGTATAATGGTGTAAATAATAACTATATATAGTTATTATAAAATCATAATGACTCTGATAGTTTATATCATCCACTCTAATTCAATTCAATAATTATGGAAATTATATCATCGCTTCTGCGTACGTACAGATTACCGTCTCCGCAACACGATGAGATTCATTCTCCATTTTTACTATTCAAGAATGATTATAAAGTCAATATAATTAATAATAGTGAAATAAGTTACATGATAAAGCTACATTATTTTTTGTATATATATATATATATATTATATCTACATACTTTCATTCAAGTCAACAAGGAATGGAAAACAACGTTCATGCGTACGTACGGTCTACCGCCTCCATGAACGGTGTATTTCATTTCATTTATCTATATATATATATATATATATATTCTGAATATATATTTTATATAAATTATGATTTAAATTATTGAAGTAATTAAATCATTATATAAGTTATAATAATATCAAGAACAAAAAGTCCAATCACGTACAATAAATTAAACGATTTTACCCAAAACACTTCTTTAACATGGAATTTACAAAATAACGGGTAACATAATGTCATAAGTGAAACATATATTATATCATAAAAATAAAGATGATTCTATAATAAGTAAATTACATTATTTAAATCATTATACATGAGTTTTGGATACGTACGAAGCATATCAGACCTAAGGTAAGGGATAACTTTTCCAATCTCATTTTTATTCGAGATTGGTTATTCGTAAATATTTACTAGGGTTATATTTATCATTCATGCCCCTGTTTTCTAAAAATGGTTTCATGTATTTTTAATGTCCTTTTTACAAATTTATTACTTTTTCCACGTGTTATGGAAGAAATGTTTCTTTTGTTTACCATACAGGAATCTTTTTGACTTTACCGAAAAAAGTACGGGGATAATTTTTTTTCAATATATATGGCATGAACAGATTTTTACGGTTTCATAACGACTTGTCTTCAAGAAGCCTACTCTACATGATTTCATGATTATTTTCAAAATTAATTCTTTCCCTTTAGAATTTCATGGCATTTTTTGAAAAGAAAATGATTTTGAAGAAGACATGATATTTTCCTCAATAATTCATTTCAAGTGTTTTGTCAAAACTATTTTCCATCAAGGAGGACATTATTTATTATGGTTATGTTTCAAGTATAATGTCTCTATGATTTACATGGTTTCAATTTCCTTATGATGAAATGATATCCATTTTTCTATATGGATTATGTTATGATGGGATAATGTTTATGAAACCTATTTCTTCCATGGGTTATGATGAATGATTTATGTTTATGTTGTAGAACACGTAAGAATGATTTCAATATTAGATGGGTGGGACCTATATCTCCCTCCAATGCATTGGGTAAAGATTTATATCTCATTAGATAGGCATGTCTGGAACGATAAGTAAATCCCGTTCAGTAATACAGGGCTGGAACGGCATGTAAACCTAGTCCAGTAAGGGACATTGTCCACTAAGATGGTCTTGACATCAATTCCTTGGCTACTATGGAAATAATATCCTGTGAATAATGTTTTACCACAATTAAAAGTTTTATGCCCATGCTATTCTATCATTATTAATGTTTTTTTATGATTTATTCCTTATGTACTACAATATTTTATGTCATTGGTCATGACTTTGATGTTTAGATTTTATGCTCATGTTTTTACATTCAAATGTCTATGGATGGGTTTATGTTCTCTATGTTTAACCTTAATGAGAATTTGACCTCACCCTTTATATGTATTATTTTCAATAGAAAATAACGACTTTTTTAGGTAATAAAACAAAAGGGGAATATCCTTATGGGAGATTTGAAGATCCTTCACCATGATTAGAAGAATATGTTCCGAGTTTCCAAAGACACTAAACTATTATGGTCCTTGGGTGTTGGTTTTTGTTATGTTTATATGTATTCCGCAAAAGTAATTTCATGTCAATGTACTCCAAGATTTGGTTCTCTACAGTTGGTATCAAAGGCAATGGATGTAGGATTGAATCTGATCCTTGAGAACTCTCACATGTGAGCTTTGGATGAAGCATGGATCTCCACCCAAGGGATTCATGAGGAAATGGATTCCACTGGGGATGGTGGTTTCTCCCACCCAGGGGGTGAAGAAACCCATGGTTTACCCTTATAGGTTTCAATTATAGTCTACTGGAAGTAATTCTAGACCATTATTGTTGGTATCATAGGAAAGGTTTACTTAACCTTTGGAAACAAGGATGCGAAAACATTAGTGAAATCCCTTTAGATATTTCTAAGGTATGACTAGGGATTTCCCTAAGGATAAGTATAAGTATAGGTTATAGTCCTAGGATTATGGTAACAGTCATAGAATTAAACCTAAGATGTTAGATATTGATGTTACTCCCCCTTGATCATGATTTTTTCCTCTTACACTATTCTTTTTTTGTTTTAAGAAAATGGCTGGAAATAGGTTGATTCACGATAGAGGATATGATGGACAATGGAATGATATAATTCATGTGAAACCAAATGAAATTGGATCTAGAATTCCACATATCGTTATTATGTACAATAAAAAATCTCTAAATATGATCAATAATCTCAAATTTGTGATGTTTCCTGACTCATCTAATTAGGGAAAGATGGAGTTTCATGATGATCATATATGAAAGAAATTTCCATTTCCCTCATGTAAATCATGAGGGAAAAAGCATCATGGAGATTGTTTCAAAGGAACTCGAAGATGCATTTGTTGTGTAAAATAATGACACAAAGCTAGTAGTTGTAAAGGAAAATGATCAGTTAACACCACAGAAAAGGATAATGGTATTGGTAAGACATCAACAATGGTTAAGTTTTTTAAATGTGAAATATACGGGCATTATGAAAACCAATGCCCTACGGGAAAATATCATAAAGAGAATCAGCATGGTCTTATGGGTAGTATTTATGTGGAGGATAATGAAAAGACTACAAATGATATATGAGATGAAAGGAATGATGAAGCTTAGTCAGTGGTTTAAGAAGGTAGTGTAATGATTGTATGTTTTTTAAGAATAACATATAGTACTATGGAATAAAGAAAAATCTAAGGATTGTTACATTGTTGCCTTTTCTTGAGTTTTGAAAGTATATGTTGAATGGTACCGGTAACTATGAAATGTTATTCAGATATTTTTGGAACGCACATAATATGCACATAATGAAGGGATAAAGAGAAAATAATATATATGATAGTATTCATGTGCTAATGACTGATATAAGGAAAAATTTATATCATGTTTTCAGTACATTCAAATTTTGGGAATTTGGTATGTGGAAATAGTTAACTTATGACAACATTCATGTTTTCACTAAGGTTCTATGGTAAATTATGTTTCAAGAGAATAAATGCTTAAGGAATTCAAATTTTTGGAATGTGACAAACATGATATATATATATCTTATGATATATGGGCAATAAATGATTATATTCAATGCTTGGTAGATGACCTTTCTAGTAATTGTTTTATTTATACTATGAGACTGGAGAGAAGTATTTTGGATAAACCTAAATATTGTAATCGATTATTTTAGACATCTGATATTATTGTTTAAGGATAAAAATTATTTTATGATATAATAGTATATTTTTAGAAAAAGGAAAACCCGTAGGATGGGCGACAACCCATCGTGTCGGACAAGGTTGCAGGAATCGAACCCACAACCGAAGTGCGACATGCCTTTATCACCTACCACTGGCCAACAGGAAGTCCCTGGTTAGTAGAAACTAGTTTTATTTTATTAAGAGATATGAAAGATGAAGAAGAAGTCCATTTTTCGAACCATATATGATCAGTCTCACCATAAGATGGACTTATGTATATATATTTTGATAATCCAATGTTTGAGACAGATGGAATGACCCATCATTCTATCACATGATCTACTAAAACTTCACGAATGACAATTTCAACTTCATTTCTTTAATAGATGAGGTGGAAATTGTTAAAGGCACGAACAATGATGAGACTGTTCCAAAATAAAGTAAGTATTTATTCAAATTCAAATTCATCAAATTTAGGGAAATGATCTTGAAAAAAACAATGTTGTCTTAGTTCCCTCATATACAATGAATCAAATGGTACCTTATATCATAAAATATTTATGGCTTTGTGATTGTTGTCTGTTTCAAAGAGATGTTCTCTACCACACTCCATCAGACCATGATGGATAGATTTCCCTTCCATATCTATATTTTTACCTATGTTCTTTTATGTGGAAACCTAGTGATGAGTTAATTTGGGTAACCGTTATGTTTCATAATCCACATTAAAAAATTATTTTTTAGTATTCCTTTTTATAATGTGGGTTTCTATGAAACAAACTTTCATGTAGTAAACCATTTACAACTCGATGAATTTCTAGGTCGAAATTCATTTTAAGGGGAGTATATTGTAAAACCCCGAGATTTTTTGACATATATTATTTTTAATTTCATTGATATCTTCTATTATACACTACACCACGATTAGCTTGTAATATACGCAACATCGTATTAGCTAGCAGTATACGCAACACTATTCTTGGCTCTTGTTACAAACAATTTCAAATTCGTTTTGTGGAAATTATTCTACGCAACATTAAGTATTGATTTTGGTTAATGTATAAATGAAATATATTTTGATTATGTTATACACAACACCAAACAGCAGTTTCACTACACAATTCCTTGACTTGGCTTGCATTACATGAAATCAAGACCTTCCCCGATAGAGTGTGTAGTACGCAATACCAAGTTTCACGAAACGAGATATTATTATAATATTATTATGAACAAGCCGTTATGAATAGTAATACCCACTTTTTGGAATTTTATAAATTTTATCTTTCAAAATGGGCTTCATTTTTGGATTCAGAATATCGAAATTAGACTAGGGTGATTTTTTGTTATTTTTCTGAAAACATTCAATTTTTGATGAAGAGTAAAAACACTAGGTTACTATTTAAAACACGACTTTTTATTTAAATATTTATTTATTTAATTTATATTTATTTTAGGTAAAATTTGATACAAAATACATATATAAGTTAAATGTAATTCATTAAAGTCATTTTATAATAATTTTAGATATATAAAAATTTTATTGAACTTTTCACCATCTTTTACCCACCTCCTAGGAGAATTTGAAAATTTACATATAACATAATTTTACCACTTCTGTGAGTGGAATTTTGAAAATCCGAGAGACACTGTTAATTTCATGGAGTAAAATGTGGTTCAATAAGATAAAAATAATTTTTGGTGAATAGTAACTTTTTACTTTTATTTATCACGGTTAAAAGTATATAGGGTAATCAAGGGTAAAAATGATATTATTATTAACCTAACACATGTACTAATTCTATTGGGTAAGTATAATTCGACCAAAAACAACCTTAGGAATAAAATATTACCCTTTAGGTCCACGTGGATTAGATTAGGACATTTATAATTATTTTATTTAAAGAATAGTCAAAATTGTTAAAATTAAAGTTTAATAACTAAGAAATAATTAATATAGGGTTATACATAAAATAAATTCGACTATAATTATAAATTAAAAATTTAAAAATACTTCATACATAATTGTATTTTATTTCTAATTTTTAGACATTAAATAATTTAATTTACCTATGACACAATGATGATGCAGTAATTATCTTATTAATGAAATATTAAAAGAATTGATGTTATAAAGACCCAAATAAATGTAATTTGAGACTTTTTATAAATTCCAATAAATTATTATATTAATATGATATGTTATTATTGATTAAAATAACTTATTTCGAACTAATCATGATTTTATAATTTTCACAAAAATCAATTACCAAATATTGTCAAAATTGACATAAATAGTTTTTTGAACATATATTATATTAATAATTGTTATTCTATTCCTAAAAACCTAATCATTTTCCGAATGACTTAGATAAGGTTATATATATTAATAGTGATCCACTTGGGGATATTTTGGCTTGTTATAGTATTTTTATTAACCATATAGTGTATGGAAACAAGAAGACCCGTTAAAAGTTAAATTATTTAACAAATAGTTAAATTTAAATGATAATGTCAAAATAGTAACCTAAACTTCTCTAAAACCTATTGGTTGAGATTATTTCGACCCATCACAACTTTAGATTCGAAAAAATCAATTTTTAGCTATTATAAACCGAATATGACTTTATTATAAAATAATATTTTATGTTTTTTCTAAGATGCCCCTCTCCTCCCTTATAAAAGGGCACCTCCTCCCTCTTCTCTTTACACAATTTTGATCTTTCAAGCTCAGACAACCCCTACAAATTTCCCTTATTATCTCCCATAGAAACATTATAGAGGTTCTGGTATCCTGAAAATACCAACTCTAGTGCCTTAAGAGAAAGCTTAAAAGAGGTGCGTCCAAGAAAGGTTATCTCTTCTACTAATTCTTTCAAGTTTCTTTGTTCATCAACTTCTTCTTATTTAGTTGTTTCATTATTAAGTAATAACATCAGAATAAATAATATACTGATATGTTATTATAAATATTAAACAATACCATTTCAATTTCTATCCATCCTACGGAAAAAGAAATCACTGCGCGTGCGTACGTACAGAATACCGTCTCCACGCTGTGGTGTAATCTGTTTTTCCACCACCACCTTACATGGATGGATATAATTGTGTAGGGAATAAATATATATAGTTATTATAACATCATAATGATTCTGAGATATTATATCATCCAATGTAGTTCAATTCAATAATTATGGGGATGATATCATTACTCATGCCTACGTACGGATTACCGTCTCCACGACGCGATGCGATTTATTCTCCATGTTAACCATTAAAGAATGATTATAAAGTATATATAATGAATAATAATGAAATATATGACATTATAAAGCTACTTTATTTATATATATATATATATTACATCTACTTACATTCATTCATGTCAACAAGGAAAGGAAAACAGCTTTCATGCGTACGTATGACCTACCGTTTCCATGAACGATGTATTTCATTTCATTTATCTATGTATTTTATATATATATAGAATATATATGTTATATAAATCATGATTTACATTCTGTATGTAAATAAATGATGATATAAGTAATAATAATATCAAGAACAACTTGTTCAAACACGTACGATAAATAAAATGATTTTACCCAAAACTCTACATTAACATGGAATTTACAAAAGAACGGGTAATATAATATCATAAGTGAACCATATATGATATCATAACAATGAATATGATTATTTAATAAGTCAATGACATTATTTATGTCCTTATATAGGAGGTTTAGATACGTACGAAGCATATCAGACCTAAGGTAAGGGATAACTTTTCCAATCTCATTTTTATCGGAGATTGTTTATTCATAAGTATTTATTGGGGTTATATTTATCATTCATGTCCATATATTCTAAAAATGGTTTCATGTATGTTTAAAGTATATTTTACCCATTTATAACTTTTACCACGTGTAATGGATGGAATCATTCTTTTTTTACCATACATGGAACTTTTTGACTTTTCTGACAAAAGTACGAGTAAAATGTTTTTTAACTTATACGGCATGAACAGATTTTTACGGTTTCATAACACCTTATTTTCATGAATGATACTATAAAAATTTTCATTATAATTTTCAACAGAATCCTTTTCTTTTAAAATTTCATGGAATTTTTTTAAATGAAAATTATTTTGAAGAAGAAAGGATATTTTCCTCAAGAATTCATTTCAAGAATTTTTGTCATAACTATTTTCCATATATGATGACATTATTTAGAATGATTATGTTTCAAGTATAATTTCTCTATTATTTACATGGTTTCAATTTTCATATGATGAAATAGTATCTATTTTTTTATATTGACTATGTTATGATTGGATGATTTTTATGAAACCCATTTTATTCTTTGGGTTATGATGAATGATTTATGTTTATATTGTGGAAAACGTGAAAATGATTTCAATATGAGATGGGTGGGACATATATCTCAATCCAATAAATTGGGTAAAGATTTATATCTCATTAGATAGACATGGATGGAATGGAAAGCATATCTGGTTCAGTAATAGTGGGCTGGAACGGCATGTAAACCCGGTCCAGTAAGGGACTTTGTCCACTTAGATGGTCTTGGCAACAATGCCTTAGCTACTATGGAAATCATATCATGTGATTAATGTTTTTCCAAAATTACAAGTCACATTACAATGTTATTCTATCATGATTAATGTTCTTTTATGATCTATTCCTTATGTACTGCAATGTTTTCTGTCATTGCTCAAGATTATGATTTTTATATTTTATGCTCATGTTTTTACATTCAAATGTCTATGGATTATTTTTTGTTGTCTATGTTTACCCATACTGAGAATTTGATCTCACCCTTTATATGATTTCATTTCCCCATGAAATAATGAAAGTTTTTTGGTAAGAAAACAAAAGGGGAAGATCTTTATGGGAGATGTTGAAGATATTTCACCATGATTAGAAGATTATGTTCAGAGTTTCCAAAGACACAAAATTACTACGATCCTTGTGTGTTGGTTTTTGTTATGTATTAAGTATTCCAAAAAATTGATGTAATGTTCATTTATGCCAAGATTTGGGTCTCTACATAAATGGAATCAGAGGACTAATATAGAGATATAGAGAGAATTCTCAAGAGAATGTTAATGACCAAAAACCAGAACATTAGTGAGATGTTAAAATAACATCCATTCATCAGAAGTGATGAAATATAATAACATTATAATATCATGAAACATTTAAAATATTAGTGGATTATATCACTATAATGATAATGAACTTGAGAAAATATACATAAATCATTATATTACATTTTCAATCCACAATGTCATCATTTAGTTATGATTAAAACTATTTACACTTCATCTCATACTCTAGGAAACGAATATTCATGTTGAGTTGTTCATACATGAAGTAGTAAAACTACATTTTATAATATCATTAGATTATAAAATAAGGATAATGAAACTCCCCAGTGTATTATTATTTTCAAAAAAGTTATATAAAACATACCCAATATGGATGTGTCATCAAAAAGTGGAAATAACATAATAATATCTAAAACCTAAAAAATAACAACCAAATTTTCACTCAAAAAATTAAAATTTTAGTTAAACATGATACATTAAGAAAATATGTTTTAAAAAATTAATTATATGATAACATGTAAAGACGTCCATTGAATTACTAAATCACCTTAACATTGACCACCAAAACAACATAATGTTACTCATAATTCCACACACCAAATATGTAGGTACTAAGATCAAATTTTATCTTAAAACATGGTAATAATTTCTCAAAATATATTAAATGACCATAAAACCTCAATGATAACATTTCTTATTCAAATTCATAACGAAATAATTCTTCTATAAAAATAAAATACCATCATTTATAATCCATGAATCTAAAAATGTAGTAAAGATAATGAAAGTAAACATAGAAATTTTTTTAATCAATTCACATGTTAATTCCAAATTCATTATTACTACCAAATTTATATTATAAATATCAATAATATATTCATCCTAAGTAAAAATAATTATTTGAACATCTGAAACATATTAATAGTTATCTTCCCCATAATCATGTGATTTCCAAAAATATCACTTTTCCACTAAATCCATTTTTTGTATCATTTGTAACATTAAATATATGTTTCAAAATCTATAATGGAATACAATTATAGAACAATACTTATATTTTTAATTATCCTTATAATCAAAATATCAATGTTAATATAGTTTTAAAATATAATTTATTAATCATAATTTATAAAAACATCAATACTTTTACATAAATGATTAGAATTTCCTAACCCATCATTGTTCTAGGATTAAATCCTTGTTATGGGAAATTGATGTGATTAATGAGATACTGAAAAAACATATACGTCATTAATCTATAAATATTTCTTTATAATGTAATATTTGTGACTCCATTTTACAATTAATTTCTTCGAAAATTACATTATATTTGTCTTTGTATTCCAGACACAAAACATAAGGATATTTATTTGTGGGATTTTCATGGGTTCATCATCACATATTTTTAAAAAGATTGATTCTAAATCACATCTATTCTATGTAATTCATGAAAACCTATTATTTTATTATTGGATTCATTTAAAATATCACATCTGTTATAATTGTTATTAAATAATATAGACAAATGATTTGGTATAATCATCAGGTTTGATGATCCATAAAACATTAAATGTGGTTAAAAATGAGGTCAATAATTCCATTTTTTGTACATTTATCATTAACATGATTTCCATTAATTCAATTAGTTGAGTAACACTAAAAATGATTTTGTGAGTAACAATATTCATTATAAGAAATCATGTAATCATGAAAACATAATTCATAAAATTTTTATATCATGAAACCTTATTCGTACTCAATGACGCATTACATATATCCTAATTAATCCATTGAAAATATATATTCAAATAATTAAAAATTAGTCATAATTAATAGTTGATTTATCCAAATAATATCACCCGTGGGTGTCTATATTATTGTATATTTTTACTTCATCTCTTTATAAGTTGGCGATAATCATTTTAAAAATAATCCACACTATTAATGCTAATATCCCATTAATTTATCTATTACCTATTTGTATCCTCATTCTTGTTTCCAATATGGGATTTATTTTCATGGAAAAAAGGAACTATATTCATTACCATAATAGATGATGTTCTAAAATACATATGATTATTATAATTGTTCTCACTAAGGTTTTTCATCTCCTTATTCAAAAAGATAGTTTCACCTTTCTCTTTTAATAACTATAGTGTACTGAAAATTTCATACATAAATATTAAATCTCATTACTTTAAAATTATTCACATATAATTAAAATTCACAATATCATCTAAAGTTCTATTTTCTTTAGAAACATGAACTCATAAAAATATACTACTAGAAATATGTACCTAATCTCCCACATTTTTCATCACAAATTTCACGATTCGTAGACACATAAAATATAAAACCATTATTTATGTCCTATGGAATTTAATAAATCAATAATGGTTGAGATCATATGTCCGCTATTGAGAAAAAAAATATATCGATGATAATTTTTGAAAAAAACTAGAATAATGGAATTAATTAATGTTTTTAATAATTATAAAATCATACCCATCAATTTATAGATTGTAATTATTTTATCATGACATTGTACATAATATATTGAAAGACGTGAATAATAATGAATCCAAAGAACGTTATAATTGAGATAATAACATTTTCAACAAAACACATCATACAAGAGTGGAATATTGTGTTCCATAATTTAAATCACAAAAATATTATCTCAATATACCAACTATTAGATTCATCACATTTGAGGATTTGGATAACAAGACATATACTTAAATAATGAATGGAATATACTAATGTGTACCCTATTCTAGGATTTTTATAACCTCTTATGTATGATATTTACGAATGTAATAACCACCTTTGTATTCTTTGACCATAAACAAAATTAATCATTACCCAACACATTAAAGGTCCATAATAGGACCACCTATAATATAATCCAATATGAATATTATATATCCACAATCCATGAATCATTAAAAATTTCATCATTTCATAACGTGCGTAAAATAATAGGTTTTAAAAAACACTAATCAATAAAACCATAAAATAATTGATTAATCTTTTATTGATATATGGAGTGGAAATGAGTTTAGTTTCTATTACCAAATAATAAAAAACAATTAAATTAATGAATATATATTATATCATAAAAATATATCCCCATTGGGGCCTAATAAACATATGACTATAATGATTTAAATGAAAAATTATTTCGAAAGAACATTTAAAACATATATTTGAAAATATTTAAAATGAAAAATTTTAATATCATTAAAATTATATTTTTTTAGAATATAGATAAAATATTTTTGAGGGATAATAGTAATAAAATCAAATAAATGATTTTTCATTATAATTAATGGTAATAACTATTATAAAATATCATAATGTTGGGTACATTAAAATTAATTATTTTTATGTTGTGGTAAAAATCCAAAAAATTCAATCATTCAAAAAAATGGAATAAATGTCCATATTTTGAAGCAAAACAAAAAAAAAAGTTAAAAAGACTTGAAACATTCATTATTGAATTTAATTTAACTTTTTTAAAAAAAATTAAAAAATAAAGACATTTAAAAAAAATATGCCAATCCAAAATGAGAAATAAGGTTTGTTTTCCGAAAAAAATGAATTTTTAGTCATGTTAACTACAAAGTGTCGAAAAGGGAATGAAAAAATCAATGATTTTTATTTTACATAGGAGAATAAATTGAATTTTAATTTTGTAAGTTATAATAATTTTATAAAGATGTCTCATTATTATTTTCATGTTATATTTTACTTTTTTAAGTATATTTTTTTGGGGGTTTTTTGGAAAATATGTTTCGAAATTCAATGTTTTGTTATTGGTTTTGGGATTTTCATGGTTAGTGCATGGTTTTCCTAAACCATTCACCCATTCCCAGAAAATCTGGAAGCCCTGGAAAGAGAAGTATTGCACAGTTGGGGTAGAGCATGGAAATCTATGCACTCACTCATTAGTAATCATATGGTCCCTAAGACTATGTGAATGGTTGGGTGCACTGTTAGGGAATATTATGATCCTTGATTTGGGAAAATTTAATATGAAAATTCAAAACCCCAAAATGTTATTAAAAATCCTAAAATCTATATAATATTCACTAAATGTTTTCCAAACATGACCCAAACTTGTATTTATTGTTTTTGGAGGAATACATACAATTCTATAGGGCCATTTAACATCGTTCATTACTAATTAACATAATTATTTAATTATATTCATCCCTCCGAGTATGATATTTTCATCACTTGGGGTTTCCTCTCTCTCACAACTCTATTTATTGATGGAAAGAGAATGGGTTTCCTTTAATTTTCCTTGGTATGGATATATATATATTTTTGGATCCAATATTTTTTTATCATGGATCATGATTTTGGGTATAGATCACATTCTCTATCATGTTATTGGTCATTCCACTTCCATATAGTATTTTCATGGGTGAGTACTCATCACCAATCCTGAGTTTTGTTGTCTTAATTCAAATCTTATAGTCGTGAATTATAATTTAAAGTATGTGTTGTAAAATTTAAATTGGAACGATTGAAAATTGAATCATCAAATGAATAAATTAATTGATTAATTAATTTAAGGAAACATGGAATTTATTAATTTATTTTCCCTGTGATCACAAAATGATTTGGATATCGGTAAATTGAATATTGGTTATTTTGATTTTTCATTTGGTGGAATTTGATTAATAAATTATTTAATTAATTAATAGAATGTTGTGATTTTGGAATTTATGGGAAATTTGGATTGTGTAAGTGGTCAAATCAATTTTTTTATGAATTAATTAACAATATAAATTATGTAATAAGTGGATTTATAAAAATGGTTTTAATTATTTACATGACTACAAATTGATAAATGTACTAATGGTAAAATGTTCATAATATCAACACATGATTAATGTTAATAAATTTGTATAAATTTATAATGGTATAAAAGGATATGACCTGTTAAAAAAGAATTAATGTTCAATAAAAATTTAAATTTAATGTGTTTGATATATATTCATTGATTGATAAATGGGTTGTGGGAAATGGATTGATTCTTTAAATGCTTACATAGTTCTAGAAATGGAAATCAAAGGCCAAATGGTTTAATTTGATAATGAACTTGGAAAATATACCACTCCATTAAAATACCACTTGTTTGATGTATGTGATAATGTGTGCAAAATATACTACTACTCGAAAACCAAAATTTTTTATTTCATAATAAATAGGTTGTTGGATATAAAATAATTCTTCAATTCCCATAGGTCATAGGCATGGAAATCCATGCACAAATTGTTGGCACTGGTCTTTCGTTCCAACAATAAATGATCTAAATTAAAATTAAATGGATAATTAATAATCATGGGACGATAAACATTGAATCCCTATATGATTTGGTTCAGTCTCCAGCACAGGACGAAGAAGATAATAAGGACTTAGATGTCCTTGGGAACCCGAGAGTTTATGTAGTTATATATAGAATAATTGAATATAAGTAGACTATCTTCATTATTTTTTAATTTTATTTATTATAGAACTATATATAATTTTATAGACTACATATTATTTTAGAAATATTTGGTGGTGGCCTACTAAGATATATTAACACCCAACTCAGGTTTCCTGGTCGAATCTTAAAAATAATTCATGTTTGTAAAATAGGATAATGGAATGAGTCATAGGTTACCTAGTTGAGTTTTGATGGTGAAATTATGATTGAAAAATACATGGTGTTTGGAACCTCTTAGATTTTTTGTGTCTTTACATTTGGGTCTTCATTTGACACATGATATGTATTGGGAATGACATATCTATGGTTTGATTTTGGACATTTTAATCCTATTTTTATAATCATGCTATATTTATTATGGATTCAAAATGTTTTTTTGGTTATTATCTATCTATTATTGGTTATTTTTGTTAATTTATTATGTTATAATATTCTATAATATTGGTATAGTCTCCCCATATTGATATATTAGTCCCCAGATGATAGTATTAAACCTCATGAATATATAGAGGTGCATATGAGGTCATGTTACAAACTATATCGTGAAACTAGTATGTGGAAAACTGGTTGGGTTGTTATAAAGTAGTATCAAATTTTTTTCTACTTTATTTTATTTTATCGTACTATTTGGGAATGGTAGATAGAAGACTATGAAGGGTCATGAATTTTGACATGAAGTCTTACAAGGCAGTATATAAATAATTAATGGTGGAAAACACAAGTACCTTGGGTGGGACTATTGGTATTGATGTTAAATTTTACCATTAAATGTTATTTCACCTTGGGTGATACAGGTGGAGTGTGATGTGACTAATGTCTTTGACTTTTTTGGAGATTTTAATCATAGAACCATATGGAATTATTGTTGATTATTCATGAATCCTTCTAGGAATTCAATAATTATCGTGACATGTATTATTTTAGGTATTCATTCAAAAATCAGGTTTTATGGGTGAATTTTTTATATGAAGGTTTTTTTCTTAGTATTTTTAAAATTAACTAAATTAGTGACTAAGGTGAAATTCAATAAATTTTAAAGTGAAGAAAAATTTCTAAAATGGGTTTCTAATGTGAATATTGATTTTGATAATGTTTTTCTTTTATTAACAATCACTTAGATTTATGATGATTAATGGTAGTGATAATGCCTTATTTATTAGGTTGCAGGATAAAATGTGAATGATTGTTATGGATTTATGTGATTCCTCAAAAATATGTTAATTATGTGAATGTGTTCTAATAATTTCTTTTTTTATTTCAAGAGTTATATATCTGTAATGAATTTTATCGATATTATGAAATGAGTAAATTTCTAGAAATGATCCTCTAGTTGTGGAACCTAAGGCACCAGTAGTGTTGGGTGATGAAGTCAAATAGAATTTCCATGTGAAATTTTCTATCATCATATAGTACATGGATAGTGTACAAGTGAGGGTTTTGAATATTTTGTATAATCAGACTTGGGAGATTCAGTCATAGAACCCTATGAATTTCACTAGTGATGGTGGATTTAAGGTCCTTATGTTATGGATTGATTCAATCCATAGAATACCTGAACACCTAGATACTCCTTATAAAAAGATATTTTATTTTGTGGATTTCATTTTACATGTAAAAAATAATAATTATTATTACATATATACATTTGATGGGCAGTTGGATAACATGTAGTGGAAGTGATTTCAAGATGTGTTCCAAGAACAATTTTTTCCAGAGATGTGCAGAATTGGGAGAGAAGATGATTTCCAGAGATTGAATCAGGGGAGTATGACTGTGATATACTATGTTTGATTCTTTATAGATTCATAGCAATTTTTTCCATCATTGGTATGAGATGATGTTATTGTGGAATAAAAATAGGATTTTTATTAAATATGAGAATAAGTCCCAAGTGAATATTTTTCTGTAGATTTTTTTTTCAATTGGTGAAACAAACTCTAATTTATAAGTGTAACCGGAAGAATAATTATAGTGGAGGACAGGTAGTTTTTTATGGATGGTCATGATTTATGTATCAAGAATGTAGGAACCATCAATATTTGAATTCTACCAATTTTTATTGTAAGAATAATGGCTAGAGGGAATGATTCAATTACATAGGACATTACACAAGTGAACTATGAATAATTTGGTATTTCATGTAACATTTGTAGACATTGTACCAATCCATTGGTAGAGTTCCTGGAATATGGATGGATTTGAAAACTACATTGGTTCTACTAAACCCCACAAAAAAGGGTAATTATGGGGTTCTAAGTATAATAAGAGTACTAAAAGAAGTATTCAACCCCATATCCTTATAGTAGTTATAGTTATATGGGATTTTGTGGTCGAGGTTGTTTAAAATGTGATTCTTGGAATGAGTATATTAATTTGTAGATTTGGGTGGGTTAGGGGACTCAGAATGCATCACTGAATACAGGGGTAGGCCAATGTCATGTATTTCGGCATACGTAGGTTGATATCAAGGTTGGACCATCAAAAGATAAAGATAATATTCTTATATCCAGTTCAATAGCTAGTTCATTATTTAATAATGGTGATTATCCTTATTTTAATATGCACAACTTCTGAATAGTTTATTCCAAGCGATGGAGTTCATGGGAAGGGATATATTGATAGATACACCATTTGGTGTACATTTGAGAAACATATATTTATAACAATGGTGTTCTCCAAATGATTGGGAGTATCATTTAAGTTGGTGTTCTATATCCATGGCATATCATGATTTTAACCTAATTTTGGGTATGTATTGGTTAGTATCATACCCATTCCACGTGTATTTTTTTCAAATTATATATACTTTTACATATCATGGGAGTGGAAATTATATTTATCATAGAGAGTGGGATATCAATGCATTCCATGTTAGTACTGTTCATTATAAACTATGGGAGATAAAATCCTAGTTTGTAAGTCATTTATATTATGATGGTTGGCTAAAGAGTGATTTCTTTTAATATGTAGTGTTAATGTTATAGGATATGTTTCTTTTGGAATTCTCATGGTTTCCACCTGATAGATATGTGTAATTTACAATAAATATCATCCTAGGTTATGTGAAAGTTTCTATTCCTCCAAAAATAATACATCCAAAAAGATTTTAGAGAACAATAATCAATGGGGTGAGTTTATGGAATATTTTTTTATCAGTCTAAGAACATCACCTTACGGTTATCAAGTATTATTTGAAAATATTTCTAATGGGACCTCATGATTGTGTGTTTATTAGAGGTATATGAACCAACTATCATTTTGTAACTGATATCCTCTTTTGTATGTCGATGTACTCTTTTACCAGATGATTAGATCTTATGTATTCTCTGATATTGACTCAAGAATTGGATATCATCATTTGGGAGGTCATCATTTTGATATCAGGGGGAGTACATTTAGATGTAGGATTTGACTGTATGAGTTTTTCATGATGAAGTTCACGTTGATGAAGGCAACAACACTATTTATGTATTAGATAAAAAAATCATTCACCCATACATTGAGCTAGTTTTTATATTTTTTTTGATGATATATGGGATTCATCCAAACTCATTATAGTAATTCTCATCTTATGAAAATCTTCCTATGTATATTGAGATGACATCAATTTACACAAATATACTTTTGTTTTAATTATAGATTTAATAGGTACATTTCTTGGGTCATATCATCTCAGAGGAAGTTATGTCAATTTACCCAAATAAGGTTAAAACAATTTTTTCATGGTATCATCCAATGATGGTTCTTGATATCCATCATTTTCAAGGATTATATGACTATTATCATATGATTATCCATGAATTTTATGAATTGGTAGCACTAAATTCAAGATTAGAAAAAAATGGATTATTGAATGAATGGTATGAAGAATGAAAAAATACCTTATAAGAGTTTAATAATCACTTGAAAACAACAACGATATTTATCAAATCAAAGATAAATGAGTAATATATAGTTTTTATGATTCATTTTTATCAGGACATGGATGTTTATATATATATATATATATATGGATTAGTGGTTTATGGGTCTCGGTAGTTGAGGCAACATGAACAGAACTACACTATGCGATACCTTGAGTTAGTTATAGTTGTTTATGATTTAATGTGTTGGTATAACTATTTTTTTGTGTGAAAAGTTTATAATTTGTATTAATCATATTAGATTAAATTATATCTTTTCCAAATGATGTTTTAATCTCATGTAGAAATAGTGGGTTGAGTGTATGTTTTCATTTTATTTTGACCTAGAATAAAATCATAGAAAGGGGAACCGTGTTACATATTAATTAATTCGGATAAAACATAAGCGGGTTGTTGATGACTCTTGTTCTATGTAGAAGATGATGACTCAGTGAGATGATATAAATTTTGTGGTTTATGAGATCTTGGAGAAGTTGAGTCTCATCTAAGTTTCAAAGGAATATACACATTAGTGTTAAATCATGAAAATACGGTATTAGGATATGGAATGAATGACCTTGAATGAAATCCTTCAAGGTACAGAGGCATGTTCATAGTTGGACCATAGTTGAGGACGATATCATAAATGTTATGAATCTATATAATATTCCCATCAGTATGCAGAAGGATCTAGCACATGAGTATCATTCCACTAAGTGGTTTGTTAATCTGGGTTGTACAAAAATTTACCATGTATATAATGTTAGTATTTGTGGCCAGACATGAAATACAAGATTTTAGGATTTATGAAATACCCCACAAAAAAAGTAACGTTCATGCATTAATTCCCTTGGGGTAAAATATATCCATTGTCCATTCAATTATAGAAATGGGATGAAATCGACATTTATTTTTTGGAGGGTCTCCTAAGGACACCACTGTATAATGGCTCAATTAGGGTATTTGCGGACTGTTGGAAAACTATTAATAATTTAATTCCTAATAGAAATACATCCGTAGTGGATCATTTGGGAAACATATACATTTGGAAGAAATTAATCTTGTATGGGGTACCATGTAGTATTGTTTTAGTCAGTGACTTGAGTTCCACTACATGCTAATGGGAGGGATTGTAGAAGGAGCTTCCTAAATAATTTTTATTGTGTATTAAATTCAACACACAGATAAATGGGTAGTCAGAATGAACTATATATTTTCTTCAAAATATTCTATGATAATTTTTCTTATACTTTTTCTGGTCTTTGGGATAGGCCCTTGCACTAGTGTAGTTCCCATAAAATAATTTTTACAAAGAAACTATTCTATTGGAACAATATTAGGATCTTTATGTTAGGTAACGAAGATTGACTATATGATTTATAGGGGTTGGTGATTCTGAGTTGCTGGGACCATGTATGGTATAGGATACATTGAAATATGTTCAGCTGATTTGTAATCATATGGTTATATTTCATAGTATACCTAAGGTGTATGTTGATAGACCCCATTGACCTGTAGTGTTTACAGTTGGTAATCATGTGTTCTTTTTGGTTTCTCATAGATCATTTCACTGGAAGATCTGGAGGCAGTGGATGTTTTCACTTTGGTATGATGGATCATTTCTGATTTTGGATAGAATCAGGTCAGTGGAATACCAATTGGATCTTACATAGTGGTATGATGATATGCATTATATTTTTCATGTGTCAAAACAAACGTGGAATAAACCCGACCCTTCTCATGATATTCAGGTGGATGAGGTTGAACTTGAGATATATGTGTCCATTGATAATAATATGATACATGTGCTGGATGAATGTGAGAATGTTTTTTGTGGGAACACTATACTAATCGTTCTCATATTTTGGCTAAATGGGATCACGAGAGAGGAAACATGGGAGAGAGAATCAGTCATGTGGTTCTTATGGCCAAAATTCAATACCATAGAATCATAGGGATTCCATATAGGACTATATGAGGATGAGTTGTTATAAGTTGGGTAAATTTTTAGATCCCTAAATTTTCAAGAGATTTATTGAGAGTCTTTTCAGGTAAACTATTTCATTGTTTTTATATATCTTTTTTTGGGTGTTATATTGGGTGTTTTTTGGTGTAAAGTGGACATTTTATGGGATTTTGAGAAGTTAATTGTTTTCTCAACTCATGTTCACGGCCCCAACAAGAAGTGAAATCCTATGTTGGGGAAGATTTAATAGTTAGGGCACAGTTGACAAAAACATGTGGCCTCATATAAGAAACAATGATCCCCCTAGTAGTAGGTCCTCGGTTAGGCGCATGGTTATGGATAACCATATTCCCTGAGCAGCAAACCATGTGCGTTGAAAATTAAACAACCAAAATTTGATAGAAATTTCACTATCCCCCTAGATGTCACCCCAAGACATCCCAACCATACCTTAATTCATTCCTCTATTTTTTGAGGCATCATAATGATTTCAGAGGGATCTCAAACATCATTTCTTGAGGAATAAATAGTTGGATAGAAGATTATCTACATCTCCTAGGAAATATTCTCATACCATGTGGTTCTCTCTCTATATCATATATCGTTGCTAATCAAAATGAAATGGTTTCAATATAAAGGATTTGTTTTGGATATACATTTTCATGGATATAATATGTTTTATCATTGATCTAGGTTTTAGATATAGATATCATTCTCCATCGTGTTATTTATCATTTCACATCAATTGTGGATTTCTATTGGCATGTGTTCATCATAAATTGTGAGAAATGTGTTATAAATTCAAATCACATAGTCATGAATTGAAATTTTATTTCTGGGTTGTATAGTTTTAATGGGCCTGATTTGTTATTGTATAATAAATTGAATAAATTAATTGATTCAATAATTTATTGAATTCGGGAATTGATTATTTTATTTTCAATGTGATAACAAAATAAGTTGAATATGGAAAAACTTAATTTTGGAAATTGTGATTATGAAATATGTGGGATTGTATTACTTAATATTTTAATTATTTAATTTAATGTTTTGATTGAGGAATTAATTTGAAAGTGAAATTTTATGAATTTTAAATTAATTTTTTATGACCTATTTTACAATAGCAATTGTGGGAATTTTTTATTAAATAAAATGGAGTTAATTTTTTAAATGGATAAATATTGATAAATAGATTAATGGTGAGTCTTTCATATTATTTACCTTTAATTAATGTGATGAACTATTTATAAATTGAAAATGGTATACCAATATATTATATTATAATAATTAGATTAATGTTGATTAATCATGTTAAATTATATGCGAGTGATATACTATGATTGATTGATAAATCGGTTGTGGGACATGGACTGATACCCAAATACCCATGGGGTGTAAGACATAGTGTTCTTGATCATGATTAATTTGTTTGTTAATGTGAATGTGAAATTATCTACTACATTAAAATACCACTTATGTGATACATTTGATAATGAGTGTGGGTCATAGGATACTTCTTCAATATCCAACTTGTGTGATTTTAAGATAAAATGTTTGGGGATGATGGATAATACTTCAAATACCGACAACGTCCTAACCATAGTGTTAGGAAAATAATTATAGGCATTGTACTATGGTTCCAATTTTTCATGATACAAAGATAATTAAATTGTTTAACGAAAGGCCAGGTGATGATATATTTTGAATCACAATATGAAAATGTTCAGACTCCGGCTTGTATCGAATAAGGTATTTAGGGATTGATTGTGCTCAGGAACCCATGAGTTTATGTGGTTACATAATGAATAACTGAATATATGGGAACTGTTTATATTAATGCATGTATTTTATTTTATAACCACTACAAACAATATTATAGAATATAAATTTTTTTATCCAATATTGGTGGTTGCCTACTGAGTTTTACTCACACCCTACTCTAGCTTCCTAATCGATACACGAATAAAATTCATGTCTTCCTAGTAAGATAATGGAAAGATCCCCATTTTATATGGATAATTTATGGTGGTTCAATAATTAGGGAACCAAGAATGGGGTTGTTAACCTCTTATCGTTTTCAAATTCCTTACTATTGGGTTTTAATTTGACACATAACACATGTTTCGCATGACATGTATACTATTTTGTTTTAGATTTTTTATTGTTGTTTTGGTATTCATGTTATATTGGTTATGGATTTACTATATTTTGTGGTTATTTTATATTCATTATTGATCATTCTTGTTTATTTATACTCTTGTGATATTTTTATAAATATGGTGTAGTCTCTCCATGATGAAATATCAGACCCTCACAGCTAGTTAGTTACCTCCAGAACATGGGGAGGTTCACATGAGGTCATATAAATAACCAAAATGATGCACCAGTATATTGATTCCAATTTTGGATTTTATACTCATAGATGATTCAATTCATAAAATTACCCTTTAGGTAATTTTGACATGAATATTCCCAATTAAAAGAAAATCAAATAATTAACAGTTATTGCATTGGTGTCATTTAAATCATAATATCCATAAAATAATTACATCATTTAAAACGTTTAATATAATGATAATAATAAATTTTATGACATATATAGTCGAGGGGAATCATATAAAACAAATAAATATAATGATTTTTATAACGTCAAATGTTTTTAAATGATTTAATATGGACATGAAGAACATGTACTGCCTTTGTAATTTATGAATAATAACCTCATGAAATATGGAAACATTTTTTGAGTTTAAAATACAAATTATTTTCAGGAAAATATTTATATAAACATTACTGGGGAATATCTCAAACAAAAAAATAAATAAGTGTGTAATATGGAATATAACTCACAGAAATAAATTTTTGATGAGAAACCATTATCTTACATCTCACTTGCTTCGTAAATGCTTTCACCTATTCCAAATTAAATAAACTACATGAGATAACTTCATTTTGACCATATATATGATCGTTTAGGGAGACCAACATCTCAATAATATAGTTATTTATGTTCATAGAAGTATTCAGTAGGGGCTAGAAGGACAGAGTGGTGGATGGAATTTGAGTAAGAAAAATCATTGTATTCCTTATATAAGAGTCGAGAGAGAGACCCTATGAATTACATAAATTATTAAGTTAATTTAAATTAATTTTCATATTAATGTTTGAAAAAAAGAATAATTTTTAATCAATTGTTATTATAAGTAGAAATACTATCATTCAAGAATATCAATACAAATTTATCGTGTTGAATTTCATATATTTATACATTTATCTTCCTCCCCTACAACCCATTTGACGATTACGATGATATAAAAGTTTTTGACTATTTAGGGGGTAAAATAATTTTACCATAACAAGAAAATATTCCAATAAATATATAATTTTCTATATACACAACAATATCAAATTCATTTGAGAGAGAATAATATATGTTTTAATTTAAATTCTATTTTTGAAAATTTTATTTAATAGTATATACAATTAATATCATTTTTATACTCTTTTAATATTTTAAAATAATTAAAATAAGTAAAATAAAATATATTGAATTTAAAATTTTAACATGTCCATACTAAATTATATTTATCAGTTATTTTCATGTAAAACAATAACTAATGAAAACAAATAACTGTTTTTCATTAAAATTAATTTACATTATTTTTTTACTAATTGCACCAACTCTCTTTTCGCATTTCAATTGAATTTAAACTATCTATTTCGTGATAAAAATTTAATTTAAATTATTATTATAATAAAAAATAAATCGTATCTCAATTATATATTTTAAACTTAATATAAACTATTTTTAACTCGAGGAAAAAATGTTATAGACATTTAAATAAAATTGACATTTTATAGTTTTAAAATAATGAAAATATTATTAATGTAATTAGGAATAAAAAAAGGATTTAATATTATATATCATATTATAATGGTCAAAATAATCTCATAAAATTGAAGAAATTTAGGTTTTACATATATTTTTAGAGCTTTTTCAGATTATTTTTAAGCTTTATTACTTGATTTAAAATTACTGAGGTGTGAAATATTTACAATACTTAAAATTCAGTACGAAAAATAATAAATATATCAAATTTATAAAATTTATAAATTATTATTCAAAATATAGAAAAAAACATTCAAATTAATTTCTTATACTTTTAATAATTTTTTAAAATAATATCATAAAAATTGATTGAAAACATTTTTAGTGAATAATATATTTTTAGGTATCAAAATTATTTTTACCAAATATAAAAATAATAATTATTAAAATGAAATTAATTGTGATATCATTATTAAGATATAAGTAATGCAATTTTAAAAATAATTAGAAATGAAATCAGACTATATAAATAAATGAAAACTGCTGATAGTTTTCAATAAAATTAGGTTATTTCACTATTCAATGAAAACTCAATCTTTTCAAATAATTCCAAAAATTTCTACCTAAAATAATTTTTTCTTATTTAATCAACATCTCCAATAAAACGTTTAAAAAAAATTAGACATTATGTAAAATATTTCCATTTAAAAAAAATTAAATTTGATTTCTGAAGAATATAATTACAACATAAAAAATTTGATTCTTATTTAAAAAATAATAATTTTTTTATTAAATATCCCAATAATAAGTATATTTGAAAATGTGATAACAATTATTTATACTCTCTATTTCAATGGATATTTTATAATAATATCATTTAACAAAAAAATTATTGTATATAAAAATTTAATTTCATTTCAGTGTTTTCTGTTAAGTAAGATATTTAGTTTTTTATTTAAATTAAATGTATAAATTTTCACCCACTTAATATTTTAGTTGTATAAATTTTAATCACATCATTGAATAATATCAATGAAAAGTTTTGGTGATTATAGCCATCTTCATGTAAGAATCCCTGAATGATTTGGGAGGCTCATACTGATTGATGAATCTGAAAGGTGATCATGAGGATTAGTATACCAGATTATTTTATATCTCTATATGTTTTAGAGGCTCAAGTATCCATATCCTTATATTGTGATTTCACATTTACTTATAATCATATCAAATCTATCATATTTTTGATGATCATGATGTGAACTAATTGAGGTAACTATAGTATCTTAATTAGGTTTATAATTTACAATAAAATAGATAATCAATTATTGGAAGATATTAAAATAATATATCAAAATAAAACCTATGAGAAAATAATCAAAGGGGGTAATTATATTCAATATATCTAGTGAAGATTTAACAACTTGTGGGATTAACACTCCAAACAAAAGTGGTAAAAAATTAGTATTAAATAATATATATCTTTTGAAAAATTTATAGTAATGCTGTTATTACCAATAGTAACACTAATAGAATCCAAAGAGTATCAAATAAAAAAATATACTATCAAATTTTACTTTATATATGGTTTTTTAGAGAGCACTATAGATAAAAATCTACTGTATAAATTATAAGATGTTGTTCCAACTTACCTTTAAGTGTCCCCAATGCAAACAAGTTCATAAACAATGTCCAAAATACTCTATAAATAAAAGAGTTTTGGGTGGGGAAATAAATATAGATATCAATCCATAATACTCCCATCAACATGGTGTAAAAATAATTTCCCATTACTCGATTTTATGATAATTTACAAGGGATAATGAATGTTTTACTAAAGGGATATCCAAGAACCAACACTGAAATTATTTGTCTTTTCATACAAACAAAAAACCTATAGCTACATTATGAAATAAATGAGTATAATATTCATCCCATTAATCCAAAGGGAATAACACATCCTGAACTACACTATAATGCAATGATGATGGCTTAGTAATAACTGTTTTTTTGTTGAAGTAGTAACCATGGAAACCCATACATATTAAAAGATATTTAAATTTGAAGAATATATAAATGTTACTAAGAAAATTCTTGAATATGATGATCATGATAAATAGAAAACAAAAAACCATTGTTTGTGAGATATTTTTCTATTTTAAAGAAAATACAAATAATCTTTGGGGATCTTAGAGATATTATTCATCTAACCTGATGAAAATAAATATGAATATTAAATTAATTTAATTACATTGTTTCCTGATATAATTAAATAATTTGGAGGATTATCTCTAATTTGGGAAATTTTTAGTAATTCAACTGAAACTGTATAACTTCATAAAAACCAAAATCCTATGTTCGATGATAAAATACAATCTTGGCATTTCTATCATTGATTCTGATAATTGTGAAACATGGTTATCTATAAAAAATTTATCATCAAATTGAAATAATGAATCCCATAAAATGGGTAATTCTAGGTTTCACGTTTAAGAGTATTTGGAAATAACAATTCATTACAATACTTATGATTTTAAGTGATCATTTTCTACTATATTTAGATATTTATTTATTTTACATTATTTCATCAACAGATCCTAGAAAATATTCGTCACATGTGAAATTTATTGGTATAAGACAGTTAACGTTATTCCTCATAACATGGGTAATAAAAATTATTATAAATGGTGAAAAAATTAATTATAATGTGTAAATATATATGTATTAACAAATTCATTTCATTAATGGGACGAGATGAAAAAATGTTATTATGAAAATTTTATAGGTCAAGATAATAGATTTAGATAATTAAGATGTGTAAAAAATGGAAAAAAATAAATTTTAAATGTGATAATAATTTTTCATGAAATGATACATATACAAGTTAATGATAATGCTCATTGTGAAAATAATCCATAATTAAATGAATTATTCAATCCCATTTCATGAATTGAAAATTTTATTTGAATCATGGGACATAAAACATTTATCAGGGAATAAAATTAATAGATAATTCCAAATTCTATTATTACCAACATATAACTATAAAAATCGACCATTACTTACAAGTAACATGAATATAGTCAACCTCATCACTTTATGTAATGTATTTTAGTTCTATTACAATTTCTCTCATCCTTACTTTTTAACATAATCACCTATAATTTTTTATATCAAGGCCACTCATTTAAATTTTATAATAGATCCACATAGAAATAATCTATGCATATTTCAAGATACAAAATATTTAGTAAAAAAATTATAAGCTTTCATTATAAATATAATACCGAAAAAACCACCATAATTTTCTTTCGCATGATGGTCCCATTGAAAAGAGACATTCAATATGAAAATATCATAAAAATAGTCATAAAAAATCTAAATAAATTATAAGGAATGAGTCATCATGTCATATAGATATATAAAGATTAAAAATATAGTATAATTCCCTAAATTGATATTATATATAAAATAACCATTACATAATGTCAATAAAAATATTGAAAATATCATTTTCTTTTGATGGTGATTTAAATAAAATTCGATGAATAGTAAGAAAACTATTTCATTTAAAAACAAAAATGGATACATGTAAAGAAATAATTAATTAAAAGATTAGTTATGATAGCTATATAATCCATTAATTTGTAAAATGTTAAAAAATATCTGATTAACACATATGATAAAAACCAATTTTACTCCTTTTAGAAATTGAAATAAAAATTCTCATTTTACACCATTTAACAAAAGTTAAATTATGATGAGAATAATAGTAAAATCACATACAAATTCAAAGTTACAATCTTAAATCATTTTAAATTATTTATATGTGGTAATAAAATATTCGTGAAAAAATTCAAATTATGATGGTTTTTCATAATAAAATAATCTATTTATCTTATTAAGTTACAAATCGAGGAATCAGATTATAAATAATATAATCATCATGAATAAAAAATTAAAATAATGAAAATGTGTTTCCATAAAATATTATCAAATCATTTCCTCAAAATGATCCCTTAACAAAAATATTTCTAATATAAATTGATATTATAACATAAAACGCCAACTACTTCGGTATATTTTAGTTGTATGTATCATTAAACAAATGAAATAAAATGATACTTTAAATACCATGAACATAATGATATTTTTGATATATCAAATCAATGTTGTGGTAGACACAACTTGTTAAATACGATTGATGAATGTTATAACATGTGTACAATTGAATATAATTATATATGATAAAACATGACCATCTTTGGTATATTATAATAAATATCTATTGGATAAAATAATTGGAATTATAACATTAAATTCCATAAAATAAAAATGATCTATGCTATTACAAGTCAAATACATATATATAAAACTAATAACCTAAATAGTTACAAAAACATAATCATATCTCCATGAAACAATATTGATATTAAAAACACTTACTAATATAATATCATAGAATATGGAAATAATCAATTAAGTTACATTGTGTTACATTTATAAAACCACAATTAATTTGTAGTAATAAAAAATAATAAAATATGAAATTATTTCAGGAAAATATTTTCATATCATTGCCAATAATGTAGATTTACAACACAATTAATGTAAATTATGTTATGAAACCCCATACCTTGAGCCCTAAAATTCTCTCTATGTCAATTAAATACAATATAATAAAATTATACTTGCCACACCCTTTTTTCTTTTCACGTCATAGTTTTGATCTGTTTAATTGGAAATATCGATTCATTTCATAGGTGGTGGGTGAGATTAATTTTTAGTTTTTAACTACCATATATATATATATAATAACCCTAATTTGTCTTCCCCATTTCTTTTTTTGAGTTTTTGGAGAAAGGGTAGTTACTTCATGACTTGGGCCAACCGTGAGCCCATTACTAGATTTAAAAACAAAATCTATTTCTTTTATAACTCCTTTGTTTTTAAATATTGTTCACCAATTAGACATAAAAAAGTTTCTCCACTAAAATATTCAAACCACCATATCTTTTTGATCCCATTAAAAATTCATAATCATGTTGAATTTGGGTTAATTATTTGGGTAATGGTCTGGCCAATGATCCCATTTCTAGTTTTAGAGAAAATTATTTGTTTATTTTATATATTTTTAATTTTTAAATATATATTGGTTATTCCACCTCCCAACCGAATAAAAAATACCTATCCAGACACCCATTATTGATTTTACCTTTTTGGAGCTCATTTTGATCGCGTATTTGGGTGATAGTTCTCAGGTTTCCTCAAATTGTATAGAACTGAGAAGGTAAATTATTTAATCCTTAAATAATTCCATTCGTACTCTTGTTCTCCCTAATAATATTTCCATGGTTCATCCTAACTATTGTAGACTCTTCATGATGTTTCAATCTATTACATTGTCTCTATGGGTGAAAATATAATGGATGTCGAAAAGTTTTCTAGTTAAAAAGGTGAGATTCCACCTACTTTCTCATCTCTCTTCTTCATCCTTTGATTATTTCTTGGTTTCATAATCTCCACCAGTCCAGATTGTCCCAGGGGTCGTTTATCCTATGATTTTTATGGTGTTTTTTTGTTTGGGGCTGGTCGTCATAGGTTTAGGGTTTATAAACCATCGGATGGTGATATTGGTTATGTGTTTCCATTACACCAAAGATTTGAGGTAGGATATGAATTGAACATGCCTTTATATTTTATGATTAATAATTTTCATATTTTTTTTAATATGGTATATATTTTTATTATTATATTTAATCATTTGGATAATTTTTTTGGTGTGAAAAATGGTTTTTTAATCATTGTTTTGTGAAAGGTAGTGTTGTTTTGTCATAAAAGTGCACAACAATTGTTTGTTTAAATGTTCTAATATCTATATAATCTATTTTGTTAGATTTAGAAAATTTTTTATTGTATTTATAACATTTTATAGTATCTTTAATTATATATTGCATGAAATTGGTGTTTTATTCCTTGTCAGGTGCTTAAAAAAACTGTTTTGTTTAAAAATGCATGTCATTGTTCGGTAAATTGCCCGGTTGGATTTTATGTGTTATTTTTTATTAAAAACAAATTTTTTACGGATTTATAAATGTATTTTATAAATTTTAAATTTTATTTTGTGTCCTCATATGTCTTTCTAATTTGGATTTGGTTTTACAAACAAATTGGTTTTGTTTTACAACATTTTTTTCGCCCGAGTTGTTGGAAAATGGCATGTTTCACTTGCTTGTCAAAATGGTTGTGTTTTGAATATGTAACATGATTGTTTTATTGGATTTATGAAAAATATTTCTATAGTAAATGGTTTTTATACACCTCTTTAATAAATATATAATTCATACCTTGGTCAAATGTTAGTTTTTAGAAAGGCATAATCGCATATTTGGCATTTGTTTCTTTTTTGTAAAAATGGTTCCCATCTATATTTCATGTTCTATCTTTTGGATAAATTATTTTTTCCATGTAAATGATTTTATAATTGTTTTTGGGGATTCCAAATCTGGGATCTAATGTTATTGATTGGTTTTTGGCCAAAAAAGAGCAATTTTTAATGGATTTTATGTGCAAGGCCTCATTATACACCTTGAAATTATTTTATGGATCTTTTTAGTGGTTTATTGATTTTTCAATGAAATTTGAAACATGTTTTTGGTCTATTAATGTGTTTATGGTTTGGTGATGGAATTTTTATGTGTGAATTGTATTTTATAATATGTGTAACTTTATTTTGGAACTAAAGGGAATCCCAAGTATCTAGGTGGGAATACGTGTACTAGTATGCTACTGATTCTGTGGGGGTTTTCCCTTGTTTATCAAATAATGTTTGACGATGAAAACACTAACTAAAATATGATGATGATGTTTTTGGGGAACCACTAGGTTATGAGTATTCTCCATAACAGTTGATTGTGTGCACGAGAAGGGATATTTATTTTGGTTACTTTCACTGAGATATGAGGTACTTGTGGCTCACAACAAACATGTGCCTAGGGGAGGTCAAGTGACTTGTGATCATTGGATATTTTTTACTCACCATCAGCATACAGATTTTTTGGTTGGTAAAGTAAGTAGTTTGTGTGATTTATTTAAATGTGTAAATTAGTTAAAGTGTTCCTCTTGAATACTATTTTCATTTTGAAGTTCCACCTATTTGAAAATTATTTCTAGTATTTATGCTTATAGAACATGAATGTGTTTGTCTATAAAATTTTTTATATAGCATGGGATCTCATTTGTAAAACATAACATTATATCTTGTATTTAAAATTGAAAAATTTTTTCTTTTATTTTAAACGATGTTAATTGGAACTAGAATATCGGGATAACCTACTGATTTTTAATACTCATGCCTATAGGCTTATTCTATTTTTAGCATATTTGTAGATTTCATCTTGAGTTCGATCACCTTGGAAGATGTGTGATCATTGTGTCGGAGAGTGATCATAGGGTTCACATGGAGTTAGTTGGTTATTAGGTGTGGTCAGTTGAGTTGTTTGTGTAGTTATACATTTAGTTTATTGTACAAATAATGTTCAGTTTAATTTTTATGTAAATGTATTTCGGCCTGTCGATTTCATTCAGTTGTGTGTTTGATTGTTTATATTTGGGAAAAGTCATTCCTTTTTGTACTATATTTATTCCGGTTTTTCTTGTCTCCATCTCAGGAGGATCGGGAACCCCTCTCAGGACTTGTCGGGGGATGGCCTAGGTGATAGGTTCATGGTTGACTCGGGTTGGTTTGTGACAAAATGGTATCAGAAGAGGTTCTCACATAGTAGACCTTTCTTTTTAGAGAGCCCTTGTTATTTGGGGAATTAAAGTTAGATGGAGTAGGATTGTTGGCGCTTTAGGGGTATGTGGTGAAAGAGCATCTCGAAATCATTCTCATTTTGATCCTTGGGTTTCCAGGGGATGCCTGGTTTTATCAGTGTCTTTTTTTTATGACTATTTGGTTTTGTGATATGACAATGGGAGTCTAACTAATGGCCTCTGAGAGCTCGCAAGGCCTGGAAATCCATGTCGAGATGAGGAATGATCTTAATAAGTGTATCTATGTTGGTTTTGTATTTGACATATGGCCACTAAATATATTTTCTAGTCACCCACCGAAACTAGTTTGTTTTTTGGATATCTAGGACCTTTCTAGAATTCTGGTTTATTTTTTTGAAAATCCTTGTATGATAATTGTAAATAAATATTTTAAAAGAGTGGTTTGATTTTGAGAATTTAAAAAAAAAATCAAAATTTAAATATAATAATGGGTTTGGAAGGTTTTTCTTTTTTGGAAACAATGTTTCAGGAAGAAGTGGAAATGATTTAACGTGATAAGATTTTCCCTAATATAAACTTCTGGTTTGTTGACATAAATTTCGTTGAAATTGTTAATAATTTTAACGTGATTATGAATATTTGTATTAAATTGGGTGTTTTGGAATGTTGAAAATTGTTTCTATCTGATAAATTAGTTTTGGAAATTGGTTTTGAGCGGTTGTTGTTTTCCTAGAAAGGGTATTGGTCATAATGGGCATCAGATTATGAAAATAGAACTTGCAGAATTTTAGAAAATGGGAATCAGTTGTTTAGAGTATCTTGGTTGTTTTAAAAGTCTTTAAAAATTAAATGTGGTGCATTTTTCTAATAAAAAGTTTCTTGATGAAGTGTGTTTTTTTTTGAAATGAAATTTATTTTTTACTTGAAGTTTGGTGTTCCTTTTGAAGGTACATGATATTTGGAATGATGTTTTTTGGTATATCCTTTGGTGTTTTCATGGGTTCTCGCATGTGTATATTTATTGATATCCGGATTGATGGCCTATATGGAAGGGTTTTGGGCGCCTAGGGTTGCATGGAATGTTTCATGTAGGTGAGACTTAATGAAACACCATCGGTGAATGTGGAAACCCACCAAGTTATTTTTTTTTCAAAAGTATTTTGAAATGAAAAATTGTGGCCTTTTTTTATAAATAAATGGTTATGTGGTTGGTTTTTTATATTTATTAGAAGATTTGTTCATTCAGTAATCTTCCTTGGGATATATAAGTCATATTCATGGTGTTTCTTGAGATGATATCTTGTTGGTGGCATAGTTTTGGAGTAATGCTCACTGGGTTTCTAAAGATGTGTTTGATGTTGTGTTGTGGCCATGAATAGTTCTACATTGGATATCATTCCTACTGATCAAGCAAAGGATTCATTTAAAATTTTAAATCCACCTCTTAGGATGATGACATATCCGGATTTTTGGACGAGAGAGCTATTTGGGATTGATTTAACGATCATCTAAGTCATGATAATTCTATTGGATATAACAGTTGTGTTCAGTGATGTTGATTTGATTCACTGTATTCCTTGTCCATTATGCCCCTCATTTGGAGTTAGAGGGAATATTGATGAGTATATATGATTTCCTATGTATATTTAGGTGTTTTCTTGAGCATGTGAGTTTTTTTGAGAGGTATGATCCTTAGCACCCAGATTGCGTTGCAGCAGATGCCTCAAGAATCAGGGCTCTAGCAATAGGACTCGGAGTGAAGCTTTTCACATAGTCTGGAAATCTCCAGAGGTTTGGGGATCTTGATCAGGATCCTACCTCCACCATTGTTGTATGGTAGTTTCTATGTCTCTATTTTGGTTCCTCATTTATGTGAATTTCCCTTTGTCGCAACTTGCTTGGTAAACTTATCCCTCACACAGTGTCTATGGTTATGCCTTCATGGATGTGGTATTTCGATCAATGTCCACGTCTTGACCTCCTGTGAAAATATGGTGCAGTATTGTTGTTATAATATTGTAGTCGGAGAGTTTTGGGTAGTTCCTTTATATCTTTTGTGATTTGAGTAGCCTAATTGTAACACCCCAGGTAAATAAAGAGTATGACATTTTCACATTTATCCATATTTGTGAATAAAATATTAATATGACTTTAAAGGGGACGTTATGCTCGATGGCGTACCAAACACGCAACAATGAGTTTCTTGAGAATTTTACATTGCACTCTAATAATAAAATAAATTATTTTAAATCGTAGTTAACGCCTAGCCGTTGTAATGGCGGGAATGAACAAAACTACCTACAATATGATTATATATGTTTGTCAAATATTTTTACTTTTTACAATAAATGATAAAGGATTAAAAATGCGAATGAATCCTATTTTAAGCGTAAACATTCTAATATTCTTTAATAGGTCGAGTAAATGCCTTAAGATGGAAAACCTCTTTTAAATCCACTTTTTGACAATTTTATGTGTTATATTTGACAAAATAAAATTCTTCTTTAGAATTGGGACATCAAAATTTACTTTGTGTAAATTTTTTGTATTTTTCCGAAAAAGTTCAATTTTTAATTAATAGTTAAAAATGTTGTATTTTAATTCAAAACCTCTTTTTAATCTAATTTATTTATATTATTAAATTATCTTTTGAATTGGTTTTAAAGTGAAATTATAATATATTTTTACCATTTAATCCAATAGTGGTCGTGGGAATTAATTTCACTTTGCAATCAGACTTAAACTAGTGTCAATCTTTTGATACATTTTGTTTCATGAAAACACGCTATTTGTTTTGACAGATGGAATTAATTATTAAATTAAATAATTAAACTTATCTGTTTTGAATTTTTTAAAATAGACATCAATTTTTAATTCGGAATATCAAATATAGCTTAGGGTGATTTTTTGATAATTTTTTGAAAAACTTTAATTTTTGATGAATAGTGAAACCACTAAGTGGTACTCATAAAAACTGATTTTTTCCATTTGAATGAAATTTTTCCACCTTTGTGTTTTGAATTTAAAAAATCCAACATACATGGTTGTCATTAACAAGTGAAATGTGTTCAATGGGATGAAAATAATTTTTTGGTGAATAGTAACTTATTAAGTTTTTAATCGTGATTAGAGGTAATTATTGTAGTTTAAGGTAAGAATAATGTTTTAATAAAATGAATTGACCTATACACATGTCCTACCCTAATTTTATGTGTCATGGATTCCCTAGAAAATCCATGGGTCAACTTGGGGACCCCATGGAGCCACTATGGTTGGAAAATGACATAAATATCTTTTTATTTAATGTTAAAGTAAAAATGACACAAACATGAGATGTTTTACTAAAACAAATTTTACATGGGCTTATACAATTGATATTTTTAACTATAAATAGTAATTGGAAATATAAAAATATTTCCTGCATTATAGTAGATTCTTTATAATTTTTAGACATTAAATAAATTAAATTATTTATGACATCATGATGATGCAATGATGACCTCATTATCTAACGATTTAAATAAAATTTAATGATAATGTAATATCTAAGACCTACACATGTTAAAAACCTATTTTATGGGTGTATTTCGAACCCTTATCACCTTATCCTAGAAACACATCAATGTGGGACCATTAAAATCCGAAACTCATTCTGAAATAAAGTAACATTTCTTTACTTTCCAAGAGTGCCCCTCCTCTCCTCTTATAAAAGGCCCCCACCTCTACCTCCTTACCCACACCTCTCAAGCCTTTGGCTCGGCCAACCCCTGCCCATTTCATTTCTCCACATCCCTCTCTAACTCCTTGAAGCCTCACTTTGGGCATAATCCTTTCCAAGGAAGCCTTTGAGATCAAATCAAAGGAAGTTACCCGACTTAAAGGTAATGTCTTCACTTGGGTCCTTTTGTTTTATTTTTCTTCTCCAACCCCCTAAAATCTTTTTATTCATTTATTTTGTAAAAAAACCAGTATATTAAACATACAAGGATGTTTTTAAAATAATGATTCGATCTACACTTACACACACCTACATCTAATGTTTAAAGAACATACCGTTTCCGTGGATGGCGAATTTCTGCCTCCCGAAACGATGATTGTTCAACATTATTTTAACACCTTCAAAGGTGGCCATTAAGATGTCACTATATTTTTATATGATATATAATATGTTTATCTTTTATTTATGCTTCTGTATTTTTCATTTATGGTATATCTTTATGGATTCCATTATGGGTAAACGCGATATCTTCATTTTAGGAAGTGTGGACTACCGCCCCCTCAAAGTGATTTGATTCGTTAATGCCACATGTGGGACGTATAAAGGATGGAATTAATGGAATTTCATATGTTATCAAACTGGAATTATAATATACCTTTATATAGTATTTATTTCATTCAATTGAATACAATAAAAAAAGAAATGAAAGTAGCGTTCATGCGTACGTACGACTTACCATCTCCATGAACGGTACATTTCATTTATTATATCCAAATGTTATGTACTATTATAAGTACATATATATAATGGATATATATGTAATATATTACACCTAAATGATTTGTATCATTCTGAAATTATAATATATATATCTCTCATTTTTTTTATTCCATTAATATGGTACAAAAATGAAAGTAGAGTGCATGCGTACGTACGGCCTACCGTCTCCATGAACGGTGCTTTTAATTTTATATCTCCAAATGCTATGGAATAATATAAAACGAATATATACTGGATATATATGATATTTAAAACATAAATACTATTCTGGAGTTGATGTACCTATAACTACATGGAAAGTCCTTTTCCAATAAGGTCAATTTTTACTCATGTACTGAACAACGACAAAAACGTCTGATACGAACTCACTTTATTAACCAATTATTATAACATTATAATATGTGATATGAACTGAATAGTAATATTTAAAGGAGGTCATTAAGAAAATATAAATTGGGCAAATTTTATTATTCAGAAGATTAAAGAACGATCGAGTTATGTCGGACATGAGGTAAGGGATCCTACTCCTCTCTGTCTATTTAAGTACACTCTTTTATGTCATTCCTTTTATGTTCATATTTATTATGATTGGGATGTTATTTTATATTACTCCTACTGTACATTTTTGGTTAATATGGTGACAGACCCTATTTTCTCTCATCAATCCATTTTGGACGTTCTGAGTGGCACCGTTAGGCTGCCGAATTTTCGTAAGAGATCTAACCTTTCTTTTTTCAAGTACTCTCATTTATGTCACTTATTTTAATCTCCTCTTTGTTATGATGGGGGATGTTATTTTATATTCCTATTTATGTAAATTTTATTTTAATATTATGAGATACTCTATTTGATCTCATCAATCCATTTTTGGATGTTTGAAGTGGCGTCGTTAGGCTGCCAGGTTTTTGTAAGGAATTTTTCATCTCACTTTTATTCCCGTGAGATTTATGCTAAATTTTCCACCATTTCCTTTGAGTGGTGTATGTAAATCCCATTATTATACTCTTTTTGTAATATTATTTCATTTATGGGTACTTACATATTCATTGTATGACCCTTCTTCAATGGGGTGAACGTTTCGAAAGTTACCCAAGTCGGTAAGGGAACCATTCACCCTCCTCTTTTTAAAAAGACTTCTTTTGTTATGTATTTTAAATTACATATTATTATGTTGGGATTTGTTCTTTTATATCCTTATTGATGTAAATTTAATTTCCAAGTGATGAGATACCCTTTTTATCTCTCATCAACTCGTTTTATAAGTTTTGAAGTGACGCCGTTAGGCAGTCGAATTTCTGTAAGGGAACTTCTTAACCGACTTTAAATTCTTTGGGTTAAACCTCTAATTCTTGATTTTATTATACCAATATTATGTTTTGAATATCTATGTTGTATTTTCCATAAACCATTGTGTGGATATACTATTTCTACTCATAATCATTCATTGATAAATTCTTATGTCATTTAGACGGACCTATATCGGAAATCATAACTCAATATCATTTCATTGAGTTAAATATCCATGTCATTGGTTTTGTTTTTACATGATTATGTGTGAATGACCTATGATTGATTTAAACTTAATATCCACTTATATTTTTTGTATTCATATTTGTCACACATAATCATATAATTTATTTATCCTTAATCTAAGGACACCGACTTTGTAAAGGACTTCGTCTCAATCTCCTTTCATTGAGGCATATTTAGTTTTACACACAACTTTATTTTATACGGTGTTTAAAAACTTTTGACTTTTAATTTTATTCAAAAGGAAAATTTTTATACGAATCATTTTACTAAACGACAAAAAGGAATGTTTCTTTTAACGTACGCGGTGACAATGACCATTTCCTCCTCCATGAGTATTATTTGGTCTTTGGCATCCTCAACAAGCCGTAATGTTTTTTAAAATGAAATAAATACCATAGACTCTTTTATGTATGTTGGTTTTGAAAATGGTTTTTATAAAGTATTTGTTATGTCGATATATTTATGTGATATATTGTGATCGAATTGTGGAAATGTTTTCTTTCCATTATATATGATTAATATCTTATGATTTTATAATGGTACTTGGATGTTATGACGGGTGGTGCCGTGAATACCAAGACGGGTGGTTAAGTTATAACCTCCGATGCATTGGGTATGCAAGTCGGCCATATGGCTATTCCATTAAGTATGTGTGGAAGTCGGCCATATGGATATTCCATTAAGTATGTGTGGAAGTCGATCGTATGGTTATTCCACTTAAGTTTGTTTATGTCCCAAGTTACCTTTATATGTTATGTGATCTTTATATGGGTTTTATGGTAATCTTTTGGTTACAGAAGGGTAAGTAATGAACTTTTATTCAGTGAAGAGTTCTTACTACTTCGAAAAGGTGAAAGTATTAATTTCATAAAGTATACATGGTTTACTTGTTTTTTTTGAAGAACTAACCGTTTTCATTCTTTGTGTATCCCTTACTGAGCTTTTTTATGCTCATCCCAGGTTTTTGAATTGTTTTTTACAGGACTGAACATGGAATAGGGTCAAGGATGGGATTAAGGGAAAGTCATGCTACCTAAAACATGGAAGTAGATATGTTTCTTTTTAAGAGTTTCTATTTTATGGAAACTTAGTAGAAGTTTATACTTTGTAATCTTTTGAGATATAATAGTTATGTCATAATTCTCTAAAACTATAAACATGAAAATATCCTCAATGTTTAATCTTGTAATAAATAAATATTAAGTAAGGTTTAAGGTCGGGGCCTTATAGTTGGTATCAGAGGTCGGTTTAGATAACATTAGAGGTTAGGGTATTCTCTAAGCACAAGTGACATTACCATAATGGCTAGGATTTCAGAAAGAGTCCTAGTTTTAGATAAAGTGAATGAGTAATTATATCTTAGTGTTTACCTTCCTCATTAGTAAATGATGCTTTTATTGATATACTCACACTGACATTTCTGTTTTTAGTGAATGGATGCATCTAGTAGGCACCAAAGAGACAACATGTTTGAAGGAAACTGTGGTGGTTCTCCGATTAGGATAGTAGATAAAATGGGGGATTCAATGAGGAAACTCATGATTGTTCTAAACCAACTATCAAGGAGTCATGATCAACCACTTGAACCTTGGTATGTTCTATAATGCATCATGTACAAGATGACCAATCGATGTGGAAGTTCAGGTAATAATTATAAAGGTAACCATTACTGTTTATATGATCCTTACTTTTTAGGTGATTATGGTTTATTATATGTTATGATGGAAAATGAATGGCATGAGATAAACGAGAGGTTAAAACATGTTATGATCATTTTTGATGATTTTAACTCATTTTGGGGAATGTTTTAAGAATGATATAGTTTTGGAAAAAGGACAACACACAGGCCGTGTGACAACCCGCCGCGTCGGAAAAAGCTACAGGAATCAAACCCATAACCAATGTGCGACTAGTATTTATCACCTACCACTAGACTACGTGAAGTCCCTGGTTAGTTTGACTGATTCTTTTTAGTTAGATGATATTATGAATTAAGAATAAGTTGATTTTGGGTTATCTATGGAAATTTATTAACCTATCATGGAGGATATGTGATTAGGTTATTTACTTTTCAATACGAGGCTTTAAGAGCAACATGTGTTATTTGGAGATAAATGTTACAATTCAACTTGGAAGACTATGTGACTAAATCCATAAAATATTTGGTTTTAAATCTTAGTTTGTTTACTTTGATGAGTTTTATGGACAATTTGTTTATTGAATGGTCCTCGTTGAACTTTGGGTTTTGTTGTACAAATTTTGGAGATTAAGAATAGATTTTCTTTTTATAAAGGCTTATCCTTTATTGGATTATCTGATCTTTTACTAACCTTTTTGGTTTTTGTTTTGGTTAATGTATAAAAATATGGGAAGTATATAGTTCTCTTTTGTGGATTAGGTGATTCTCTAGAAGTTAATTATAGTACTCTTAATGTGAATAAGTCTTCCTAAATACTCGTCCTTTGGGGAAAGTATGAGTTTTTGTAAGAAATCTAGTAAAAGTTGAAAGTCAACATGACAAGTAAATATGTTTCCTTAAGATCAAAAATAAATTCCTCAATGAAGAGTAACATAAAACAAAAGTGTTGTCTGTTAACTTTTCCTACCGGGGAATCGAATACCGTTTAACCCATCACAAGTTTGTGATTCTCTTATGGTTAACTTTCTCCTAGACATGTTTACTATCACTCTCCATCAGAACATGACCCTTTGTTTTTTTCCTCCATGTCCATATTTTCATACTTGGAATCCTAGTATGGGTTAACTCGGGTGACCTTTTTACTTATCTTTCTTTATTTTAAAGTGATTGTTTTACTGACTCTTCTTCCGATGTGGGATTTTCAATGAAGATTCGAAGCCCAATTTTAAAATTGCGAGGACGCAATTCCCAAAAGGGGGGAAGAATTTAACACCCCAGGTAAATAAAGAGTATGACATTTTCACATTTATCCATATTTGTGAATAAAATATTAATATGACTTTAAAGGGGACGCTATGCTCGATGGCGTACCCAACATGAAATAATGAGTTTCTTGGGAATCTTACGTTGCACTCTAATAATAAAATAATATTATTTTAAATCGTAGTTAACGCCTAGCCGTTGTAATGGTGGTAGTGAACAGAACTAACTAAAAAATTGATTATATATGTTTGTCAAATATTTTTACTTTTTACAATAAATGTTAGAGGATTAAAAATGCTAATGAATCCTATTTTAAGCGTAACCATTCTAATATTCCTTAAATGGTCGATTAACCGCCTTTTGATGGTGAACCTCTTTTAAATCCAATATTTGACAATTTTATGTGTTATATTTTACAAAATAAAATTATTCTTTAGAATCAGGACTTCAAAATTTACTTCGTGTAAATTTTTGGTATTTTTCCGAAAAAGTTCAATTTTTAATGAATAGTGAAAATGGTGTATTTTAATTCAAACCATCTTTTTTATCTAATTTTTTTATATGATTATATTATCTTTTGAATTGTTTTTAAAGTGAAATTAGAATATATTTTTACCATTTAATCAAATAGTGGTCGTGGTAATTAATTTCACTTTGAAATCGGACTTAAACTAGTGTCAATCTTTTGATACATTTTGTTTTATAAAAACACAATATTTGTTTTGACAGCTGGAATTAATTATTAAATTCATTAATGAAACTTATATGTTTTCAATTTTTTAACATATACATCATTTTTTAATTCGGAATATCAAATATAGATTAGGGTTAATTTTTGGTAATTTTCTGAAAAACTTCAATTTTTGTTGAATAGTGAAACCACTAAGTGGTACTTATAAAAACTGATTTTTCCATTTAAATGAAAATTTTCCACATTTGTGATTTGAATTTCAAAAATCCGACAAAAATTTTTGTCATTAAGAAGTAAAATGTGGTTCAATGGAATTAAAATAATTTTTTGCTGAATAGTAGCTTATTAAGTTTTTAATCGCGATTAGAGGTAATTAGTCTAGTTTAATGTAAGAATAATGTTTTAATAAAATTAAATGTTCTAGACACATGTCCTACCCTCATTGGATGTGTCATGGCCGACTAAGAAAATCCATGGGTCAACTTGGGGACCCCATGGAGCCACTTTGGTTGGAAAATGACATAAATATCTTTTTATTTAATGTTAAAGTAAAAAATGACACAAACATGAGATGTTTTACTAAAACACATTTTACACGGGGTAATAAAAGTAATATTTTTTACTATAAATAGTAATTGGAAAGATAAATTGATTTCCTACATCATATTATTTTTTATAATTTTTAGACATTAAATAAATTAAATTATTTATGACATCATGATGATGGAGCGATGACCTCATTATTTAACGATTTAAATAAAATTTAAAGATAATGTAATATCTAAGACCTACACATGTAGAAAACCTATTGAATGGGTGGATTTAGAACCCTAATCACCTTATCCTCAAAACACATCAATGTGGGACCATTAAAATCCGAAACTCATTCTAAAATAAAGTAACATTTCCATACTTTCCAAGAGTGCCCCTCCTCTCCTCTTTTAAAAGGCCCCCACCTCTACCTCCTTACCCACATCTCTCAAGCCTTTGGCTCGGCCAAACCCTGCCCATTTCATCTCTCCACATCCCTCTATATCTCCTTGAAGCCTCACATTGTGCATAATCCTTTCCAAGGAAGCCTCTAAGCTCAAATCAAAGGAAGTTACCCGACTTAAAGGTAATGTCTTCACTTGTGTCCTTTTATTTTATTTTTCTTCTCCAACACCCTAATATCATTGTATTATTTTATTTTGTAACAAATAACGTATCTTCAATATACTAGGATGTTGTTATAAGATGTATTCGAGCTACACTTACACACACCTACATCTAATGGTTAAAGAACATACCGTTTCCGTGGATGGCGAATTTCTGCCTCCCGAAACGTATATTGTTCAACATTCTTTTAACACCTTTAAAGGTGGCCATTAAGATGTCACTATATATATATATGATATATAATATGTTTATGTTTTCCTTAAGCTTCTTTATTTTTCATTTATGGCATACCTTTATTGTTTCCATTATGGGTAAACGTGATATCTTTATTTTAGGAAGTGTGAACTACCGCCACCTCAAAGTGATTTGATTCATTAATGCCATATGTGGGACATATAAAGGATGGAATTAATGGTATTACATATGTTATCCTACTGTAATTATAATATAACTTTATATATTTATTATTTAATTCAATTGAATAAAAAAAATAAATGAAAGTAGTGTTCATGCATACGTACCGCTTACCGTCTCCATGAACGATACATTTCATTTCTTATCTCCAAATGTTATGTACTATTATAAGTACATATATATAATAAATATATATGTAATATATTACACCTAAATTATGGGTATAATTATGTAATTATAATATATATATCTTTTTTTTAATTCCATTAATATGGAAAAAAATGAAAGTAGTGTTCATGCGTACATACAGCCTACCGTCTCCATGAACGGTGCTTTTAATTTTTTTATCTCCAAATGCTATGGAATAGTATAAAACGAATATATACTGGATATATATGATATTTAAAACATAAATACTATTCTGGAGATGATGTACCTATATCTACATGGAAAATTCTTTTCCAACAAGGTCAATTTTTACTCATGTACTGAACAACGACAAAAACGTCTGATACGAACTCACTTTATTAACCAATTATTATAACATTATAATATGTGATATGTACTGAATAGTAATATTTAAAGGAGGTCATTAAGAAAATATAAATTGGGCAAATTTTATTATTCAGAAGATTAAAGAACGATCGAGTTATGTCAGACATGAGGTAAGGGATCCTACTCCTCTCTTTCTATTTAAGTACACTCTTTTATGTCATTCATTTTAAGATCATATTTATTATGATTGGGATGTTATTTTATATTACTCCTACTGTACATTTTTGGTTAATATGGTGACAGACCCTATTTTCTCTAATCAATCCATTTTGGACGTTCTGAGTGGCGCCGTTAGGCTGCCGAATTTTCGTAAGAGATCTAACCTTTCTTTTTTCAAGTACTCTCATTTATGTCACTTATTTTAATCTCATCTTTGTTATGATGGGGGATGTTATTTTATATTCCTCTTTATGTAAATTTTATTGTAATATGATTAGATACTCTATTTGATCTCATCAATCCATTTTTGGATGTTTGAAGTGGCGTCGTTAGGCTGCCAGGTTTTCGTAAGGAATTTTTCATCTCACTTTTATTCCCGTGAGATTTATGCTAAATTTTCCACCATTTCCTTTGAGTGGTGTATGTAAATCCCATTATTATACTCTTTTTGAAATATTATTTCATTTATGGGTACTTACATATTCATTTTATGACCCTTCTTCAATGGGGTGAACGTTTCGAAAGTTACCCAAGTCGGTAAGGGAACCATTCCCCCTCCTCTTTTTAAAAAGACTTCTTTTGTTATGTATTTTAAATTACATATTATTATGTTGGGATTTGTTCTTCTATATCCTTATTGATGTAAATTTAATGTCCAAGTGATGAGATACCCTTTTTATCTCTCATCAACTCGTTTTATAAGTTTTGAAGTGACGCCGTTAGGCTGTCGAATTTCTGTAAGGGAACTTCTTAACCCACTTTAAATTCTTTAGGTTAAACCTCTAATTCTTGATTTTATTATACCAATATTATGTTTTGAATATCTATGTTGTATTTTCCATAAACCATTGTGTGGATATACTATTTCTACTCATAATCATTCATTGATAAATTCTTATGTCATTTAGACGGACCTATATCGGAAATCATAACTCAATATCATTTCATTGAGTTAAATATCCATGTCATTGGTTTTGTTTTTCCATGATTATGTGTGAATGACCTATGATTGTTTTACACTTAATATCCACTTATATTTTTTGTATTCATATTTGTCACACATAATCATATAATTGATTTATCCTTAATCTAAGGATACCGACTTTGTAAAGGACTTCGTCTCAATCTCCTTTCATTGAGGCATATTTAGTTTTACACACAACTTTATTTTATACGGTGTATAAAAACTTTTGACTTTTAATTTTATTAAAAAGGAAACTTTTTATACGAATCATTTTACTAAACGAAAAAAAGGAATGTTTCTTTTAACGTATGCGGTGACAATGACCTTTTCCTCCTCCATGAGTATTATTTGGTCTTTGGCATCCTCAACAAGCCGTAATATTTTTTAAAATGAAATAAATACCATAGACTCTTTTATGTATGTTGGTTTTGAAAATGGTTTTTATAATGTATTTGTTATGTCGATATATTTATGTGATATATTGTGATCGAATTGTGGAAATGTTTTCTTTCCATTATATATGATTAATATCTTATGATTTTATAATGGTACTTGGACATTATGACGGGTGGTGCCGTGAATACCAAGACGGGTGGTTACGTTATAACCTCCGATGCATTGGGTATGCAAGTCGGCCATATGGCTATTCCATTAAGTATGTGTGGAAGTCGGCCATATGGATATTCCATTAAGTATGTGTGGAAGTCGACCGTATGGTTATTCCACTTAAGTTTGTTTATGTCCCAAGATACCTTTATATGTTATGTGATCTTTATATGGGTTTTATGGTAATCTTTTGGTTACAGAAGGGTAAGTAATGAACTTTTATTCAGTGAAGAGTTTTTACTACTTCAAAAAGGTGAAAGAATTAATTTCATAAAGTATACATGGTTTACTTGTTTTTTTGAAGAACTAACAGTTTTCATTCTTTGTGTATCCCTTACTGAGCTTTTTTATGCTCATCCCAGGTTTTTGAATTGTTTTTTACAGGACTTAACATGGAATAGGGTCAAGGATGGGATTAAGGGAAAGTCATGCTACCTAAAACATGGAAGTAGATATGTTTCTTTTTAAGAGTTTCTATTTTATGGAAACTTAGTAGAAGTTTATACTTTGTAATCTTTTGAGATATAATAGTTATGTCATAATTCTCTAAAACTATAAACATGAAAAGATCCTCAATGTTTAATCATGTTATAAATAAATATTAAGTAAGGTTTAAGGTCGGGGCCTTATAGTTGGTATCAGAGGTCGGTTTAGATAACATTAGAGGTTAGGGTATTCTCTAAGCACAAGTGACATTACCATAATAGCTAGGATTTCAGAAAGAGTCCTAGTTTTAGATAAAGTGAATGAGTAATTATATCTTATTGTTTACCTTCCTCATTAGTAAATGATGATTTTATTGATATACTCACACTGACATTTCTGTTTTTAGTGAATGGATGGATCTAGTAGGCACCAAAGAGACAACATGTTTGAAGGAAACTGTGGTGGTTCTCCGATTAGGATACTAGATAAAATGGGGGATTCAATGAGGAAACTCATGATTGTTCTAAACCAACTATCAAGGAGTCATGATCAACCACTTGAACCTTGGTATGTTCTATAATGCATCATGTACAAGATGACCAATCGATGTGGAAGTTCAGGTAATAATTATAAAGGTAACCATTACTGTTTATATGATCCTTACTTTTTAGGTGATTATGGTTTATTATATGTTATGATGGAAAATGAATGGCATGAGATAAAAGAGAGGTTAAAACATGTTATGATCATTTTTGATGATTTTAACTCATTTTGGGGAATGTTTTAAGAATTATATAGTTTTGGAAAAAGGACAACACACAGGCCGTGTGACAACCCGCCGCGTCGGAAAAAGCTACAGGAATCAAACCCATAACCAATGTGAGACTATTATTTATCACCTACCACTAGACTACGTGAAGTCCCTGGTTAGTTTGACTGATTCTTTTTAGTTAGATGATATTATGAATTAAGAATAAGTTGATTTTGGGTGATATATTGAAATTTATTAACCTATCATGGAGGATATGTGATTAGGTTAATTACTTTTCAATACGAAGCTTTAAGAGCAACATGTGTTGTTTGGAGATAAATGTTACAATTCAACTTGGAATAATATGTGACTAAATCCTTAAAATATTTGGTTTTAAATCTTAGTTTGGTTTACTTTGATGAGTTTTATGGACAAATTGTTTATTGAATGGTCCTCGTTGAACTTTGGGTTTTATTGTACAAATTTTGGAGATTAAGAATAGATTTTCTTTTTATAAAGGGTTATCCTTTATTGGATTATCTGATCTTTTACTAACCTTTTTGGTTTTTGTTTTGGTAAATGTCTAAAGATATGGGAAGTATATAGTTCTCTTTTGTGGATTAGGTGATTCTCTAGAAGTTAATTATAGTACTCTTAATGTGAATAAGTCTTCCTAAATACTCGTCCTTTGGGGAAAGTATGAGTTTGTGTATGAAATCTAGTAAAAGTTGAAAGTCAACATGACAAGTAAATATGTTTCCTTAAGATCAAAAATAAATTCCTCAATGAAGAGTAACATAAAACAAAAGTGTTGTCTGTTAACTTTTCCTACTGGGGAATCGAATACCGTTTAACCCATCACAAGTTTGTGACTCTCTTATGGTTAACTTTCTCCTAGACATGTTTACTATCACTCTCCATCAGAACATGACCCTTTGTTTTTTTCCTCCATGTCCATATTTTCATACTTGGAATCCTAGTATGGGTTAACTCGGGTGACCTTTTTACTTATCTTTCTTTATTTTAAAGTGATTGTTTTACTGACTCTTGTTCCGATGTGGGATTTTCAATGAAGATTCGAAGCCCAATTTTAAAATTGCGAGGACGAAATTCCCAAAAGGGGGGAAGAATTTAACACCCCAGGTAAATAAAGAGTATGACATTTTCACATTTATCCATATTTGTGAATAAAATATTAATATGACTTTAAAGGGGACGCTATGCTCGATGGCGTACCCAACATGCAATAATGAGTTTCTTGGGAATCTTACGTTGCACTCTAACAATAAAATAATATTATTTTAAATCGTAGTTAACGCCTAGCCGTTGTAATGGTGGTAATGAACAGAACTAACTAAAAAAATGATTATATATGTTTGTCAAACATTTTTACTTTTTACAATAAATGTTAGAGGATTAAAAATGCTAATGAATCCTATTTTAAGCGTAACCATTCTAATATTCCTTAAATGGTCGATTAACCGCCTTTTGATGGTGAACCTCTTTTAAATCCAATATTTGACAATTTTATGTGTTATATTTTACAAAATAAAATTATTCTTTAGAATCAGGACTTCAAAATTTACTTCGTGTAAATTTTTGGTATTTTTCCGAAAAAGTTCAATTTTTAATGAATAGTGAAAAATGGTGTATTTTAATTCAAACCATATTTTTTATCTAATTTATTTATATGATTATATTGTCTTTTGAATTGTTTTTAAAGTGAAAGTACAATATATTTTTACCATTTAATCAAATAGTGGTTGTGGTAATTAATTTCACTTTGAAATCGGACTTAAACTAGTGTTAATCTTTTGATACATTTTGTTTTATAAAAACACAATATTTATTTTGACAGCTGGAATTAATTATTAAATTCATTAATGCAACTTATATGTTTTCAATTTTTTAACATATATATTATTTTTTAATTCGGAATATCAAATATAGATTAGGGTTAATTTTTGGTAATTTTCTGAAAAACATCAATTTTTGTTGAATAGTGAAACCACTAAGTGGTACTTATAAGAACTGATTTTTCCATTTAAATGAAAATTTTCCACATTTGTGATTTGAATTTCAAAAATCCGACAAAAATTTTTTTCATTAAGAAGTAAAATGTGGTTCAATGGAATTAAAATAATTTTTTGGTGAATAGTAGCTTATTAAGTTTTTAATCGCGATTAGAGGTAATTAGTGTAGTTTAAGGTAAGAATATTGTTTTAATAAAATTAAATGTTCTAGACACATGTCCTGCTCTCATTGGATGTGTCATGGCCGACCAAGACAATCCATGGGTCAACTTGGGGACCCCATGGAGCCACTTTGGTTGGAAAATGACATAAATATCTTTTTATTTAATGTTAAAGTAAAAAATGACACAAACATGAGATGTTTTACTAAAACACATTTTACACGGGGTAATAAAAGTAATATTTTTTACTATAAATAGTAATTGGAAAGATAAATTTATTTCCTACATCATAGTATTTTTTTATTATTTTTAGACATTAAATAAATTAAATTATTTATGACATCATGATGATGGAGCGATGACCTCATTATTTAACGATTTAAATAAAATTTAAAGATAATGTAATATCTAAGACCTACACATGTAGAAAACCTATTGAATGGGTGGATTTAGAACCCTAATCACCTTATCCTCAAAACACATCAATGTGGGACCATTAAAATCCGAAACTCATTCTAAAATAAAGTAACATTTCCTTACTTTCCAAGAGTGCCCCTCCTCTCCTCTTTTAAAAGGCCCCCACCTCTACCTCCTTACCCACATCTCTCAAGCCTTTGGATCGGCCAAACCCTGCCCATTTCATCTCTCCACATCCCTCTATATCTCCTTGAAGCCTCACATTGTGCATAATCCTTTCCAAGGAAGCCTCTGAGCTCAAATCAAAGGAAGTTACCCGACTTAAAGGTAATGTCTTCACTTGTGTCCTTTTATTTTATTTTTCTTCTCCAACACCCTAATATCTTTGAATTATTTTATTTTGTAACAAATAACGTATCTTCAATATACTAGAATGTTGTTATAAGATGTATTCGAGCTACACTTACACACACCTACATCTAATGGTTAAAGAACATATCGTTTCCGTGGATGGCGAATTTCTGCCTCCCGAAACGTAGATTGTTCAACATTCTTTTAACACCTTTAAAGGTGGCCATTAAGATGTCACTATATATATATATGATATATAATATGTTTATGTTTTCCTTAAGCTTCTTTATTTTTCATTTATGGCATACCTTTATTGTTTCCATTATGGGTAAACATGATATCTTTATTTTAGGAAGTGTGAACTACCGCCACCTCAAAGTGATTTGATTCATTAATGCCATATGTGGGACATATAAAGGATGGAAATAATGGTATTACATATGTTATCCTACTGTAATTATAATATAAGTTTATATATTTATTATTTAATTCAATTGAATAAAAAAAAGAAATGAAAGTAGCGTTCATGCATACGTACCGCTTATCGTCTCCATGAACGATACATTTCATTTCTTATCTCCAAATGTTATGTACTATTATAAGTACATATATATAATAAATATATATGTAATATATTACACCTAAATTATGGGTATAATTCTGTAATTATAATATATATATCTTTCTTTTTTTTAATTCCATTAATATGGAAAAAAATGAAAGTAGCGTTCATGCGTACATACGGCCTACCGTCTCCATGAATGGTGCTTTTAATTTTTTTATCTCCAAATGCTATGGAATAGTATAAAACGAATATATACTGGATATATATTATATTTAAAACATAAATACTATTATGGAGATGATGTACCTATATCTACATGGAAATTTCTTTTCCAACATGGTCAATTTTTACTCATGTACTGAACATCGACAAAAACGTCTGATACGAACTCACTTTATTAACCAATTATTATAACATTATAATATGTGGTATGAACTGAATAATAATATTTAAATGTGGTAATTATGAAATTATATATTGACCAAATTTTATTATTCAGTATATTAAAGAATGATCGAGTCATGTCGGACACGAGGTAAGGGTTCCTACTCCTCTCTTTCTTTTTAAGTACACTCTTTTATGTCATTCCTTTTAAATTAATCTTTATTATGATTGGGATGTTATTTTATATTACTACTACTGTACCTTTTATGTTCATATGGTGAGAGACCCTATTTTCTCTCATCAAACCATTTTGGAAGTTTTGAGTGGCGCCGTTAGACTACCGAATTTTCGTAAGAGATCTAACCTCTCTTTTTTTATGTACTCTCATTTATGTCACTTCTTTTAAACTCCTCTTTGTTATGATGGGGGATGTTATTTTATATTCCTCTTTCTGTACATTTTATTGTAATATGATGAGATAATCTATTTGATCTCATCAATCCATTTTTACATGTTTTAAGTGGCGTCGTTAGGCTGCCGAGTTTTCATAAGGAATTTTTCATCTCACTTTTATTCCCGTTAGATTTATGCTACATTTGCCACCATTTCCTTTGAGTGGTGTATGTAATTACCATTATTATACTCTTTTTGTAATATAATTTCATTTATGGGTACTTACATATTCATTTTATTACCCTTCGTCAATGGGGTGCATGTTTCGAAAGTTACCCAAGTCGGTAAGGGAACCATTCACCCTCCTCTTTTTAAAATGACTTCTTTTGTTATGTCTTTTAAATTACATCGTCATATGTTTGGATATGTTCTTCTATATCCTTATTGGTGTAAATTTTATGTCCAAGTGATGAGATACCCTTTTTATCTCTCATCAAATCATTTTATATGTTTTGAAGTGACGTCGTTAGGCTGTCGAATTTCTGTAAGGGAACTTCTAAACCCACTATAAATTCATTGGGTTAAACCTCTAATTCTTGATTTTATTATTCCAAGAATATGTGTGGAATATCTATATTGTAGTTTCCACAATCCTTTTTGAAGTGCCCAGATCAGTGTGAATCACTGAGAGGGGGAGGGGGTGAATCAGTGATCCCTTAAAACTTTTTACTAATTGATTCTTTATCAATTAAACCTCTATGGTTGGTTAAAGCCTCGATCCACTCTTCTTGTATCTCTCAACCTTTCCCGAATGATGCAGTAATGAAAAGGCACAGGACATAAGGATTTACAAGGTTCGACACCAAAGGCCTACATCCTTGCCATGCTCTCCCAGCATGGATTCTCCCATTATAATCTGTTAGTAGTACAATGGTCGATACAGAGTCCCACTGTATCTCTCCTGAGTCCCACAGGAGGGTCTTTATACTGCATCCCACAGTGTTACCAGAATCCCACTGGCCTGCTCCAGAATCCCACTGAAGACTTCTTCTCCCTGAGTCCCACAGGGGTCTTCTCCTGGCTCCTCGAGTCACACGAGTAGCTCTTCTTCTTGTTCAGCTCTTCAAGTATCCTCAGCAGTCTGGGATAAAGACTGCTGGCCTTGCTCTGTACCTCTGATCACTTGTGATGATCAGGTCTTCTCGTCTTGCTCAGGCTTTATCACCTTCTTCTAAGGATGACCTGGCTTCTCTCTTCAAGAATCTTCAACAGCCTCTGAAAAGGTCTGTTGGTCTTACTCAGCAACTTCTGATCACTTCTGTTGATCAGGCTCTTCTCAAATAATGAAAACTCAGACAAACAATATCTTTCACTTCAGTCTGGCTCAGTCTCACTTCACTTCAACTTCATGCACTGAGTGCATGGAAACTCTTCATCCTCATGCACTGATAGCATGGCCTTCTCAAATTCTTCAAGAGCCTCCTGGTCTTGGACTCCTCAGATGCACACCACTGATTTAGCACTGTTCACGTGTGCACGTGCATGCATGCATGCATGCACTCCCCTTCTTCTTCTTGGTGCAGTAGACCCTCAAAGGGTGTAATTCTTTTCAGCACACACCTACTTCTCAAACTTCACACACTTTATTCAATTTGTCTACACACATAAATGTGTGTTCTTCTTTGTGTGGATGTCCTCCCTTTTCTTCTTCTAAGTGTATACACACTTCTTAGTGCACACACCTAGGTTCGGCCTTCTTGTCTCTGTGCCCACAAAACTTCTTCACTTTGGCACACACTTGAGCTTGGCCTTCACACTTCTTGTTGCACACCCTTAAATGGCCGTAGGGTGTTCCTCTTCAATTTTCACACACACACACTCAAATGAGGTGTGGTCTTCACTTCACCCACACAAGGCTACGGCCTTTCACTTCCTTTGCACACACAATTTGTTCTTTCTCTTTTAATCTTCAAGTGTGCACAACCAAAAAGGGCTACGGCCTCTTCTTGTTCTTTTTGCAAACAAGGCTCAAAGCCTTAGCCTTCCTCTCTTTGCACACACACAAATGTGTCTCGGCCTTGTTGTTTCTTTTGTGCACACACACACAAGCCGTAGGGTGTTCTCACTTGAACCCTTTCTACAAGGAGGCGTGCAAGGTGTCTTGGTGCAAGGGGCAGCCGCACAAGGTGTGGTGGGATTCGGTCGTGCAAGCCACAAGGGTGCAACTAGTGCAAGGCGCGCAAGGGGTGCGGCCAATCTTCCTCAGAACTGACGCGCAAGATGCACTGGCCGCGGGCGCGCATGTACTACTGCCGCGCAAGCACTCGGGTGTGCAAGGTGCAACACCGCGGGGCTTCAACCGTGGGCGCGCAAGGTGCAGCGGCCCCGGGTTCTTCCTGCCGCACAAAGGGAAAGCGCGCAGGGTTCTTCTCCAACCTCTTTCTCGTAAGGAGTGCGCAAAAGGAACCAAAACAGAGCTAGAGGATCTCCAGGCTGTACTGCCGCGCAAGTGTGCGCGCAGGCTCTTCTTCGCGAGGCAAAGGTGCTCTCACGGGACTTCTCGTTTTTCTTCAAAAGATCAGCAAGCTTCAATGAGGTCTCGGCCTCTCCTTTTATAGGCAGAGAATCCTCAAGACTTCCGCGTGGGATATCTTTTAATCTCCCGAAGATTTCGGGATTTCAATATTTCCTTAAATCTTGTTTTCTTCTCTCTGTTCACGCGGGTTCCATTTATTTTCTCCTCCTCCTTGTGCATGCTCATGAAACCGCATGCATGGCCTCTGTTTGGCCCATCCCATGCAAAACATGAACACCTCATGGCCTCGGCAACTCCGTTTGCCTCGGCTTTCATCAAATTTTGTCATTTTTCGCATGCAAGTCTATTTTTGTGCATGGTTGTGATCAGTGTAGTCAGACGAGCCAAATGGAGGTCTCGGTTTCGAAAATGGTGGCAGAGAACTCGAAATAGGTCGTCGGGGAGGCTCTAGTTCAGCGGCTGCTCGCGGGTGGCTTCGGATCGAGCTCGAGGTGGAAGACGAGCCACGGCCGTCGGATCAGGCGTTTGAATATCCTCGGATGGCCTGGATCAGATCGCCTCACCGCGGATCAGATGTGCGGCCGAGATCTGGCGTGCGATCGATCGTGCGGCCAGGATCGCTCCCGCGGAAAAATTCCGCGTCCCACATCGAAACGGTGCCCTGTTTTCACGCGGTTTATCACCCTGGCGCTACCTGCCTCTCAGCAATTGGACTTCCCCCTCCACGGTGCCGCCCCGCACCGTGTTCTCTCTGCGGGCGCGCTCTGCGCCCACTTTGCTCCCTGCGGCCGCGCCACTGGCGCCCACTATGCACCCTTCAGGCGCGCTCCTGCGCCCACGCTGCGCGGGCATCATCACCACGTGGCCTCGGGGCTTATACACGGCCCCCTGCCTCTCGGGCTGGCCACATGGGATCCCCCCTTGGGCGTGGCGCCTTAGGCCCACATGTGCCTTGGGGGTTGAACCCTTAAGGATGGCCCTTGGTGGCCTATTTTTTGGCAAAGGACAGAATGATACTTTGTATAAAAACAAAGTACTCCTAAGTGAAATATGCCAAATGCCACATCACAATTCATCTTCTCCCAAGCCATTCTTCCTCTTCATTTCTTCTCATCTTCTTATTCATTTGAATTCCTCAATGCTTCTTCTTCATTAGAATTCCTCCAAACTTCTTAATCCTTCTTCCACAAACATCCTCAACTCCTTTCAATCATGTATTCTAGACTTATGAGACATTTGTAGAAGGTTCTTCATCAACTGAATCACTTGATCAATTATTTATTCAATATGCTTCATTCATCCAATCAGAGATCAATTGGAACTTTTTCACATTTACATTCACTAAGTGATAGTGCATGGTCTTCTTTAAATCCACTTCATCCACTTAGAAGTTGTGGATGGATCTCTTGCTTCTCCTCATGCATTGTCAATACAATGCAAGGTCTTCAAACTTTTGTTGTGACATTGTATCAAGTTGATACAAGTTCTTGGAACATTAAGAACAGCTCAACAGTCGTCAGATTTCCATGGAGAATGTTTCAACCACAATTTACAATACCACTTAGTGAATCTCCTAAGTGACATGCATCTTAGTACCATGGCCATTCTCCTTCACCACCAACACCATCACAACCTTTGTCATTCACATCTTGACATTCCTTGACTTCCATTCATTCCAAGACAACTTCATGCCTCATTGACAACAAATGCAACACAATGCACTTCAATCTCCCCCTTTGTATTTGTTGTCAATACACTCCTTCAGCACATATGAATGGGTCAATATGTGTGCCAATATTTTCTCCCCCTTATTGGCAATCAAATGCAAATGTGTGGTGTGGTTCACTTTCAAAAATATCTTCCTCCCTTTGAAAAGTATTTTCTTGAAAAACACTGAGAGAGGGATGATGTCACATGTTCTTCTTTAGCAAAGAACCTTTAGTAGATCAACTCTATGTCTACTTGGGCTAACCCGGTGTAGAAAACAAGAGTGATATGACCAAGGAATTCAAAGCTGTCCATAATTCTCTACACATGTGAGATCATGCTTAGGGGTTTGAAATTTTTCAGATATTCAATGAATTGCTGAATCCTGCACATACTTCACAAAACACATTAGAATGTTCAGGTGCAAAGATAAAGCTCCCCCATTCATTCATCTTCTTCAGATTTGCTCCCCCTCAAGGGGTGCACTCCATTCAATCCAAACCATCCTCCAGATGAGAATGATCATCATCTTCAATTCCCTGCAATGTTAGCACATGTATATACCAAGAGTATAAGGGAATAAGATGGAACCTCCTTGGTTCATTAATGTGAAAAACAAGGTTGAGAAGATTCTCTCAACCGAGATGTCCCTTTTTCACCATTCTTCACACTTGCACATTTGATCTTCAATGATATTTGTGCTGATGTGGATCTCAATACATCTTCATGTGAAATCTTTTGTTTCCTTTTTGCCTTAGCAATTGCCAGAACTTCATCTTCAGCTCTCTGCAGATCTTTGGCAAGTTGCAACTGATTTGGCCATATGACTAGTAAGTCACTTGAAAGTGTGGCCTCAGTTCTGGAAGTTTCACATGGTTCCTTTGCTGCTGTCAAGCTACCTCTCTTTGGCAACTTGTTTTCAATCAATCCCTTCTGCTTCTTCTGGAATGATTGTCTGTTTGAGTTCAGTTGGCTTCTATTGATTTTCATGGCTTCTTTACAAAGATCCATGGTATGACCATTCCTTCCACAGTAGAAGCACTTCTTCTTGGTGGTCCTTCTGGATGACTCACCCTTCTTGGTTTTAGAATCCAAGGACTTCTCTTCCTTTTTCAAACTCTTCTTGGGAGCATCTTCCACTTTCTTCTGCTTGCTTCCCAAGGAATCTCTTTTAGCCAGGTTCAGTGATCTTTTCTTCTTTTGAGCTCTGGATACAGTTGGAGATTGACATGTATCTTTTTGTTGACTACTTTTGCAATCATCCCAGATGTTGTCAAGTAATCCAAATCTATTTTCAGTAAACAGATGTCTCTGGACCTGTGGATGTTGCTTCTTTCCTTCTGGCTTGCTCCCCCTAGGCATGGGCTTCCTCTGTGCTTTGGCATTCAGTGGATTGTACCAACAATCCTTTGCACAATGCCCATACTTGTTACAACACCAACATTGACCCACAAATCTTGACCTCTTGATTCCTTCTGATTGTAGGGTACTTGTCTTGAATTGTTGTGCTGCTTCAGGAGAGCTTTCTTTCTTCATTGTCTTCATCCATACTTGTTTGGAATTATTCTTCCATCCTGCACTTTTTGTGGAAACACTATTAGAAGAATTAGTACAAGATGGGATGGATGGTACCTTCCTTTTAGAAGTTGTTGCCCTTTTATTAGAGGATGTCTTTCTTTTAGAATCATCCTTCTCAATGCATACTTGAGTAGCAACATGTCTTCTTTCAGCTGACTGGGAGGCTTCAGCTTTGGGTGATTGCAGATTTTTCAATATCACCTTTAATTCTAAACACTTCATGTTAAGGGAGTTCTTCTCATCCTCAATAGTTCTTAGCTTTCCTTCCCATTTCTCTTCCAGCTGTTTCATCTGATCTTCATGCACCTTCTTGATTTCAAGCATTGAGTTGTCAAGCTCCTTCACCCTTTTGACTTTATCTTTTAGTTGAGCATCTTTGACAATCATTGAGACTCTGTGCAGCTTCTCCAGTGCATGGAACACTTCTTTGACCATTATCTTAAAGAATTCATTCTCAGAAAGGCGTCTTTGCAATTCTTCAGCAGTGTCTTCATATATTTCATTGCAAAGAGATACTGTTTCATCTTTGGCATTTACCAGCTTTCTGAGAGTGTTGGTTATGCCAACCCTTTTTGCCAATTGGACTTCCAGAGAATTGGCTTCATCTTCTAGCTGTAATTTTTCTTCTTGAAGATCAAGGAGACCTGTAGCTATACACATTGCAACTTCCTTAGGGACTCTCTTCTGAAGATATTTGATTGCATTTAGAAGATCATTGTTTCTTCCATCTTCATCACAGCTAGAGCAGGCTTCATCAAGAGAATGATAAAAGGAATTGTCATCTGATGTGACTTTCACATTTCTTTCCATAGAAGGAGTTTCTCTGATTGCATCAACTTCTTCTTCATCTTCTTGGCCTGTTTCTTCTTTCTATTTTTCTGAGTCTTGGCAGATATCTCCATTTGAGGCTGGTCATTCATTTCCTCAAATCTGCACTCCATAAAGACTCTCTTGGATCTTTTAGAGGTAACCTCCCTTTGATACCAATTGAAGTGCCCAGATCAGTGTGAATCACTGAGAGGGGGAGGGGGTGAATCAGTGATCACTTAAAACTTTTTACTAATTGATTCTTTATCAATTAAACCTCTATGGCTGGTTAAATCCTCGATCCACTCTTCTTGTATCTCTCAACCTTTCCCGAATGATGCAGTAATGAAAAGGCACAGGACACAAGGATTTACAAGGTTCGGCACCAAAGGCCTACATCCTCGCCATGCTCTCCCAGCATGGATTCTCCCATTATAATCTGTTAGTATTACAATGGTCGATACAGAGTCCCACTGTATCTCTCCTGAGTCCCACAGGAGGGTCTTTATACTGCATCCCACAGTGTTACCAGAATCCCACTTGCCTACTCCAGAATCCCACTGAAGACTTCTTCTCCCTGAGTCCCACAGGGGTCTTCTCCTGGCTCCTCGAGTCACACGAGTAGCTCTTCTTCTTGCTCATCTCTTCAAGTATCCTCAGCAGTCTGGGATAAAGACTGCTGGCCTTGCTCTGTACCTCTGATCACTTGTGATGATCAGGTCTTCTCGTCTTGCTCAGGCTTTATCACCTTCTTCTAAGGATGACCTGGCTTCTCTCTTCAAGAATCTTCAACAGCCTCTGAAAAGGTCTGTTGGTCTTGCTCAGCAACTTCTGATCACTTCTGTTGATCAGGCTCTTCTCAAATACTGAAAACTCAGACAAACAATATCTTTCACTTCAGTCTGGCTCAGTCTCACTTCACTTCAACTTCATGCACTGAGTGCATGGAAACTCTTCATCCTCATGCACTGATAGCATGGCCTTCTCAAATTCTTCAAGAGCCTCCTGGTCTTGGACTCCTCAGATGCACACCACTGATTTAGCACTGTTCACGTGTGCACGTGCATGCATGCATCCATGCACTCCCCTTCTTCTTCTTGGTGCAGTAGACCCTCAAAGGGTGTAATTATTTTCAGCACACACCTACTTCTCAAACTTCACACACTTTATGCAATTTGTCTACACACATAAATGTGTGTTCTTCTTTGTGTGGATGTCCTCCCTTTTCATCTTCTAAGTGTATACACACTTCTTAGTGCACACACCTAGGTTCGGCCTTCTTGTCTCTTTGCCCACAAAACTTCTTCACTTTGGCACACACTTGAGCTTGGCCTTCACACTTCTTGTTGCACACCCTTAAATGGCCGTAGGGTGTTCCTCTTCAATTTTCACACACACACACACTCAAATGAGGTGTGGTCTTCACTTCACCCACACAAGGCTACGACCTTTCACTTCCTTTGCACACACAATTTGTTCTTTCTCTTTTAATCTTCAAGTGTGCATAACCAACAAGGGATATGGCCTCTTCTTATTCTTTTTGCACACAAGGCTCAAAGCCTTAGCCTTCCTCTCTTTGCACACACACAAATGTGTCTCGGCCTTGTTGTTTCTTTTGTGCACACACACACAAGCCGTAGGGTGTTCTCACTTGAACCCTTTCTACAAGGAGGCGCGCAAGGTGTCTTGGTGCATGGGGGAGCCGCACAAGGTGTGGTGGGCTTCGGTCACGCAAGCCACAAGGGTGCAACCAGTGCAAGGCGCGCAAGGGGTGCGGCCAATCTTCCTCAGCACTGCCGCGCAAGATGCACTGGCCGCAGGCGCGCAGGTACTACTGCCGCGCAAGCACTCGGGTGTGCAAGGTGAAACACCGCAGGGCTTCAACCGTGGGCGCTCAAGGTGCAGCGGCCCCGGGTTCTTCCTGCCGCACAAAGGGATAGCGCGCAGGGTTCTTCTCCAACCTCTTTCGCGCAAGGAGTGCGCAAAAGGAACCAAAACAGAGCTAGAGGAGCTCCGGGCTGTACTGCCGCGCAAGTGTGTGCGCAGGCTCTTCTTCGCGAGGCAAAGGTGCTCTCACGGGACTTCTCGTTTTTCTTCAAAAGATCAGCAATCTTCAATGAGGTCTCGGCCTCTCCTTTTATAGGCAGAGAATCCTCAAGACTTTCGCGTGGGATATCTTTTAATCTCCCGAAGATTTCGGGATTTCAAGATTTCCTTAAATCTTGTTTTCTTCTCTCTGTTCACGGGGGTTCCATTTATTTTCTCCTCCTCCTTGTGCATGCACATGAAACCGCATGCATGGCCTCTGTTGGGCCCATCCCATGCAAAACATGAACACCTCATGGCCTCGACAACTCTGTTTGCCTCGGCTTTCATAAAATTTTGTCATTTGTCGCATGCAAGTCTATTTTTGGGCATGGTTGTGTTCAGTGTGGTCAGACGAGCCGAATGGAGGTCTCGGTTTCGAAAATGGTGGCCGAGAACTCGAAATAGGTCGTCGGGGAGGCTCTGGTTCAGCGGCTGCTCGCGGGTGGCTTCGGCTCGAGCTCGAGGTGGAAGACGAGCCACGGCCGTCGGATCAGGCGTTTGAATATCCTCGGACGGCCTGGATCAGATCGCCTCGCCGCGGATCAGATGTGCGGCCGAGATCTGGTGCGCGATCGATCGTGCGGCCAGGATCGCTCCCGCGGAAAAATTCTGCATCCCACATCGAAACGGCGCCCTGTTTTCACGCGGTTTATCACCCTGGCTCTACCCGCCTCCCAGCAATTGGACTTCCCCCTCCACGGTGCCGCCCCGCACCGTGTTCTCTCTGCGGGCGCGCTCTGCGCCCACTTTGCTCCCTGCGGGCGCGCCACTGGCGCCCACTATGCACCCTTCGGGCGCGCTCATGCGCCCACGCTGTGCGGGCTTCATCACCGCGTGGCCTCGGGGCTTATACATGGCCCCTCTGCCTCTCGGGCTGGCCACATGGGATCCCCCCTTGGGCGTGACGCCTTAGGCCCACATGTGCCTTGGGGGTTGAACCCTTAAGGCTGGCCCTTGGTGGCCTATTTTTTGGCAAAGGACAGAATGATACTTTGTATAAAAACAAAGTACTCCTAAGTGAAATATGCCAAATGCCACATCACAATTCATCTTCTCCCAAGCCATTCTTCCTCTTCATTTCTTCTCATCTTCTTATTCATTTGAATTCCTCAATGCTTCTTCTTCATTAGAATTCCTCCAAACTTCTTAATCCTTCTTCCACAAACATCCTCAACTCCTTTCAATCATGTATTCTAGACTTATGAGACATTTGTAGAAGGTTCTTCATCAACCGAATCACTTGATCAATTATTTCATCAATTTGCTTCATTCATCCAATCAGAGATCAATTGGAACTTTTTCACATTTACATGCACTAAGTGATAGTGCATGGTCTTCTTTAAATCCACTTCATCCACTTAGAAGTTGTGGATGGATCTCTTGCTTCTCCTCATGCATTGTCAATACAATGCAAGGTCTTCAAACTTTTGTTGTGACATTGTATCAAGTTGATACAAGTTCTTGGAACTTTTAGAACAACTCAAAAATCGTCAGATTTCCATGGAGAATGTTTCAACCACAATTTCCAATACCACTTAGTGAATCTCCTAAGTGACATGCATCTTAGTACCATGGCCATTCTCCTTCACCACCAACACCATCACAACCTTTGTCATTCACATCTTGTCATTCCTTGACTTCCATTCATTCCAAGACAACTTCATGCCTCATTGACAACAAATGCAACACAATGCACTTCACTTTTTGTGGATGTACTATTTATAAACATAATCATCTCCTTGATAAATTCTTATGTCATTTAGATGGACTTGAATCGGAAATCATAACTCAATCTCAATTCATTTAGTTAAATATCTATGTCATTGGTTTTTTTTTTCCATGATTATGTGTGAATGAACTCTGATTGTTTTACACATAACATCCTATTATATTTTTTGTATTCGTATTTGTCACACATAATCATATAACTGATTTAACTTTAATCTAAGGATACCGACTTTGTAAGGGACTTCGTCTCAATCTCCTTTCATTGATGCATATTTAGTTTTACACACAACTTTCTTTTATACGGTGTATAAACGCTATTGACATTTAATTTTATTCAAAAGGAATATTTTTATACGAAGCGTTTTACTAAACGACAAAAAGGAATGTTTCTTTTAACGTACGTGGTGACAACGACCTTTTCCACCGCTGTGAGTATTATTTATTCTTTGGCTTCCTAAACAAGACGTAATGTTTTTTAAAATGAAATAAATACCATATACTCTTTTATGTATGTTGGTATTGAAAATGTTTTTTATAAAGTATTTTTTATGTCGATATATTTAAGTGATATATTGTGATCAAAATGTGGAAATGTTTTCTTTCCATTATATTTGTTTAATTTCTTATGATTTTATAATGGTACTTGGACATTATGACGGGTGGTTCTGTGAATACCAGGATGGGTGGTTACGTTATAACCTCCAATGCATTGGGTATGGAAGTCGGCCGTATGGCTATTCCATTAAGTATGTGTGGAAGTCATCCATATGGCTATTCCATTAAGTATGTGTGGAAGTCAACCGTATGGTTATTACAATTAAGTATGTTTATGTCCCAAGTTACCTTTATATGTTATGTGATCCTTATATGGGTTTTATGGTAATATTTTGGTTACAGAAGGGTAAGTAATTAAATTTTATTCAGTGAAGAGTTTTTACTACTTTGAAAAGGTGAAAAGTATTACTTTGATAACGTATACATGGTTTACTTGTTGTTTTGAAAAACTAACAGTTTTCATTCTTTGTGTATCCCATACTGAGCTTTTTTATGCTCATCCCTTGTTTTTGAAATGTTTTTCACAGGACGTAACGTGGAATAGGGTCAAATATGGGATCAATGGAATGTCATGCTACCTAAAACATGGAACTAGACATGTTTCTTTTTAAGAGTTTTTATTTTATGGAAACATAGTTGAAGTTTCTACTTTGTAATCTTTTGAGATGTAATAGTTATGTCCTAATTCTATAAAACTCTAAACCTGAAATGATCCTCAATGTGTAATCTTGTAATAACTCATAATTAAGTAAGTTTTAAGGTCGTGGTCTTATACTAATAATTGGTTCCCCTTCCCTCCCCTCCCCAAGTGGTGGGGGTCTAGATTAGTGCTGAAAGTGTTGGCTCAGTTCTTGACCCCTCTGTTCAGGAGTGGGTGGTTTAGATTTTCATGTGTTAACAATATTAATAAAGGTTTTAGGTTTTTGTTAGAGGGTTTTTGTTTTCTTCTACGAGTGAGGCGCAATTCTAGCTCATGTTGAAATCATGTTTTTCGATGCACGTTCGGTTCTAATGGTGGGTAGACCCACCACGGGTCTCGTTTATTTTTCTTCATAAGAACATAACTAGTGTTAGTTATTTCTTTATATTGGGGAGTCCATCCCGTAATCTACCAGAATATTTGGTTTTCGTGAGTTCTCTTTGGTGTGGGTGAATGTTGGGTTCATTGGTAGAAGGCCCAACAACTGGGTTCATTGTTTAGATGTGGAGGTAATGACAATATATTTCAGTTGATTCTCAGGAAGTGGTTGAGGGTTGCTGTTATGGTTGAGGTAATAAGATTATGATCCATTAATGGTTGATTTTGGTCATTTTATATTGAGGCTGGGCCATATTTATATATAATCCTTATGGTTTTATCAATTAGTTGGATTGTTCTATGTCTTTCTGGGGGCGTAAAGCTTTAATGGTGGAGAGAATTGTTAAACAATGTTTTTTTAATGTCATGGTTTTGATTAGGTTCATTAAAAATCATGATTCTTTTATTGGGTGTTGGGTGAGATTAATTTTTAGATTTTAACTACCATATATTTCTAATAACCCTAATTTGGGTTCCCCATAGCTTGTTTAGGAGTTTTCGGAGAAAGGGTGGTTACTTCATGACTTGAGCCAACCGTGATCCCATTTCATGTTTTAAAAACCATATTTGTTTCTTTTAAAAATCCTCTATTTTGAACATTTGTCACCCATTCAACATCATAAATTTCCTCCAATTCCATATTCAAACCACAATATCCTTTTGGACCCCTAATGAATTCATAATCATGTTGAATTGGGGTTACTTATTTAGGTAATGGTCCAGCCCATGGGCCCCTTTCAAGTTTTAAAAAACCATTATTTGTTTATATTATTTATTTTTATTTTTTAAATATTTATTTTGTGATACCACCTCCCAGTTGAAGAACAAATACCTATCCTCACACCATTTGTATAATTTACCTCTTTGGAAGACATTTAGATCACAAATTTGGGAGAATGTTCCCAGATTTTCTCAAATTGTCCAGAATATAGAATGTAAATTCATTCATTCATAAATCATTCCATTCGTACTATTTTGTCGACTAATATTATTTTCATAGTTCATCCAGACCTTAGGATACTCTCAATTAAGTTTAAATCCTTTCCCTTGTCTCTATGGGTGCAGATCTTAAGGATGACAAATATTTTTCTAGATGAAATGGGGATATTCCTTCTCTTATCTTCTCCCTATACTTCCTCCTTTCATTTTTTCATGGTTTTATAATCTCCACTAGTCATGATCGACCTAGGGTTAAGTTATAATATAATGTTTTATGGGGTTTTTGTTCGTTTGGGGCTTGCAGTCATAGCTTAAGGGTATATAAACCTTCGGATGGTGATATTGGTTGTGCGTTTCTATTATGCCAAGGATTTGAGGTAGGATAATCCTTGATCATTACTTCATCATTTATGATTCATCATTTTTTTATTGTTTTAATCTGATATAAATTTTCATTATTTTTTCAAAATTTGGATAATTTTCTTAGTGTGCAAAATGGTTGTTTAATCCTTGTTTTCTGAAAGGTATTGTTGGTTTTTATAAAATTTTAGACCATGTGTTTGTTTAAATGTTCCAATATATTTAGAAACTATTATGTTAATTTTTGAACCAAGTTAATGGTATTTTTAATATGTTACAATATCTTGTATAATATATGGTAGGCAATTGTTGTTTTATTCCTTGTCCTGTGCGTAAAATAAATTATTTTGTTTAAAAGGGCATGTCATTTTTTGGTAAATTGCTCGTTTGGATTTTATGTCTTATGTTGTATATAAAAATTATTTTTTGGATTTATAAAATAATTGTAAGAATGTTAAATGGTAATTTGGGCCTTATATGGATTTATAATTTGGATTTTTTCTTTACAAACAAATGGGTCTTGGTTTACAACATGTTTTGTCCAGAGTTGTCTGAAAATGGCCCATTGAACATCCTTATGAAAATGGTTGTGTTTTGAATATGTAACCTGAATGATTAAATGTATTTATGAATGTTATTTTATAAATTAAATGGTGTTTCTACACATCCATAATAAATGTTATTTTCATTCCTTGGCAAAATGTTAATTTTGAGAAAGGCTTAAAGGCCTGTTTAGCATCTATTTTTTTTTTGTAAAAATGGTTTCCATATGTATCTCATGTTCTATATTTTGGGCTAATTTTATGGTCCATGAAAATGATTTATTGAATGGATTTGGGGATTCCTAATTTTGTTTTTTATGTTATTTTCGTGTTTTCGTCCTTAAAAGAACATTTTTTTGTATTTTATTTGCAAGGCCTCTTTATACTTCATGAAATTGTTTTACGGTTATTTATAGTGGTTTATCGATTTGTGAAAGAAATGTAAAGCATGTTTGTGGGAGGATTTTGTTTTTATGGTTTGGTAATATAATTTTTATGTGGAATGTGTATTTGATAATATTTGTAACTTTATAGAGCATTAAATGGAATCCTGAATATTTAAGTGGGCGGACGTGAACTAGTATGGTAGTGATTCCATGGGGTTTGGCCCCTGTTTCACGTAGCAAGTTTTACGATGACAAAACCAACTAATCTATGATGATGATGTAGTTCGGGTAACAACAGTTTATGGTTATTCTCCCTAATAGTGGATTGAGTATATTTATTATGGTTGCATTCACCGAGATTTAAGTTACCTGGGGCTTACAACTAACTATTGCCTCGGGATGTTCCTGTGACTTATGATCATTGGTTATTTTTTACTCACCATCGTCATACGGTGTGTTTGGTTGGTAAATTCAATAGTTTTTCTGGTTTATTTAAATGATTAAATTCTTTAAAAAATTCTTTTTGAAAACAATTTTTATTTTGATGTTGCACCTCTTTGAAAATTGTTACTATTATTCATGTATAAACAACTTTCATGTTTTTTTCTCTAAGTTTTTTTATATAACATGGGAACTCATTTGGGGAAAAAAACTTTTATATATTATATTTAAAACATGAAATTGATGTTTCTTTAATTTTAAAGGATATTCATTGGGAATAGAATATCAGGCTAACCTACTGAGTTTTATTACTCACGCCTATAGTCTTATTATGTTTTTAGCCCCTATGCAAGTTTCAGCTTGAGTTCCATCGCCTTGGGTGACATGTGATCATTATATTTTATAGTGATCAGATGGGTCGCATGAAGTTAGTGGGTAATTTGGATTGGTCAGTTTAGTTGTTGGTTTAGTTATACATTCTGTTTCTTGTCCAAATAATGTTCAGTTCAATTTTTATGTAAATGTATTTTGGGTTGTCCATTTCTTCCCGTTGTTTGATTGATTGTTTATATTTTGGGGAAATAATTCCCATGAGTACTCCATTTATTCCCTCGGTGCTTGTCTCTATCCTAGTAGGATCGGGAACCCCTCTCAGGACTTGTCGCGGGCTGGCCTAGGTTACCGATTCCGGGTCGACTCGGGCTAGTTCGTGACAATAGTAAATACTTAAATTCATTAAAACCATTTATATGTTTATTTTATTACCATAATTTTATTTCTTTTAGTTATTTTAATAAAATATTGAATTACTTATTCGGTTAATATCATCAATTTTTGTTTTGAGGATTCGTTGTTGATAATTTATCAATGAATTTTGTATGTTAAATGTAATAAAATGATTCATTTTTTGTAATCAAATTATTAATATGCATGAAATAATTATAAAATTTTAAAAAAAATTAGTCTCTAACATGAAAATAAAAAATGAAAAAATACTTCATCATTTCATTATGTAATACCCTTGTACATATTATAAATACTTTTATATTTTGATGAATGAAAAATAAATATAGAAAATAAATTATTATAATTATAAAATCATTTCATGTAATAATTTAATGTAGTAAAAAACAAATTAATTTTGTTAATACATCCACATGACCATCCATGAAGGACGTATTTATAATAATAATGTTCATCATTTTATGGAGATTGTTATTCGTACATATTCATTTGTGATGATTCCAATTTTACTAAGTTGTATCACATGATTATAGTTGATATATAAAGCTTATAAAATCATAATTATGTCTCTAATATCATATTTATAAAATAAATTCATCATTACAACTAACCATGAGATGCATACATGATAAACAATATACATCAATTCTTGATATCATAGTCTCCAGGTTTGTATGATCAAAGCATTCAATTCCCATTAAAATGAAATGCATAATAATAATGCTATTAAAAAAATAGAATTAAAATATATTAAATAAATTTATTTTTATATAATTGAATAGTTATGATAGAATTGATGTCATAAATGAAATAGTAAATTAAAAATTCACTATTAGGTTGATTAACTCCTATTTGAAGAACATCCTTTTTCATACATCCAAAGACATCTTGTATTAAATTTTACTTACATAAGTACCTCTAAAATGTGGGTATTTATATTGGTAAGTTATTTGGATAGATCATGATAGAAAAAAAGTCGTTATGATGTTTGAGAAATAGAATAGTTTTGTTATCCCAATATGGTATAGGGGAGGGTCACTCTTATAATTACCATAAAGCATTTTATAAATATAAATTAATTTTAATATTCTTGTAGAATAAAAGTTAAATATTTAAATGGAAGAAATTATATATGTTCAAATACATTATTAAATTAATATTTAATAAATTTTAGGAAATTTTTTGACCCTTATTTATTCGTGTTAACCCCACAATAACCCATTTCTAATTTCCATAATATCAGTGTTTTTTTTCAATTTCATGGTCTAGAAGGTTAAACAAAATGTGTTGGAAACCCATAATTATAAAATGGTCAATATTATAGAATATATACATTTCAATTTAAAAATTGAAATATTTATATGAATTTTATATCATTTGGAAAAATATTATTTTACATAAGACACCAATAAAGTCATTTTCAGGACTATTAACATAGTTTGAATTTATGGATGTAATGTTATAAAATGGATATTTAATGTAATAAATTAAAATTAAACTAATTTTTTTTAGATGGAAAAATCAAGAAATAAAATATTGCATCAAAATTGTATGTCCATTATTTATCTTATAATTAAACACATATTTTTATATTACATGAATATTCACTATATTGGCATTTCCTAATAATTTCATATTAGTATAGCATCACCGAGTATTAAATATGAATTACTATGGAAAAATTAATATAATTATCATTAATTTAACAATTTATAACGAAATGTTTTTTTCTATCCACATGTAATATATATATATATATATATATATATGAAAATAAAAAGATTTTCATTTTACATGTTTTCAATTAAACTAATATTAATGTTATTATCGATGATTTATTGAAATAAATTCCCAATGCCTAAAATTTTGGATTATTATGATTGAAAAACATAATATTAAAGAAATAAATTATATTGGTTCGGTTTTTTTAATTTCATGATACAGAGTTTGAATTATTTTTCACATGTTTCTACATTACAATGGTGGCACCATTGTTTCCATGGATAACATCAATAATGACCTAAAACAAAAGGGTTATATTTATTTTATTTTTTACAACAGATGTAAACTGTGGAATAAATTTCCTCAAATTGAATACATTATATTTGATTAATAAATTATTATATGAAATTTTATGATATAAGGATTAATAGTTTTCCAGAGAATTTTGTTTTAATAACAAAAATAAACTTATACCAAAATGAAGACTATTTTTGTCGAAAATGTAATTTATGGGATTATTTATAATAAATTGACAATTATAAAATTTTAATATAAAATAAAATACATAATTTTAATTTTAAATTTATTTATTTATGGTCCATAAATGATAGTTTTTCAAAAATAGGTATTTTCAAATATTCACATAAAAAGTAATATTTTATGAAAATACAAAAAAATTAATCATATGAAAATATTAATATAATAATTTTATAAAATATCCATTATGCCAAATAAAAAATCAAAAATTTGTAGTAATTAATTGTTATTTTCGGTAACAAAACCCCAATTTTTATAGAATATATATTTATGATGAATAAAATAACATTAATGAAATTAGAGTATTTAGGTCTTCTATAATAATGAATAAATTTAAAATTACTAAGACCATTACATTTATATATTTTTTATTTTTGATACTCTTTTACTTATTTATAAGGACCAATATTATCATAGTTTAACAATTTTCTTTTTTTTAAATCCCATGGATATCAAAGGATGGAATTATCCAGTCAGCTGGTGTTTGGATTCTAAAAATTGTTAGATTGGAGTATTAACTATGTATAAGTGTTTCAAATTATGAATTTCTAGATCAAGTCTTATTTGAGGCTATCATTGTGTTATCCACTACATTAAATATATCAAGGCCACCTGGTTTTCGGTGTTGAGTTTTTAGTGTTTCTTGAAACATGAAGCATACACTATGTAAAATTGTTTAATGGATTGAATATAAATTTACAATACACCATTACTTGATAAAAGACATCAGTTTTTCACAGTCTCTATGGATCTTCTAATTTTCCAAACAATCTAGTGCTTTATATATCGGGTTTTTAATCACATTTATTAGTAATGATTTATGGAAACATGACTATAATATGTGTTGATCTATGGTATGTTCCTTCTCTTCTCTCTAGGATCATTGATTTGGATCATCCAGATACATATTTCCAGAAGATGGTGGTTTCACTATAAAATTATATTGTATTTTTCAATGTTTTATTTGGGTTGTTTGTATTGTTGTGTACATTGAGGGATCCTGCTCTTGTGGGAAGGATGATCGGGATTTACAATGTTGGTCTATTCACATGTGAAGAACGTGGATTCCTTGATGTAGGGATTTTCCAATTTTCCAAATTAATTACATCTATTAATTATTTTATACATTATTAACAATTTATGTTGAATTTTTTTTAACTAATAGTTATAGAACCATTTCATTAAAAAACATTTTTAGCGATAACATGTTGTTTATTTCTATCGTGATAATTGTCTACCTCGTGTTTTTCATGATAGAATGATATCTAAGTTATGTTTTTTTCATTTATTAATATGAAATGGATTAGTATTTTAATCTTTATGGGAAATTTAAATGAACATATAAGTTGAATTAGTAGACTATTTGGAAATTGATTTTAATCATTGTAATGTTCTTATTAGTCATGTATTTATTACAATTTGATGAAAATAAAATTAATACAATGCATTGAAATAAGTAAATGTGTTATTCCATGAGTTAGTGGAATTGATAATGAACCTGAATCATTATAAATCTTTTGAAATTTTGGATAATAATAAAAAAGTCATGTTAATTGATAATAGTTCATCTCATTGTTTAATGAATAAGTTTTAAATGAATAATTTTTTTAAAAATTTTCATAATTGTTATACTAATATGGATTAGGATTCAGTAGTTGGATCATCTGAATGATGAATCAGTTAATTAAATTTTAAATAACAATAAATTATGTGCTAATGATTATTAGTAGATCTTTAGCTTCCTAGTTCATTTAAAAGGATGATCCTTGTGAGATTGGATTTTGAGAGATGGTTTTATGTATAAGATTGGCTCCTTTTTTATGGCTAAGATTTCCTTGTTTAATTTATTATTTGATACATATTTTTTGAGGTGATATTATTGTGAAAAGTTTTATGATATTTGACAAGGGGTATAGAGTCTAGGATTTTTTATTATCTCTTGATGGTTGTTATGAAATGTAAGCTATGAATAACGGAAGTATTAACAGCATTTGATGCCCATGATTCACAGATGCATCATGGTATGCATGTCAGTTTGATAGATGAAACTGAAGATGATGAAATGGGTTGAATTTAAGAATAATTTCTGATGAAATAATTATATATTATTGTTTAAAATTATTTTTTTAATATTTGTTGGTTTCATTTCTTGTTTTATCTTAATTATTTCCCAACTACATGAGGATGCTGTATTTTTATGGTTAAATATTTTATTGGGGTGGTATCTAAAGATTTATTGGTAGAGTAAATTGTTTATCGAATGATGCTAATAATGAATAAGTAATTATTAACCTATAGGTTATGTTATCATGGAAAGAAAACATTGAAAAGACATTACTCTTGACAATCTATGGACATGTTATTGATTATTCCTAGGGGCATGGAATTTTCTCAAATTATGAAAGTAATGTAATGAATAATAATTTTAATGGTTAATTTACTAAACAATGAATAAATTATAATAATTAAATGATAATTATTAAATAATTAATTAATTTAACTCTTTAAATTCATATGTTCATATCGGATATTTGATCTTATAAGTGGATGTTAGGAGTTTGAGCATCGCTAGTTGTTATTGAATCTAATAAATGTTTATGGACATGGTTTTTTTGTGGGAAATATTATATCCAGAATGTTTGGTGTAAATTTTACTTCCCCACCAATGTTGGTTTGGTTGACTGACACCTAGTAGACTCTATGAGGGTGTTTTCTTCGACATCCTAGTGGGAGAATAGAGGTATGACTACCGCCTATGGACCTAATCTCTTCACATAGTATTTTCATGTTTTGATATTCCTAGTGGTATCTCCCTATATATGTTTGTATTGTTATATAAAATCTTGTAGTAATTTCACCCACATGTATATCTAGTTTCTGTTTCCATATTATTGTTATAGGAAAGGTGTGTACAAGATGTGATGGATTGAGGTGCATTCTCAATGTGTGGGTTATAATGCATTATGGTATAAACCCCAATGTATGATACATTTAATAACATTTTTGAACAATCCTAGAAACAAATTGGATAGTTCATTTAGATATGTGTATGATATGAAGTTTCATTGTTATGCAGGAGGTACAGGTGGTGCTGCCTTTCTAAGGTGAATTTAGGATGCATTATTTTAGGTATATATGGATTAAGACATTCACTATTAGAAAATATAGAAAACTTGTAGAATGTTTGAGTGGGGTAACCCAGTGGTTTCATTATTATATTAAATTATCTATTTTATGTCATATTTAGTTATAGATAGTGATGTTGGTGCTGGGATCTTTGTGTACCTATTTAAGTGATGAGTTAGTTTCACTTTTGTTCCATTTCCTTTAGAATTCATTCTTTATCTTTTTCATGTGAGGGTCCAAGGATGTTCTTGATGAGTATAGTATTATTCAATCTCTAATAATATAAAATCTTTTAAATGTTAGTTGTTTAATGTTGGAGATCGGGCTAGTTATTAGTAGATCGTGGTTTTTCAAGAGCTATTTCGGAATCATGGTCACTATCACCATTACCTTTTTTACATTTATTTTTCCCATTAGTTTTTATAACAGTTTAAATCAATTAATACTTTAAATTATTATTTATTTGAATATATTTCAGTTCATGTTTTTATTTTTGAATCTATCTTATCTCTATATTTTGGATTTTATTTTTGAGGTTTATTTCACCCACATGTATGTTTATAATACCTCAGTTCCAGTTTCCATCCTTAAGACAACATGAGGAAAGAATCATTCAGTAACGATGTTATATCTCTCATTGTCAACCTTTGAGGAGTAAATGTTGGGGGGAGGGGTAATCAAATAATTGTATCAGATGTTCATGTTGTGAGATATGATTATGTTATTATATAGGAATATAAGAGCTTAAAAGAATTGGTATTGAAACAGTGATAACTATTTTTGTGGAAAAATTATAAACACAGGAGATCGACTGAAAAATTTGTATTTTTCTCCCCTTTGATATATGATGAATTTATCATCTTGTTTACTAATACAAATGTAAACCCCTATGATTTTATTAGAAATATATATTTTTTAATATGTTATGTTATACGCAAATGAATCTATCACTGCACACAACACTAGCTTGGCTTGCAGTACACGCAATCGCCATCTTCCTGGATAGCGTGTGTAGTACGCAATACCCAGTTTCACCAGACAATGGTATATTATTATAATATTATAAACTACCCATTATGAATAGTATTAACTGAATTTTACATTTTATAAAATTATAATTCATCTTACACATTTTCTAGAATGATGTATGAAAACAAAATTAGATTTTTGGATAAAAGAAGTATTTTTAAAAAAATGCAGCTTTACCGCCTTTTGATGGCGCACCCATCTTAAATATTATTTTTGAAATTTTTATAAGTTCAATTTGACAAAATAAAACTTTTTTTTTGGAATCAGGATATAAAAATTTACTTTGGATAAATTATTCATATTATTCTGATAACTTTAATATTTTAATGAATAGTAAAAACACGTTATGTTTTAATTAAAAACAAATTTTTTCATTGTAATAATTTATATTTTTAATTATAATATTGGATGGTCTTAAAGTATAAATATAATTTATTTTTACCATTTAATATAATGTATGTCATTAGCATTGAGTTTACATTGAATTCATAGGTAAAATCATTTCAATCTTTGACAATGATTTTTCTTTAAAAACCCGTTTTCTTAACAACGAGATTAATTTTAAATTAATTACTGCAATTTGTGTTTTTAATTTTGAAAAATGGATTCCATATTTGGATTAAGTGGGTTCAAATTATGTTAATTGGTTACTTTTATTTTTTTGACATTATGAATAGTAACTACGGTAATTTTTATTTACTATAGTTAAATGTAATTCAGGTAATTAAGGGTAAACATAAAATTATAAAATTACCCTGACACCTGCCTAAATCCTATTGGATGACTAAAAGTAGAACCATATCACCTAAGGGTCGGATTAGATTAATTTAATAGATTTTTTCCATGAAAATAATTTATTTATTATTAAAACCAAAGAAAGTGACAACATGTCACATTCATAAATCATATAAGTATAATAATTTTAATTTAGTGATAAACTTAATGAAGCTTAGAAAATGAATAGCTTTCATAATTTTACTAAAATTATATACATCATGTAAATTTATTTATAATTTTTAGGGATTAAATAATTATCATTAATGGTGACACAATACTAATGTTGAAATTATTTTATGGATTGAAATATCAAATAAATGGTTTTAAAAATATTAAAATAAATATTAAATGAACTATTTAATATTATACAAGAATTTTCTAGATTATTATGACATGTTAAAAAGCAATTAAATATTTTATTTCGAACATATCTCTTGTCTGGATTCTATTTAAATTCAAATAAATGACTAGTGTCAGAATTGACACTATTGTAATTTCACAAAAACTACATATTATAAAATGGTTTAAAAATCAAAAAAATATTTAAAAATTATAAATTAAAATTTATATTGTATAAAATGTCATAACGTATCCAGTTATGGACAATAAAAAATAAATAATCAATTATTTACAACAATTTAAAATTTTGGATCTTATGACCACAAATAAAATTAAATAGATTAAATATAGATAAATCAATTTGATAATGTTTAAAATAAATTCCCAACTAGTCTAAATTATCTTGGTTGAAGAGATGACAACCCTATATCATCTAATAATCAAATTATGAGTCATTTTATGATGTTTTTAATTAGGGTTTGATTTATTATAAAATAATCCTTTTGAGGTTTCCAAAGGTTCCCCTCTCCTCCTTTATAAAAGGGCACCTCCTACCTCTCCTCTTTACATAACTTTGAGCATTCAAGTTCGTCCAAAACCTACCAATTTCTCTTCTCCACTTCCCTAGAAACATCCTAGAGGTCTGGGTCTTCTTCAATGACCATCTTTAGTACCATAAGAGATGGTTAAGAACAGGCGTGTCAAAGAAGAGGTAATATACTTTACCGATTCCTTCCAATTTATTTCTTCTTATACTTCTTCTTTTTTATTTTTCTCATCATAAATTAATAACATAAGTATATATAATATAATGATATATTATTATAAATATAAAACAACCTTATTTTACCTTCTATCCATCCTAAGGAAAATGAAATCACTGCTCGTGCGTACGTACGAAATACCGTCTCTACGCCGTGGTGTAAACTATTTTCCACCACCACCATGCTTGGATGGGTATAATGGTGTAAGGAATAACTATATATGATTATTATAACATGATACTGATTCTGAAATATTATTTCATCAACTCAAATTCCATTCATATAATTATGGGAATGATATCATCACTTGTGCGTACGTACGTCCCACCATCACCATGATAGGATGTGAATCGTTCTAAATGATCTTCATTGTAATAACAATTATATAAAATAATTTAATGAATAAATCTGTTATATATTACACTAATAACATTATGTAAAAGAAGAAATCAATAACATAAAAAGAGTAATAAGGATTTGATCGACAAAACAAGCATAAGAACATAAAACAATGTACACCCAAATAACAAGTAGCAATGAAATATTACTAATAAGAAGCCAAGAATACCACCATATATGATATAATAAAAATTTGTATTATTCATGAATAAGTTAATAAAATTCTTTAAATCATTATACAGGACGTTCGGAAACGTATAATTCTTATCGGAACTAAGGTAATGGAAAATTTCACAATCTCATTTTTATTCGAGATTGTTTATACTTCAGAATTTATAGGGGCATATTTTTCATCCACATCCATGTTTCCTAAATATTTAATATTATTTTATCCTCCTACATTTTTTTAAATCCAATTTTACCCATTAGTGAGTTTTTAGTAAAAGTTATGAAATGAATCTTTTGTCATTTTTTAGTACGAGGTACTTTTTTGACTTTTCCGGCCAAAGTATGGGAAGAATGTTTTTTTAACTTATGAATCATGAATAGATTTTTATGATTCCATATAACATTATTTCAATGAAGCTTCATTAACAAGTTTTCATGTTTATTTTTAATTTAATTCTTTTAGTTTAAAATTTTATGACATGTTAAGAAAGGAAAAATGTTTTTGAAGTAGAAAGGATATTTTCCTCATGAATGGAGTTCACGTGTTTTATCAAAATAAATTTTCCATCTAAGATAATATTGGGTTCTATTTTAATCCCTATTATTACATTGATTTTATTATGTTATGATGGAATTATTTTTATGAAGTCCATTATCTTATATGAATTGTTTTATGATGTCCCGATGTTTAAGAATCTCATTTTTATTACATGGGTTCTGCTATGATGTTTGATTTATAATTTTGTGGAACACATAAAAAAATTTTCATTATGAGATGGGTGGGACCTATATCTCCCTCTAATACATTGGGTAAAGATTTATATCTCATGAGATAGACATGGATGTAATGACCAGTTAAACTGGTTTAGTGAGGCAGGGCTGGAATGAGGAGTGAAATCAGTTCAGAAATAGACTTTGTCCGCTAAGACAGTCTTGAAAATGAGTCTTGACTAATAAGAAATGATTTTCTTCGATTATGTGTGTATGAAAAAATGTTTCATGTTTTATGTTATGATTATTGGGATTTCATTTTCACTTGTATGATTATTCCCATGTTAATATATTATGATCTCTTTTGCAGGTTAAGATTTTCAAAATGTTTTGTTCTTATGAATATGATATGATTGATATTACCTTTATTTACCCTTACTGATCATTTGAGCTCACCCTTTTGTATGTTTTCATTTCCCCAGGTCAAGAAGAAGGATATGAAGTAGGATATTCTAAAAGTGACTCTAGATATTATGAAATAAATGGGAGACAACGTAGATGCTTTATGAATCAGTTGTTTATGTTTCCCGGTTTCTAAAGACACTATACCTACATGGTCCTATAATGATTTTGTTATATGGTGTAATAAAAATGCTTTAATTATGAAGTTATAAAAATGTATGTAAAGTATGGGTCGTTATAGTTGGTATCAGATAAAAGGTATAGTCAACATTTGGAAACTATTATTTGAAAGACTTAGTAAGAACTCTAAGGATATGTCTAGGCATAGAACACAATATTAGTGTTTTATAAATGGCCCTGAATAACCTATGGTCAGACATAAGTGTGAAATTTTATTACTTATTATGTTGTATTCTTGTTATAATTAGTGTTTCTCACACTATTATTATTTTTTTAAGTAATTGGATGGAACCTGAATGAAATGTGTTAATCATGAATGCGACGGGCAATGCAATGATTGTCCCCCTGAGCAACCAAAAATTATGGGAGCTGGAATGAAAAATTTTGTAGAGATGATCACAAAACATTCTCAATCTATTAATCATGAAATACATCCAAATGAGTAATGGAAGGAGCAACATTCTGTCGAATCCTTAATGAGGCAGCATCCACCCTCATTCAGCGGGTCCACTGATCCATTAGTTGCTGAACAATGGATCAGTACCACTAAAAAGATATTTTCAGTTATTCAATGTTCTGAACAAGATAATGTCATATTATCAGTATATCTTTTAGAAGGTGAAGCTGATCAATGGTGGAATCTTATCAAGAGTACGAGGCAAAGAGACGAAATTGAGTCCATGGAATGGGACGAGATCAAGAACATATATTTCAATAAGTACTTCCCTCATATTCTTCGAACAACGATGGAGAAGGAGTTTTTTGAACTAAAGAAAAAGGTTGATGAATCTGTTGGTACCTATGAATCATATTTTAGATGACTTGCAAGGTATGCTTCCGGAATTATTATCCAACATAAGAGTAAGATCGATCGATTCTTTAGTGGCTTAAAACAAAGCCTTCAAAGGGCGTTAGACAAAAGGGACTTCAATAGCTACAAAGAAATTGTTCTATTTGATCTAAAGTTTGAGATGGGGATTGGAGTAACCCATCAGTCATATGGGTTTGATATGAAGAGGAAAATGGAATTCAAATGGAAATATAAAGACCACACTAAAAATGAAGATGAGTATTCCCTTATGCTCAAAGTGTGGAAATAAACATGGAGGGAATTTTCTTAAAGGGACAAGTAAATTTTTCAAATTTGTAAAAGAAGGTCATTGTCACGACCCTCCCTCGGGGTCCGTGCCGTGACTACCCCAAGCCCGCCTTCCATAGGCCAGGGGCTGGCGACTAGCACCAAGGCGTAAATCCCGGTAAAAAGGGAAGGCATTGCCTTTGCAATGTAAACAAACACCACAGAGTAAGCAAGCGAAAAGTAAACACTAAGCAAAAACAGAGTACAACTGAATGTGCGGAAAAGTAAATGGGCTAGAATACAAACCCAAACTGAAAGTAAAGTACAAATCGAAAGGGAAAACAACAACTGAAAAGTAAAAGCCGCTACTCCGAGCAGTCCACTGGAAATCCCACCTGAAGGGTGGGTACAGATAGCTCCTCTGCTCCACGGGTCCCGCCGTCCGCTCCGAGCACGTCCCGCCCAGTGGTCCACCTCCGGGTACCGTCCCGCTCTGCAAGCCTCAGCTAAGATCAACGCTGTCCGTCGTCTGCAACCAACACAACGTAGTGCGGGAAAAGCCCGTGCAGGGGTGAGTATAAGCTACTCAGTAGGGACCCCGAGACCCCTGAAGGTCTCTCAAATCCACAATGGATAACCACGAAGAAAGGAACAATCATGAAGTAATAACCGACATTGCTTAGGTATATGCCCATACATATACCTAAGTCATCAATTTCAAATACGCTCCAACCTCCGAGCACAAGTACAACTCAGTCCACACAGGAAAGTAAACGTATTCCACACAGGAAAGCAAAACGTAATCCACATAGGATAGAAAAACACAATCCACACAGGAAAGCAATATAATTCAGCTCACACAGGTATACTTCTTCAAAGGACGATAAAGATGATCTCTGATCCATCTAAGTCGTCGGAACCACGAAGGATCGATTGGTAACTAACCAAAGGACGATAAAGATGATCTCTGATCCATCTAAGTCGTCGGACCCACGAAGGATCGATAGGTAACTAACCAAAGGACGATAAAGATGATCTTTGATCCATCTAAGTCGTCGGACCCACGAAGGATCGATAAATAACTAACAAAAGGACGATAAAGATGATCTCGGATCCATCTAAGTCGTCGGACCCACGAAGGATCGATAGGTAACTAACCCCCACAAAGACCCACACAGGATCGGGCCCACACAGGACCTATAGGCGCTGGCTCACACAGAACCGCTGAGCGCGGACCCACACAGGATCGCTGAGTGCTGAAGTCGTCGTCGTCGAATCCACACAGGATCGGGCCCACACAGGACCTATAGCACTGATCCACGTAGGATCGCTGAGTGCTGTAGTCGTCGTCGTCGAATCCACACAGGATCTTTGTACTGTCGTCGTCGCAGTCACAGTAGCAGTAGCAGCAATAGTAGTCACAGTAACAGTCGCAGCCAGCACTAGGGTTTCCGCACACAGCAAGCTCGTTCGGAGGGTCCGCTCCACGATCCGAGAGGCTGATACATCAACTGTCACGAAGTCCAAAGTTGATGTATCCAAAAGTTCTGTACCATCAACAGGAACTCAACGCAACAGACGGCGCGTCGATCAGACGCACGGTCTGAGAGTTATTGGCATTTTCGTTCCCGAGGCCCGGTTGGTTTTTAAGGCAAAATCAACCCGACCGTACTCCACCTGCGTCCAAACCTCGGGCAGAGTATGCCAAAAGATTCGTCTCACTAAGATGAACACAACACAGCTGGCGGCACGTCAATCGGACGTCCGTAGCTCAAGATATGAGCATTTCCGCTCCGAAGGCCCGGTTGGTTTCGTGAACGAACCAACCCGGCCGAACACAAAGTAATCCGAAACCTTCAGTGTGATATACCGAAACGACCGTCTCGATCCAAGGATCGCGTTGCCGCAGACGGTTCGTCGATCGGAGGTCTGTGGCTCATGATATGGCCAAAAGACCGAAAATGATTCGAAACGGGGGGTCCGGGTCCGGGGCGACCCGGCCCGACCCCCCCGGGTCGGCCCGAACCGGGTCGACCCCACCCGGGTCCGACCCGGACCGACCGGCTGGCGGCGCGGCGGCCCGGTGGTGGCGCGGCGGCCTGGCGGGGGCGCGACGGCCCGGCAGTGGCGCGGCGGCCCGGCGGTGGCGCGGCGGCCGGGCGGTGGCGCGGCGGCCCGACGGTGGCGCGGCGGCCCGGCGGGGGCGCGGCGGCCTGGCGGCGCGCACGGAGGCGGCATGCGGGGGGAAAAGCCCCCGCTTTCTTGGAGGTGGCGGCGCGGCTAATTGCCGCGCCCTTTGCAGAAGAAACGACAGCCACGTGGGGGCCGGCTTGGAGAAAAATCGGGGGGCTGCTGCCCCCCCCCTTTCATGGAAACCGCCCCCCTCTTAAAGAGGGGGGTTTTGTGCGCTGGCCGGGGGATTAATTCCCCTGGTTTAATGCCATCCGGCCGGCCAGCTGGCCGGCCGGTTTTCTCCAACGGGACCGGAAAATCCGGTCCCCTCTTCGGTTTCTGACGCCGGCGGCCCGGCCGCCGGTCTTCTCTTTCCGCCGCGGCCCGGAACCGGCCGCGGTGTTCGTCGTCCGGCGCGGTGCGACGTCACCGCGCCCCTCCGCCATGCCTTGATTTCATTCAACGCGGCGCGACGGCGTCGCGTTCATGATGTTTCTTCATGGTGCGCGCGCGACGGTGTTGCATAAAATAAACGCACGATTAACCGCGTGGTGTGACGGCACCACGCCACCTTGCTTCCACCCGCAAAATTAAACAACAAGAACGATGGAGGGGGTTCGGCCGTGTTCATGCGGTCCGGCCCCCCTCACGTTAAACAATAACACTTATATAAATTATACATACGTTAGACAAGTATGAACCACGAACAAGGTTAAATATAAACAAAATACAACAACCCCTACCTCGGGTATAAGGTTCGAAGATTTGACAATGTTCCGCGGAAGATAACGTCACGGAGGTCGGGCGTCGCGGTCGTCGTTCGTCAAATTCGATGACGAAGAGGTGCGTCCGAGGTGATACGTCGTTGGCGAATCCTTGTACGCCGGCGAAGGTTGTCCGAGGAAGAAGCGGTGTTCTCTCTCGTTGACACGGAAGACGAAGAAGAGCGGAGCAGCGTTCTTCGTCGGAACTTGAGCATTCTTCGTCAAGTCTTGAGGAATGTCAAATAAAAAGAAAACAACGAACTCAAGAACCCCTACCTCGATAGTCACACGTTGACGTAGTCGTGGAATATCGGTGTCGATTCCTTTGACGTCGGAGGAAGATTCGTTGTCGATGGCGTTCGTCGCGGAAAACCGTCGCGGAAGAGATGATGCGGAAGAAGAACGTCACGTCGCGGATATGGCGTCGCGGAAGAACCTCGTTCTTCGGCGAAGAAGTTCTTCGTTGAAGAACGGCGTTCTTCGTGTTCTTCGTCGAGGTTGAAGAAGATGAAGAAACAAGAAGAACCTTCCCAACTCTCTCAAGGAGACAAAACTAAACCCAAAATAAAATAAGACTCTATCTTATTTTATTAACACAATAACACACTAGAATTTCAAAAGTTTGAAATTCAAATAAGAGATAACTCCACATTAATTAACAAATTGTCATGTTAATTAAAGAGGGGTTAAGGGAGTTTGAGGGAAGATGTAAAGTTAGGTTTCGTGTGGGCCCCACCACACTTAATCCTCTCAAGGGAGGTTAAGTGGGTGTGGGTCCCACACCTAACTTCCTTTGAGAGAAGTTAACTATTAAGTTTAAATAAAAATTGTGTTTACATATTTTTATTTAACTTATTCTAATCTCCCAAAAACTAACTCTCAACCCGAAACAAACGCAACTCCCGAAAAGGTCTCTTTAAGCGAATATCGGCGCTGCGAGTTCATCGGTGCCCTCGGATTTCAATTCTGAGCACCGGATCAAAAGTTAGGAATTCCCGCTCATTCATTCACTGAACGTACCCGAGGCAAACTTCGGAAATTAATTCCGGGCACTCCGGGCCTCGGAATCAGGTGCCGTCTGAAACCGCGCTCTTGTAAAATTCTAAAGAAAATTAAGAAAAAATTTTCCATGAATTTTACGGGTCATTACATTACTCCCACCTCAGGGCTTTACGTCCCCGTAAAGATACATCAAAAACTAGGGAAACAAATGAGGGTACTGAGCACGCATCTGAGCCTCCCGCTCCCATGTGCTCTCCTGTAGATTCCCGTGCTGCCATCTGATGCGCACAAGAGGAATCGATCGCCCATGCAGGACCCGCTCCTGTCGATCCTCTATCTCCACCGGGACCTCCGTAAAAGTCGCCCCATCGTCAACGTCAAGCTCCCCATGGTCAATGATGTGTGTCGGGTCGTGCACGTATCTCCTCAGCTGAGACACGTGGAAGACGTCGTGCACCCGGTGCAACTGAGGTGGTAGATCCAGGCGATAAGCCACCATGCTAAACCTGCTGAGGACCTGGAAGGGTCCGATGAAGCGCGGAGATAACTTGCCGCCTTAGCCAAATCTCCTAATACCACGTCGAGGTGATACCCGCAAGAAGACGTGGTCACCACCCTCGAACTCCAGTGGCCTCCGCCTCCTGTCAGCATAAGGTTTCTGCTGGCTCTGAGCTGCACTCATCCGCCCCTGGATGACCTGGACCATCTAAGGTCCCACAAGAGCTGCAAGATTTCTTCTTTGCCGATAAGAGAAATCTGGTCTCATCCCCTGGATGAACCACATTCTTTGCCTAAAACAGTCAATCTTAACATGGATGATACTAATCCATAACAAGGATGACGTCGTAAGGCCTCGACGCTACTACTAAGAGATCCAACCGTTACTCTCGCCTCCAAGGGTTGAGTCACACTGTCGGCATCAGTGTGTGGTAACTAGGTCTCCTCCAGTAGATGTCTCACAAGTGAGGGTCAAGTCAACAGCCAAAACTGGAACCTCTTAGTAACATCACGAAAGAGGACAGGAACGAAATATCACAAAGGTATGCGTCTTTTATTATTTCAGCTCATAATACTAGACGCTACACAAAAGCAACAAGGAACCAGAAGTACAAAGGATGTATCCACTAGTTCTGCTCCTGTCCATCGGCTCCCAGAGCTCCATGATCGAAGGCCTCGGCTGCCTGAAGCTGAGCTCTCCCCTGCGGTCGGGGTGGACCTCCTGGTGGTGGTGGTGGGAGAGCCTCAAAGCGTCGTCCACCACCTGCTGCTCGGCCAGCTCCTCTGCCTCGTCCGCCTCCTCCCTGCAGACTGCCACGGTCGAACCTCTGCCTCTGCCTAGGTGGTTCCTCAACCATCTGCTACTCCTCCGCATGGCGGGTCGGGCAGTCGCAAGCCATGTGGCCTTGCCCCGCCGCATGCAAAGCACTGTCTTCCACTCAAAAGACTGGCTCTGCGCTGTGTGCCCTGCACTGCTGAGCCAGTTCCCTGAGGTCGTCTGCCTGAAGGTCTGGTCTGTCTGGACCCCTGAGTCATCTGTCGGCTACCTTCTACCGAAGACTCCGCTACGTGCCGCCCTGCGGTGGGTCTCTGTGCTGGTGTAGACTCAGCAAGGAAGCTCTCGATCAGAAGGGACCGCTCCAGTACTCCTGTCTGAGTCTGTATGCTGAGGGAGATCAGCGATGCCCTGATATCGTGTCTCAAAACCTGTTCAAAGGTCCGGGCCCGGAAGAATGGGTCCCGTACCATGTCGGTCGAGTAGCGCGAGAGATCGGTAAATCTCGCCGAGTACTGAGCGACCGTCATGTTACCCTGCCGCAGCTGTAGAAGCTCCTGGATGCGCACCGCACGGAGGGTGGCTGGGACGAACTCCGAGCGGAAGAGGCTCTCAAAGTCCGTCCAAAGTAGAGATGCCTCATCGTGCACCTGGAGCATCAAGATCCACCATCGTCCTGCTGCTGCGTGTAGTAGGCTCGCAGAGAGGATCACCATGAGGTCTGCTGGTGTCCTCACTAGCCTAAACAGTCGTACCACTGCCTCCAGCCAGTCCTCTGCAGCCTGGGGACCCGTCTCCCCGCGAAACCTGGGCGGTCGCTGGCGCTGAAACTCATGCAGTGCGCTGAGGCGACGTGCATCGTCAGCGGCTGCTGCTGGAAGCATCGGGGGCTCGGCGGGTAGAGCTACCGCCGGTGCCACTGCTGACAAAGGGCCATGCACCGAGGCCTCGTCGCTCGGTGGGCTGTCGTCACGCTCGACTCTCGGAACCCTAGATGGCTGCCGTCGTGGGGCCATCCTGAAAGGAAACAGGTGCGCCACGGTCAAAAAGTATACCTGGTGAGCTGACACAAAGAAATCACAAAGAAAACTTTGAAACACACACGCAATCAATGTTTTCGTGCATTAAGTCGGAAATCAGAAGTCAGGGTCCTGGTGTACGGATACGTCAGCCTCCACACCAACACTGGACTCCCTGGACTGATAACCACACTCAATACGCTAAACATTATTGCTTCACATAGAAAAGATCAGAGTTCGCGGTAGAACCGAACTCCTCTGATACCAATTTGTCACGACCCTCCCTCGGGGTCCGTGCCGTGACTACCCCAAGCCCGCCTTCCATAGGCCAGGGGCTGGCGACTAGCACCAAGGCGTAAATCCCGGTAAAAAGGGAAGACATTGCCTTTGCAAAGTAAACAAACACCACAGAGTAAGCAAGCGAAAAGTAAACACTAAGCAAAAGCAGAGTACAACTGAATGTGCGGAAAAGTAAATGGGCCAGAATACAAACCCAAACTGAAAGTAAAGTACAAATCGAAAGGGAAAACAATAACTGAAAAGTAAAAGCCGCTACTCCGAGCTGTCCACTGGAAATCCCACCTGAAGGGTGGGTTCAGATAGCTCCTCTGCTCCACGGGTCCCGCCGTCCGCTCCGAGCACGTCCCGCCCAGTGGTCCACCTCCGGGTACCGTCCCGCTCTGCAAGCCTCAGCTAAGATCAACGTTGTCTGTCGTCTGCAACCAACACAACATAGTGCGGGCAAAGCCCGTGCAGGGGTGAGTATAAGCTACTCAGTAGGGACCCCGAGACCCCTGAAGGTCTCTCAAATCCACAATGGATAACCACGAAGAAAGGAACAATCACGAAGTAATAACCGACATTGCTTAGGTATATGCCCATACATATACCTAAGTCATCAATTTCAAATACGCTCCAACCTCCGAGCCCAAGTACAACTCAGTCCACACAGGAAAGTAAACGTATTCCACACAGGAAAGCAAAACGTAATCCACATAGGATAGAAAAACACAATCCACACAGGAAAGCAATATAATTCAGCTCACACAGGTATACTTCTTCAAAGGACGATAAAGATGATCTCTGATCCATCTAAGTCGTCGGAGCCACGAAGGATCGATAGGTAACTAACCAAAGGACGATAAAGATGATCTCTGATCCATCTAAGTCATCGGACCCACGAAGGATCGATAGGTAACTAACCAAAGGACGATAAAGATGATCTTTGATCCATCTAAGTCATCGGACCCACGAAGGATCGATAAATAACTAACCAAAGGACGATAAAGATGATCTCTGATCCATCTAAGTCGTCGGACCCACGAAGGATCGATAGGTAACTAACCCCTGCAAAGACCCACACAGGATCGGGCCCACACAGGACCTGTAGGCGCTGGCTCACACAGAACTGCTGAGCGCGGACCCACACAGGATCGGGCCCACACAGGACCTGTAGCACTGATCCACGTAGGATCGCTGAGTGCTGAAGTCGTCGTCGTCGAATCCACACAGGATCGGGCCCACACAGGACCTATAGCACTGATCCACGTAGGATCGCTGAGTGCTGTAGTCGTCGTCGTCGAATCCACACAGGATCTTTGTACTGTCGTCGGCGCAGTCACAGTAGCAGTAGCAGCAATAGTAGTCACAGTAACAGTCGCAGCCAGCACTAGGGTTTCCGCACACAGCAAGCTCGTTCGGAGGGTCCGCTCCACGATCCGAGAGGCTGATACATCAACTGTCACGAAGTCCATAGTTGTTGTATCCAAAAGTTCTGTACCATCAACAGGAACTCAACGCAACAGACGGCGCGTCGATCGGACGCACGGTCTGAGAGTTATTGGCATTTTCGTTCCCGAGGCCCGGTTGGTTTTTAAGGCAAAATCAACCCGACCGTACTCCACCTGCGTCCAAACCTCGGGCAGAGTATGCCAAAAGATTCGTCTCACTAATAGGAACACAACACAGCTGGCGGCACGTCAATCGGACGTCCGTAGCTCAAGATATGAGCATTTCCGCTCCGAAGGCCCGGTTGGTTTCGTGAACGAACCAACCCGGCCGAACACAAAGTAATCCGAAACCTTCAGTGTGATATACCGAAACGACCGTCTCGATCCAAGGATCGCGTTGCCGCAGACGGTTCGTAGATCGGAGGTCTGTGGCTCATGATATGGCCAAAAGACCGAAAATGATTCGAAACGGGCGGTCCGGGTCCGGGGCGACCCGGCCCGACCCCCCCGGGTCGGCCCGAACCGGGTCGACCCAACCCGGGTCCGACCCGGCCCGACCGGCTAGCGGCGCGGAGGCCCGGTGGTGGCGCGGCGGCCTGGAGGGGGCGCGACGGCCCGACGGTGGCGCAACGGCCCAGCGGTGGCGCGGCGGCCGGGCGGCGGCGCGGCGGCCCGACGGTGGCGCGGCGGCCCGGCAGGGGCGTGGCGGCCTGGCGGCGCGCAAGGAGGCGGCATGCGGGGGGAAAAGCCCCCGCTTTCTTGGAGGTGGCGGCGCGGCTAATTGCCGCGCCCTTTGCAGAAGAAACGGCCCCCACGTGGGGGCCGGCTTGGAGAAAAATCGGGGGGCTGCTAACCCCCCCCCCCCCTTTCATGGAAACCGCCCCCCTCTTAAAGAGGGGGGTTTTGTGCGCTGGCCGGGGGATTAATTCCCCCGGTTTAATGCCATCCGGCCGGCCAGCTGGCCGGCCGGTTTTCTCCAACGGGACCGGAAAATCCGGTCCCCTCTTCGGTTTCCGACGCCGGCGGCCCGGCCGCCGGTCTTCTCTTTCCGCCGCGGCCCGGAACCGGCCGCGGTGTTCGTCGTCCGGCGCGGTGCGACGGCACCGCGCCCCTCCGTCATGCCTTGATTTCTTTCAACGCGGCGCGGCGGCGTCGCGTTCAAGATGTTTCTTCATGGTGCGCGCGCGACGGTGTTGCATAAAATAAACGCACGATTAACCGCGTGGTGTGACGGCACCACGCCACCTTGCTTCCACCCGCAAGATTAAACAACAAGAACGATGGAGGGGGTTCGGCCGTGTTCATGCGGTCCGGCCCCCCTCACGTTAAACAATAACACTTATATAAATTATACATACGTTAGACAAGTATGAACCACGAACAAGGTTAAATATAAACAAAATACAACAACCCCTACCTCAGGTATAAGGTTCGAAGATTTGACAATGTTCCGCGGAAGATAACGTCGCGGAGGTCGGGTGTCGCGGTCGTCGTTCGTCAAATTCGATGACGAAGAGGTGCGTCCGATGTGATACGTCGTTGGCGAATCCTTGTACGCCGACGAAGGTTGTCCGAGGAAGAAGCGGTGTTCTCTCTCGTTGACACGGAAGACGAAGAAGAGCGGAGCAGCGTTCTTCGTCGGAACTTGAGCGTTCTTCATCAAGTCTTGAGGAATGTCAAATAAAAAGAAAACAACGAACTCAAGAACCCCTACCTCGATAGTCGCACGTTGACGTAGTCGTGGAATATCAGTGTCGATTCCTTTGACGTCGGAGGAAGAGTCGTTGTCGATGGCGTTCGTCGCGGAAAACCGTCGCGGAAGAGATGATGCGGAAGAAGAACGTCACGTCGCGGATATGGCGTCGCGGAAGAACCTCGTTCTTCGGCGAAAAAGTTCTTCGTTGAAGAACGGCATTCTTCGTGTTCTTCGTCGAGGTTGAAGAAGATGAAGAAACAAGAAGAACCTTCCCAACTCTCTCAAGGAGACAAAACTAAACCCAAAATAAAATAAGACTCTATCTTATTTTATTAACACAATAACACACTAGAATTTCAAAAGTTTGAAATTCAAATAAGAGATAACTCCACATTAATTAACAAATTGTCATGTTAATTAAAGAGGGGTTAAGGGAGTTTGAGGGAAGATGTAAAGTTAGGTTTCGTGTGGGCCCCACCACATTAATCCTCTCAAGGGAGGTTAAGTGGGTGTGGGTCCCACACCTAACTTCCTTTGAGAGAAGTTAACTATTAAGTTTAAATAAAAATTGTGTTTACATATTTTTATTTAACTTATTCTAATCTCCCAAAAACTAACTCTCAACCCGAAACAAACGCAACTCCCGAAAAGGTCTCTTTAAGCGAATATCGGCGCTGCGAGTTCATTGGTGCCCTCGGATTTCAATTCTAAGCACCGGATCAAAAGTTAGGAATTCTCGCTCATTCATTCACTGAACGTACCCGAGCCAAACTTCGGAAATTAATTCCGGGCACTCCGGGCCTCGGAATCAGGTGCCGTCTAAAACCGCGCTCTTGTAGAATTCTAAAGAAAATTAAGAAAAAATTTTCCTTGAATTTTACGGGTCTTTACAGTCATCGGGCATTTGAATGCCGCCATGATGGGAAAAAGATGTCTAGTGAGGTGAACAAAGAAAAGGCTACACAGAATGAACCTCCTACAATTCAATGTTACATGTTGAAAGAAATGGGGCATTATGCTAATCAATGCCCTAATCCAAGGGTTGTTGATGATGATCGATGTCAAAAAACTCATAATTCCAGAGAAAAATAAAAGTCACATGAAATTTCTATTGGCGATGTGGAGTACTATAATGAAGTGGTGAATGGTACACATACAATCCACTCTAAATTCGAAAATGTTTTATTTGATTCTAGATCCACCCAATCTTTTATTTCTAAAGATTTTTCTAAGGGTATCGCCATATTACCTCAACAATTAGATGTTGAGTTAGCTGTGACAACTCCTAATAGAACAACAGTCACATCAAATGCATACAAATATTCTTCGATTGACGTTTGTGGGAAAGTGCTTCCTGGAAATCTTGTAGTCCTTCATATAGTGGAATTTGATGTGATTCTTGGCATGGATTTTATTTCATTATACAGAGCTCATATCAATTTCCAAATAAGGGAAATCACATTTAATATACTCGATCAATCTACTATCATCTATCGATGCAAGGATGAATATAACCATCCAGTGGAAATTTCTTCGATCTTATGCGTCTTGATTCCAATAAATGAAGGTTATTTATCTCAAATGGTTGGAGAGAAAGTCATGATTAAGAATATTCCCATTGTACGGGAGATTGATGATGTCTTTTCAGAGGAATTTCTAGGTCTTCCACCACATCATGAAGTTGAGTTTTCAATATAACTCATACCAGGTGCTATGCCTATTTCAATGAAACCTTATAGAATATCCCCAATTGAGTTACAGTAATTGAAGAAGAAACTCCAATAGAATCTTGATAAGGGATTCATACGCCCTCGTGCATCACCTTGGGGAGCTCTTGATCTGTTTATTAACAAGAACGATGGATCAATGCGACTCTACATTGATTATCGTGAACATTACAAGATCACTATCAAGAACAAATATCATCTCCCGCGCATCGATGACTTATTTGATCAACTATGCAGAGCTCAATACTTTTCCAATATTGATCTTCATTTAGGGTGTCATCAATTAAGGGTCAAAAGGGAGGATATACCAAATATAGTGTTCCGTACAAGGTATGGACACTACGAATTTATAGTGATTACATTTGGTCTTACTAATCCCCCTACTATCTTCATGGATCTGATGAATACAGTCTTTAGAGATTATCTTAATCAGTTTGTGGTAGTCATTATTGATGATATTATTTTCTATTCAAAGAGGAAGGAAGAACATGACGATCACTTGAGAATTGTATTAAAGACCCTGAGAAAGGAAAAGCTTTATGCAAAATTTACCATGTGTAAATTTTGGCTTCAAAAAGTAACATTTTTTGGTCACATAATCTCAAAAAAAGAGATATATGTGGATCCAGCAAAAACAGAGGTTATCAAAAGATGGTTGAGACCAACAACAGTAACTTAGATCCGACGTTTTCTTGGTCTGGCTGGATATTATTGACGTTTTATGAAAGATTTTTCAAGGTTATCTAATCCACTCACCAGGTCGACTCAAAAATGAGTTATGTTCATGTGGACGGAGGAGTGTGAAGATAATTTCAAGGAGTTGAAAAGAATGTTATCAAGTGCACCTGTGCCCACACTACCTTGTAGTGGATAAAGGTTTGTGATCTACAATGATGAATCCAAGAAGGGATCAGGGTGTGTTCTCATGAAAAATGATATGGTGATAGCTTATGCCTCATGACAGTTGAAAATCCACGATCAAAATTACCCAACACATGATTTAGAGTTAGTTGCGGTAATCTTTGCATTAAAGATTTGGAGGAATTATCTTTATGGTGAACGATGTGATATTTATACTGATCATAAAAGTTTGAAGTATATTTTCACACAAGAGGAGATGAAAATTCACCAAAGAAGATGGTTGGTGCTGAATAAAGACTACGACTCCTCAATTCATTACCACCCTGGGAAAGAGAACAAGGTGGCAGATTCATTAAGTCGACAAGACCATTCTAGCTTATCCATGATGTGGATATCAAAAGATCCAATATTTATGGATTTACAAATGATGGATCTTGGAATTATAATAGAAGGTGGAAAATATTATCTTTTTCAAATGAATGTTCAACCATATATGCATGTGAAGATTAATGAGGTGCAGAAAGAAGTTGTACAATTACAAAAGAAAGTGAGAAATATTCCTGAATTCCACATGGATTGTGATGAAATAATAAGCTTCAAGAATCGGGTTTGTGTTCATCCCATCCCAGAATTAAAGAAGGATCTGTTGGATGAGGCTCACAGTTCTTCATTCTCAAATCATCCTCAAAGCACGACGATGTATAGGGACTTGAAAGAGTACTTCTGGTGGGATGGAATGAAAAGAGATGTTGCTGAATATGTCTCTCGATGCTTGGATTGTCAGCGAGTTAAAGCTGAGAGACAGAATTCTAAGGGGATGTTACAACCATTACCCATACCCGAATGGAAATGGGAAAACATCACTATGGACTTTTCACAAGACTTCCTAAAACATCAAAAGGCAATAAATCTATTTGGGTCATAGTTGATCGTCTTACGAAGTCGGCACACTTCATTTATATTAGAGAAGATTTCTCTCTTGATCAGCTTACCAGGATATATGTAAAGGAAGTGGTAATATTGCATGGAGTACCACTTTCCATTTTATATGATCGGGATCCGAGGTTTACCTCGATGTTTTGGCGAAGTCTTCAGCATACTCTAGATACAGATTTGAGTTTCAACACTACATCTCATCCTCAGATAGATGGTCATTCTGAGAGGACAATTTAAACTGTAGAAGACATGTTGAGAGCTTGTTCTATGGATTTCAAAGGTGGTTGGGATCAACACCTTGCTTTGGTGGAATTTTCTTTATAATAATAGCTTTCACTTTAGTATTCAGATGGCTCCTTATGAATCTCTCCACAGAAAGAAATGCAGAACTCCAACTTGATGGGATGAAGTTGGGGAAAGAATTCTATTTAGACCTGATATTATTGTTGAGATAGCAGAAAAGGTCTGATCTATTCAACATCAAATAATATCAGCTCAGAGTCGACCAAAAAGTTATGCCGACAATCGAATAAAAGACCTAGATTTTGAAGTGGGTGATAAAGTGTTCTTACGAATATCTCCCCAGAAGAGAGTAATGATATTTGGGAAGAAGGGAAAGTTGAGACCTAGGTATATCTGTCCTTTCGAAATATTGTATTGTGTTGGGAAGGTAGCTTACCGATTGGTGCTTACACTGAATCTCTCTCAAGTTCATGATGTGTTTCTTGTATCTCTCATGAGACTGTACATACCTGATCCTTCACATGTACTATGCTCAGAAGTTGTACCTCTAATGCAAGATCATTCTTATGAAGAACAACAGATAGATATTCTGGATTGTAGTGAAAATGTTCTACAAAAAAAGACCACTCACTTGGTGAAAGTTTTATAGGGGAACCACTCATTAAAAGAAGCTACATGGGAGCTTGGGGATATTATGAGGGAGAGGTATCCTCATCTATTTGTTACGAAGTGACGAATTTCGAGGGAGAAATTCATTTTTAGGGGGTAGAATGTAACACCATGAGATTTTATGAGAATATATTTTTTAATATCTTATGTTATATGCAAAGGAATATTTCACTTCACACAACACTAGCTTGGTTGGAATTAAACGCAATCGCGACCTTCCTCGATAGCATGTGTAGTACGCAATACCGAGTTTCACTAGACAATGATATATTATTATAATATTATAAACCAGTTGTTATGAATATTATTAATGGAATTTTTAGTTTTATAGAATTATAATTCATCTTACAAATTTTTGAGAATGAGGTATGAAAACAAAATTTGATTTTCGGATAAAAGAAGTATTATTCAAAAAATGCAGTTTTACCGCTTTTTGATGGTACACCCAATTTAAATCTAATTTTTTATATGTTTATAAGTTAAATTTGATAAAATAAGACTCCTTTTTTGAATTATGATATAAAAATTTACATTGGATAAATTTTTCATATTATTCTGATAACTTTCACATTTTAATGAATAGTAAAAACACGCTATATTTTAATTAAAAATAACTTTTTTCATTGTAATAATTTATATGGTTAAATTATAATATCAAATAGTTTTAAAGTATAAATATAATATATTTTTACCATTTAATATAATTTATTTCATTATCATTTATTTTACATAGAATTCACAGGAAAAACATTTCAATCATTGACAATGTTTTATCTTTAAAACCCGTTTTCTTAACAACATGATTAATTTTAAATTAATTAATTAAACTTCTATGTTTTGAATTTTTTGTAATAATTTATATGGTTAAATTATAATAATGAATATTTTTAAACTATAAATATAATATATGTTTACCATTTTATATAATTTATGTCATTAGCATTGATTTTCCATAGAATTCATAGGAAGAGCATTTCAATCTTTGACAATGTTTATACTTTTAAAACCGGTTTTCTTAACAACAAGATTAATTTTGAATTTATTAATACAACTTCTATGTTTTTAATTTTGAAAAATGGATTCCATATTTGGATTCAGTGGGTCCAAATTATGTTAATAGGATACTTTTATTTTTTTGACATTATGAATAGTAACTACGGTAATTTTTATTTACTACAGTTAAAGGGAAATCGGGTAATTAAGGGTAAACATAAAATTATAAAATTACCCAAACACCTCCCAAAATCCTATTGGATGAGTGAAAGTCGACCCATATCATCTAAGGGTCGGATTAGATTCATTTAATAGACTTTTTTCTATGAAAATAATATAATTATTATTAAAACCAAATAAAGTGACAACATGTCACTTTCTTAATTTTTATTAGTATAATAATTTTAATTTAGAGATAAACTTAATGAATCTTCAAACATGAAAAGTCTCCTGAATTATAATAAAATTATCTACATCTTGTGAATTTATTTAGAATTTTTAGTGAATAAATAATTATCATTAAAGGTGAAACAATAGTGATGTTGAAATTATTTTATGGATTGAAATATAAAATAAATGGTATTAAAAAAATTAAAATAAATATTATATGAACTATATAATATGATACACGAATTTTATATATTACTATGAAATTATAGGAAGCTATTAAATCTTTTATTTTGAACATATCTTCTGTCTGGATTTTATTTAAATTCAAATAAATGAATAATGTCAAAATTGACACTATTGATATTTTATAAAAATAACATATTATAAAATGGTTTAATAATCCCAAAAATATTTAAAAATTATAAATTAAAATTTATATGGTCTAAAATTTAATAAGTTATAAAATTATGGACAATTCATAATACATAAGTAATTTTTACAACAATTTAAAATTTAAATTGTTGTTACCACAAATAAAATTTAATAGATTAAATATGGATAAATCAAGGTGATAATGTTTACAATAAATTCCCAACTTGTCTAAATTGTGTTGGATGATGATATTAAAACCCTATATCATCTAATATTCAAATATGAGTCATTTTTAGATGTTTTTATGTGGGTTTTTATTTATTATAAATTAATATTTTTGAGGTTTCCAAATGCGCCCCTCTCCTCCCTTATAAAAGGGAACCTCGTCCCTCTACACTTTACACAACTTTGAGCCATAAAAATCGGCCAACCCCTAAAAATTTATCTTCTTCGCTTCTTTATAAACATCTTAGAGGTCCTGGTCTTCTTCAAAAAACATCTTTAGTGCCCTAAGAGGAGGTTAAGAAGAGGCGTGTCAAATAAGAGGTAATATACTTAACCGATTCTTTCCAATTTATTTCTTATTCTACTTCATATTTTTTATTTTTTTCATCATAAATTAATAACATAAGTATCACTAATATACTAATATGTTTTTATAAATATGAAACAACCATATTTTACCTTCTATTCATCCTACAGAAAATAAAATCACCATGCGTGCGTATGTACGGAATAACGTCTCCACGTCGTGGTGTAATCTATTTTCCACCACCACCATTCATGGATAGATATAATGGTGTAAGGAATAAGTATATATGATTATTATAACTTGATACTGATTCTGAAATATTATTTCATCGACTTCAATTCCATTCATATAATTATGGGAACGATATCATCACTCGTGCGTACGTACGGCCTAACATCTCCACGATGTGATGCGACTCGTTCTACATGATCTTCATTGAATAACGATTATATAAATTATTATAATGAATAAATATTATATATATTACACTAATAAAATTCCTGTAAAAGTGGAATCTATAACATAAAAATAGGAATAAGAATTTATTCAACAAAACGTGCATAATAACATAAAGCAATAAACACCCGAATCACCAGTAGCAATGAAATATTACTAATAAAAAGCTAAGAATATGACCATATATGATATCATAACAATGTTTATGATTCTAGAATAAGTCAATAACATTATTTAAAATAGTATATAGGAGGTTCGAACACATACAAAGCTTATCGGACCTAACGGAAGGGAAAATCTCACAATCTCATTTTTATCCGAGATTGTTTATATTCCATAATTCACTGGGGCATATTTATCATCCACATACATATTTCCTAAATATTTATTATTATTTATATCCTCCTATAATTTTTTAAATCCATATTTACCCATTGGTTTGTTTTTACTAAAATATATGAATGGAATATTTTGCAGTTTTTTAGTATGAGGTACTTTTTTTGACTTTTCCGGCCAATGTATGAGAAGAATGTTTTTTTTAACTTATACGGCATGAATATATTTTAATTTTTCCATAAAAAATTATTTCCATGAAGCTTTTTTTAAAATTTTTCAGGTTTATTCTTAATTAACTTCTTTATGTTTAAAATTTTATTACATTTTAAGAAAGGAAAAATGTTTTTGAAGTATAAAGGATATGTTCCTCAATAATGTAGTTCATGTGTTTTATCAAAATAAATATTCCATCTAAGATAATATAGGGTTATGTTTGTTTCTCTATTTTTACATTGATTTTATTAAGTTATTGTGGAATTATTTTTTTGAATTCATTTATCTTATATATATATTTTTATGATGTCACGATGTTTAAGAATCCCATTATTATTACATGGGTTATGCTATTATATATGATTTATAATTTTGTGGAACACATAATAATGGTATCATTATGAGAGCGGTAGGACCTATATCTCCATCCAATTCATTGGGTAATGATTTATATCTCATGAGATATACATGGATGGAATGGAACATTAAACCGAATCATTGATATAGGACTGGAACATAGAGTTAACTCGGTTCAGAAATGGACTTTGTTTGCTAAGATAGTCTTGGAAATGAGTCCTGACTAATATGAAATGATTTTATATGATTATGTGTGTATGAAACATAGTTTCATGTTTTATGTTATTATTATTGGGATTTCATTATAACTTCTATGATTTATCCAATGTTAAGATATTATGATCTCTTTTGCAGGTTAGGATTTTCAAAATGTAATGTTTTTATGAATATGATATGATTGATATTACCTTTATTTACCCTTACTGTGAATTTGAGCTCACTCTTTTGTATGTTTTCTTTTCCCCAGGTCAGGAAGAAGGATATTAAGAAGGATATGCTAAAAGGGACTCTAGATATGATGATATAAATTGGAGAAAATGTAGATGCTTTATGAATCAGTTGTTTATGTTTCCCAGTTTCTAAAGACACTATACCTACACGGTCTTATCATTATTTTGTTATATGTTGTAATAATTATGCATCAATTATGATGTAATGACAATGTATGTAAAGTTTGGGTCATTATAACAACATAATGATGTTATAATAGATGCTGGCTAAATTCCTAAGAAGGATCATGAAACATTCTTGTTTTATGATGGGTTTAAAACAGATTGATCATGGAATTTGTAAAATCTTTTAAAAGATAAAATATAATTTTTTAATTAATATTTTATATACCATGTTAAATTTTTAGGAGTTTAGGAAAATATATTTTTCCAACCAATCATCTAGGTGGAAGTCATTGTCTAGTTAGTAAAAAATATGTTAAAAATGATGTTCTTGTAGTTTACCACCAAGAAGAGGTCAACGATTATAACACATATAGGAGTTAATTCTTATGGTTTTAGTGCCAGATTCTGAAAAAGTATGTGGGATCCATTTTAGATGAATTTTAAAAATAGTAGTTGTAATATGTTGAGATATATATTATTTAAATATATTCTCATAAGAAGTGATATTTTTTATTAGATTTGATGATCAAAAATGTGGTAGTGAGTCATTGTATGTTCTTTTTTCCTTTGGTATAATAAAGATTCATCAATCTAGTAATAGGAATTACAATACCAATTCAATATAGAGTTCATATCAAGGAAAATGATGGTTTCCAGTTTTGAGAAGCTTTATATCCTTCAATGGTGGAGTTCCAACAAATTGAGTATTTGAGAACCAGTTCAAAACCAATATGTATTAAGATTTGGACCATTTTCTAGATTGGGAGGTAGTGGTAAGGTGTTGAAAGGAGTATTTTCATCTACAGATCCAGCTCCGAGCCACTACTTCTATAATTGATATGTATATTGAGGTACTACAGAGAGAAGAGTTTATTAAGAGAATTTTGGCTAGAAAAGAATCATTATGAGAGGGGAGTCATCAGGAATCATGACGAAGTAGGGATATAATAATATGATCACAATTTTCAAAAATGTAAATTTTCCGGTCAACTATGGTTAGGTCCTAGGCCTCATCATCTCTTTTCTATATGGACAACGACTCTCAATTCAATGAAATTTGTTCAGAAATGTGTTTTTATTGTATAGGTAAAGATCATCATTAGTGAGAGTACCTGTAATTTCAATGTAGTCATCATGTGATTTGTGTTTATCTTTATGTTCCTTCATTGAGGTAGTTTTAGGAAAGGAATTAGAATAATGATGTTCCATTTTGCGATTAGCAAGGAGGAGATATGGCTTGAAGGGTACAACAAAGAGATTCTCATCATCCTCAGAGAGAAGACAGAGTCCAAGGCGGTGGTCATTAGTATGGTTGTACATGCAATAATTTAGGTTAAGATCCACTATATTATAAAAACCTTGCTTTTTACAACACACACATACATTATTTATTACATAAAATCATGACATGATACAACATTGATGATCAAGAGGTCTAGTGTCTTTGGGGATTTGGAATATTACATATTGACCTAATACTTGAAACAAAAAATCATTATTGAAAACATCCTTTATATGATGACTACATTCTCTCATACATAGAATTTCAAGGGATAACATGAGGACATACATACGAAATGAGTGACTTATAATGCCCAGTAAGGGAGTAAAAAAGGAATAACATGAATAATACAATACATGTTAATAAATATGCATATCAATGTGGAAAAAAATAAATATGAACACAATGGAAATATATAACATGATTATCCTAACAAGGAAATGTGGCAACAACACATAACATGGCATTAGAATGATCACAGGCTCATTGGACATGGAGCATGAGTAAACTGTCCTTGAACTTCAGTTATCATAAGTAATCCCTCATTTAAATTGGTTTATCATGATAATTATCTTTACCCAATGCATTGGAGCACTATCAAGGTGAACCCTTCATAAACATTCCATTTTATGCATAAGAGTGCCACATGGAACATATATCATGGAATCCTTAAAGATCATCATTTATTCTATGATAAAGGATTGTGGAATTCATAGATGAAACTATATAATAAATATTTAAATGTGCATTAAGGTGAATACCATTGATAGAGAAATTTTCATGGTATTCAATACACAATGACTTTGGTTTGAAAAAATGTCGTGCAATTTCAGCCGCATAACAATGTAAAATAAGAATTCTTAAAAATGTCTGATGAGATAGAAATTGGTGTCTCATCATATGTAAACTTAATGTATAGTATGGATTTCATATTGATACATCTCCAAACATATTTAATGGAATTTTAGATTCATAATACAAATGAATTTCATGAATGTAAATGATGAGAGAGAAATGACTTATGGAATTTCTACTTGGTAATAGTTATACATGGGAGGAATTAGTTAGAAATAAAGGTGTATATCATCATTAAAACATTAATAGATAAGTATGGAGGAATATATAAATAGTAAACCAACATTTTAATTGAAAATAAATGTGAATAACATCATAATGAAATTTGGACCAAAATGAGATAGGATGAAATCCCTTACATGGAAGAGTGATCCCAATTGCATGGGAGTGGCTTGAGAGTGGCTTCATGGTATCATGGGTCACAATGATATAATAATAGATATATGAGAGAAGTGTTTTGTAGAGCTCAAAAGGATTTTATTGAAGAGTAAGAGTGATCTTGGGTGGGTTTATATAGGAAAAGAGAGAGAATTCTTAATTATTTAGGGTTTGGACTCCACACACTAAACTAATCAAAACCCCAAACCAGACCATGGGTTTTTATGAAGGGTTTTTTCAAAGGGGAGAGGAAGACATTTATTTTATAAAGCCAATGGCCGAAAATCTTAATATATTAGGATTTTTTATTTGGATGTTAGTCACACTCAAAGAAATCAATTTAAAAAGATAGAATTTTTTATATGCCATGGAGGGTCCACTAAAGGTTTGTAAAATAAATCAAAAAAACTTAAAATCACATTATTTTAATGGTAAAACATATATTTCTTGAAAATCTCATTTATAGTATTTTATTACATTACTATTGAGTCATTATGATGTTATCAGACAAATTATATAATTAAACAGTATTTATGATTTTCCCAAAAATCAGACAATCTCAAGAAAATTATGAAACATTCACTATGGGATAATTTAAACATCATGATTCCAAAAATAAAATTGAATTAATTGAAATAATTATATATATATTTTATTTTTTACTATAAAATAAAAACTGACATTTATTGAGAATTCATGGGTTTTAAATAAAACATCATTAAAACCATAATTAAAATCACAATTGTATTCAGAAAAATAATAAGACCATTTATATTTAATAAAAATTAATTAGGTAATAATATTTTATGAAAATATCATTTAATTCAAAAACCATTAATTCAAACAAAAATTATATTTCACAATTGAATATTAACTATAAATACTATTTTTTCATAAAAAAATATTTACAATGATACAATACTAAAAAGAATGTATATTCATTACCCTATAAATAATATATAATACACATATTAATAGAGCTAGGGACTTGTTACATAACCCCTTATAACATTGGCAATTGTCCTATTGGTAAGGTGTGTGATGGTGACACAATCTTGGGGTGGCTAAGATAACATCGCTCAGGTGGTAATATCCATCATCAGCCATTTCTATCGTAGGAGGTTCCATTAAAGATTAATGTGATGAAGCCCAGACTGGGATTGGACAATAGGATATCCCAATGATTCCACCTCCTTTATAATCTCAGGAAAATTGGATTTTTAGGCATCAAGTCTAGTGTATGAGGTCATCACTTCCTTTTTCTGAGTAAATTGGATTTTTCAAAGCGCAATATTTATACTTATCATGGGATCACTCTTCAACGACTATATTAGCGATGGTGAGAAATCATAATGGTATTTTAAAATTCAGAAACATAATATTGTGGTATTTCATATGTTATATAACAATTATACATAATAATACATTTTATTAGATCAATAGATTTTTCATTAATAATTGTTTGGGTTGTTACAATCATCTCACCTTAAAAAATAATTTCCCTAAAATTTCCTTTTAACAAACTAAAATAGTTTCATTTAACTATTCTTCATCACTTACTCTGAATCCCACGTTCCATTTGATGACTTCTGGTTTCACCACAACACCTTTATGGTGGTCTTTTCTTATTTCGTATAACTTGTTCTCTACGATCTAAGATCTTCCCCACCTTCTCTTCATAGGAGAGTTCATTCTCCAACGGTACCACCTCTATATTCATTACACGGTATGGGGCAGGTATGTACCTCTTAAATAGTGTTACATGGAATACATCATGTAATTGAGATAGTTTTATGGGAGTTCTAGTCTATTGGACACTGCTCTAATGCGATCAAGGTTATCAAAAGGGCCTATGTAACTTTGTCTATGCTTTCCCTTATTCCCAAATCACATAACTCTCTTCCACGTTGATATATGGAGGAATACTATGTCTATGAAATCATACTCTATTCCTTGTTGATGATTATTAGTATAGCTCTTTTTCAACTATGGACATATATAATGTGATGATGGATGGTCTTAACCTTCTCTACCATTTCATTGACCATTTCGTTTTCCATTTCCGGACCTATGAGTTTTTCTACCCCAAATTCATCCCAAAATGTTGTGGTTCTTCAACTCTTACCATACAGGTATTTAGAAGGATCCATTTGTATTCATGAGTGGAAACTATTATTGTATGTGAACTCAACCAGAGACATATGTTGACCACATCCTCCATTTTAGTCCATTGAGGCTTCTCTCAACATTTCCTCATGTTCTTGAATAGTCCAATCAGATTGGCCATCTGTTTGAGGATGATAATCCATATTGAATTATATCATAGTATATAGAACATGTTGAATACTTTTGAAAAAAGTATAGGGGAATCATGGATCTCGATTCGATACTATCGATAATGGTACTACATGATGCCTTACCTTGTCTCAAATGTATATCCATGCCAGTTGATCTAGTGAGAAAACCTCCCAAATTGCCATGAACTGGGCAGTATTTGTAAGATAATCCACAAAAACCCAGATTACATTGGTTCCTTTGGATTTATTTGGATGTATGGGGGCAAATTAAATGGTGATGTTCCCCCATTTCAATGATGGTATGGTCATGTGTTTCATCATCCATTAGACTTCTACCTCTCATCATTCACTTTCTAACATACTGGATACTTTGATGTATACTGAGTGATCTTCTTTGAAATGTTACCCTATCACACCCCGACATTTTCGTTTGATTTATTTAATTATTTTTATACCTTTACATATTTTTCCTAGGGTCCAGGGGGAGTCCCAGATGATGACTTTTAGTTTTCAATAAAAAGTGCTCGTTTTGGGGTTCGACGGCATTGGATGCACGAGTGGAGCATGCCACTGCGCGGCTTCACCGTTGCAACGACGTGAACTTTCGTTAATTTGATTATTATTATTATTGTTATTATTAATGATAATAATAATATTATTATTATTATTGGTTATTGTTATTATTATTATCATTATTATTATTAATGATAATATTATTATTGTTATTAATGGTTATTATTATTGTTATTATTTTTATTAATGAAATTTTATTTTTAAAATAATTGTTTATTATTATTGTCTTTATTTATTAAGGTTATCAATATTATTTTTATTATTATTATTATTATTATTAATATTATATTTATTTTTTTCCTCCTTTTCTTTTACTTTTTTTCTCCATATGGTTGTCTCCCCATATTCTTCTCCCCACACAGCACGCATAGCGTCTCCCCCCCCCATCCGGATCTGGTTCCTTCTAGCCCGAAACTCCTTTTTCCTTCTCCCCACCCATCACCCTCATCTTCCTTCCCCCGATCCAGTGCGCCCTTCCAGATGAGCCGCTCTTCCCGCATCATCTTGTTCCAGCCCCCACCCCCAGAAGCGGTTTCGCCTCCCACCAGTGTCGTCCATCTGCTGCAACTCCCCTGCTCTTACACGCACTCCCTACTGAACCGCACCAACCCATCAGTGCCTATCTTGTGCCCATATTTCTTCTCCAGTGCGCACCCTACCGTTTCCACTCTCCCACTGACCAACCATGCACCACCGCCTGCCCTCGGCTGCCTCCACCTCATCCCGTCATCGCGCGCACATTCTATCCGCCTTGCTCCCTGCAGCCACGTCCCATCACCACCTGCATGTCATCCCCCCTCCTGAGCTAGTTTGCGCACAACACCTACTACCTAGTGCACCCTTTCCTCCTACCTTCTATGCCACATAAAAGAAGTCAGGCCGGAATCCTATTCGGCCAGTGCTTGCAGTGGTGTACCTCCCCCTAGAAGGATCTCGTTGCTAGTAGGTCTCCGCCCGACCTCCCGTCTCCCTCCCCCGCTGCCTCCACTCGGCCTCCTGCCATGTATAGAGCCAGCCCGACCATCACCTATGCCTCTGCCTTGCAGCTCCCCAGCCACACCTCTGGTTCAGCGCAACGACTCCCCTCCAGCTGCTGCTCTAGCCCCGGCATCCTGCTGGTCCCAGTCATGCAGCACCCGCACGCCCCTTTCCCTTCGAATAGGTTGAATCCCTCTTTTTTTAAAAATTCCCAGCCCTGATGTCCGCCTTGGGTTGCCCCATTCCCGTTCGGCTCATCTTCACTCTCTGGTGCCCCCCTCTTTGCACCTGATGTTCGGCCGGCCCTCGCCGGTGCACGTTGGTGCTTTCTGTTAGTCGCACGACTCCGCTGATCGGGAGCATTTTGCGCCGACCTCTGATGCTTCAAATTTAGAGGTATTTGAACTCTTATATGACTTAATTTCATTTAATATTAATTAATTACTTTTGGTTTTCATTATATTTATTTTTAGAATAAATTATGTGATATTATAGTTAAATTTTATTTGGTTATTTGTTTCCCCTAAATTTTTAATTTTGCATATTTTAGTGATTTATTGGTGTGGTGCGAATTACATTTTGAAAACATGTCATGCTGGTCCTTTTTTTCACTTTTTTCTCATAGGGGTTGCTTTATGTCCATGTTTATGTGTTTTT